>CM046663.1:169248467-169298467 GCA_025594165.1 Tamias sibiricus | reverse complement strand
GCATCCTGACACGTAACCCCTGCCCACACCCCATGGAGGGGCCCAGACACAACGGCACTTGAAGAGGACATTTGCTCGAGTGAATCACACCTGTACCTTTAAGAACGCTCCTAGTCCAGATGTCACAAGCACGGAGACGAGTGCCAGGCAGGAGCCTGTGTTAAAACCAGCGCCAGGTAAGACGGGATCTGGGCCTCAGGTCTCTGGCCTATGAGATTCACCCATGGGCCAAGAGGTAGCCACCCAGTCAAGGTGAAGGACAAGGAAGGACGGGCATCGGTCATCACTGGCTGGCCAGGCCGGGCGATACTGGGGCCAGTCCCGTGGGGACAGAGCCAGGGCAAACCAGGAGAGCTACCAGCCCCTGGGGGCCCCGCGGGGGCTCCCAGGGAAGTGATGTTTCTTGCTCAGGCTGGGAGCCCCTGGCCTAGGGTTCTGCACCTGGCAACATCTGCCCTCCTTGGCCTGCTGATGGACGCTCAAGAGCGAGCTGGACAGTCAGCCAGGAGAGGACTGGACCATGCAGGAGCTTCGTCCCTGGGAAGCAGACCTCCAGGCTGGCTCTCAGGAAGGGAGGCCGTGTGTCCACAGGAGGCTGACGGAGGAAGCGGTGAGCTCTGCCACGCGGCTCTGAGGGGGACGCACAGGGCAGTGCGCTGGCCTCCTGCCCACGGGGATGTGCTCCTCGGAACAGGGTGTCAGTGAACGTCCCTGATGAAGATGATGGCCGCCGTCCACCTCGGTCCCCTTCAGGACTCACCCCACCCCCTGCTGTCCACACGTGGTGGACCCTTCAGCTCACCCCTGCCCACTGCTGTCCTTCCACCGCCGCTCCCATCCTGCCCTGGGCACAGAAATGTGCTGGGCCCTCCTCTCCGCGAAGGCGGCTGCTCCTGGCTGTGGCTGCTACTGCTAATGGGCATGTCTGGGGGCCGGCTGTGGGTGGGGCCTGTCATCCTCACCTTTCCAGGCACTGGCCTCAGACCCAGATTTCCACGTCTGCTGTCCCTGGATGGGGACCCCCGCAGCCGAGGTTGACAGAACCACAGTTCCACCGGCTGTCTCCTTCCCCTGGTTCAGGTGCAGTTGCAGGAGCCCTGTTTGGGGAGATGGCTTAAATTGCGGTTGACTACGGGCTTTGGACATGTTTGGGCATTGGCGCCTTCCGTAGTCTCACGGGACTTGGCCGGGATCTTGTGAGACTTGGCCGGAGATCTCGAGGGACTTGAGGAGATTGCGGATGAGGTCTGCGCCATTTTTGGAGGTTAGAGGAGCGTGGACGGCGTGTCGGGGTGTAGTTAGAGCCAGAGAGAAAAGTTATCAGAATAAAGAGCTGTTTGTTTCCAGTTCGTCTCTAAACTTCTTCCCGCGGCTTCTTTGCTCCAAGCGGCCATCGCTTCAGGCGACAACATGCAGTGTCGTCAGCTTGATCTGATCAATAAGTGCCCTGGAAGGTGGCTTCGGAAGCTCCGGCTCCACCAGGTAATGCCTCGGCAAGGTCAGCGACTTCTCCATGCCCTTGTCTGAGACATGGCGGACAGAGTGAGGGTGGCGCTCTCCGGCAGGTCCCGAGCGGCACCCTCTCACTGACCACCCCTCACACTGCTCCGTGGGTGTGTGTGAAGTGCAGGTTGTAAACAGCAAAGTGCCTGAAAGTGCCAAGGCTGCGCCCTGCTGAGGACCTGCAGGAGGCTCCGCCAGGGCGCCAGCGTGGACCCCAGGTGGACGTGTGACCCACACAGCATGCTGCAGGCCCATGATGGCCTGGGTGTCAGGTGGAGGCTTGAGAGACCACCTGGCACAGGTGGGGCCGTCAGGGCCACTCTTCCCCCAACACGAGTGACAGCCCGGATGTGAAGGCTGCAGGAGGGCACCCTCACTCTGTCTGCCCATGTCTCAAACAAGGGCATCATGGCTGGGGGCAGCCCTGGCTCGGGTCTCCAAGGTGGAGCTTTGAAGGCTGCTCTGAGGAGGACAGGGAGATGTCTGCCCTCACCTGCCTTCCGGAACACTCACGGCCCCCACTGCAGGCACAAGCAGCCGGGCGGTCTCCCAGGACTTGGTGGGAAATGAATTCAACCCTGAAGACCTTTCTCATAACTCTGGCAGGCTTTCTGGGGGGCCTTCTGAAACACGGGGTTCTGTGGAGACGCACAAACACAGGGCGTGGGTCCTACCCAGGCTCACTTGCAGCCAGAGGTTGGGAAGCGCAGGTCTGCTGCCCTGTGCCACTGGGCTGCACAGCCAGCAGCCGACAGCTGTGGTGAGGGATCAGGGCAGTGTTGAGTATCTCATTTAAAAGGGAATATCCCAGCACTTTAAAGGAAAACTCAGAACCGGGCTGTTGAGAGCTACTGCGAGAAAGCCCAGGGTACCGGCTGGGTCCACCATGCCAGGGCCCTGCCCTGGATGCCCGGGCCTTTGCTCCTCCAGCAGGACACCAGGACTCCCTCAGAAGCCACCCCCTCTTTCAGGAGCAGCCCACCCACCCGACCTGGCACAAGGCCACGGCCCGCTGCAGACTCCTGGTCAGGAAGGACGGTCTGTCGTCCCTAACATACAAACTATCCCACGGCTGACCAGCAACTAATCGAACTCCAGAAAAACTCCAAAAATAATCAGTTGAACCAAATGAAATGTCCGATATTGGAAAGTTGTGATCACAAAATAACGATTTTAGATGGCTCAACTTTCTACTTTTGTGGCTAGTCTTACAAGCAAACCAAGAGCAGCACACTCGTGTCTCGGAGGGATCCTGGGAAGGAGAGGAGGTCCTGGGGACAGGAAGAGGGCCACAGCAGCCCAGGAGGACGGGAGCCTGGCACGGAGCAGCGGGAGCCTCAGAAGCCAGGGCGTCAGCCAGGAAGGCCAGCGTGCCAGAACTCAGGGCCGGCCCGACACGCACTGCTGTTTGAAATGTCTAGGACTGGCCTGAAGTTAAGATATGACTGAAAAAAACACCACCACCACCAAATGTGTTAGACACATTCAAAACAGGCACAGGAAATGGAACAGTCCAGAAGACATTTCTCAAATTAAAAGGAACCCATTCCTTGCAGTCTGCAAAGAGAATCAATTTCCGTGAACCCACAGTCTCCAGGGGCCTCTGGGGTGTCCCAGGACTTTCCCTCTTTCACTAGTGTTCGCAGATGCAAGAGCTGCCGCAGAGCGCCCCTCACTGAGGCCGGGCAGCAGAGCTGGGGGCGTCACAGCAACTCTGTGCCAGCAGGCCTGCTGCTGCCACCGCCACTGACCACCAGCTCCCCTTTCGAAACCGGAAAATCTGCATACCTGGTCCCTGTGCAGGAGTAAATGACTGCACTAAATTAAAACAAGACAAAAAAAGAAAAAAGAAAAACACTAGGTTTCACATGCAGAAATACGCTGAGTCCCAGCCTCAGCAACAACCACTGACAAGTGGGCCTGGTGTAGGTGAACACCCTGGTCTGCAACCTCCAGGGCATTCAGAGAAAGAAGGGTGCTGAGGCCCTGCTGACCACACCACTGTGTGGAAATGGACCTCACCCCAGTCAGAGGTGCCTGCCGGTGCTGCAGGCTGGGGGCAGTGGGTGGCTTCAGCCTCTCCCATGCTGCTGCAGGACTTCATGGTCACCAAGACCACCATGAGCTGCCGCACAGGACACAGCCAGTATGTGGGCAGCGGGTGGACTCCAGAGCCAGGCAGGAGGGGCAGGCATGGCCTCCTGAAGCTGTGTCCCAGGAGTCCCAGAGGCAGGTCTCCAGAGCTGGGACCAGCTAACCCCACAGCGGGGCATCAGAGTGGGGGAGGAGGCTCAGCACTAGTTCTGCGGCTCCGAGGCGGGTGGGGCCTCTGATCACTCCAGTATCACCCCTCTGCCAGTCACCTCTGGCCTGGACCATCGTCAGTGGCTGACCGGGCTCCTTTTCCAGGTCTGGCATGGCCCTACTCTCTGGATGCCCACGGGAAAAGGCCAGTAGGGTCCCATCTGTGCCAGGATCACCGTCTGGCTCATGGAGACGAGTGAGGTCTTGCAACTTCGGCCTCTGCATTTCTAAGTTACACAAGAAACCTTAGGTGAGGCTTAGGATTTTACATGCTTGACCCCCGTGAGACTAGCCACCGTCTCACCTGCTGCTGTTGTTCCGAGACCTCAGCCCTCAGCTGTCTTACGGGTGGACTCAGGGGAAGGAAAGCTCACCGACTAGCTCAGTGGTTCTCCTGTCAGGACAGCCACCGGCGGTGACAGTGCACCCGAGTGCCTTGCCCTGGGGCTCCCACGTCCTCCCCTAAAAATCAAACCCATCTCTCACTCCCTCGCACCACACAGCAACATCCCTAGCCCACCCCGGGGCGGCTGGAGGTGCTCAACAGGCCAGGTCACCCTCGCGATCGCCGCAGCCACGGCTCGTGGTGGTGGACAGGAGCTGGGGCAGAGCGGCAGGACGCGGCACGGGGCTGGGCAGCGCCCTTCCCTCAGCACCTCGTGGGGGGACG
Source organism: Tamias sibiricus (assembly GCA_025594165.1). Taxonomy (NCBI): domain Eukaryota; kingdom Metazoa; phylum Chordata; class Mammalia; order Rodentia; family Sciuridae; genus Tamias; species Tamias sibiricus. The sequence goes on along the minus strand of CM046663.1, from coordinate 169,293,990 downwards.
GGGCAGGGTCTTTGGATGTGCACAGTGTCCTGCGGAGCCTCCCACCATCCCACAGACCCACTTTTAGAAATTCTGGAGCTCCGAGAAAAACCTGGAGGTAGCTCTGCAGGATGCGGACAGCGAGGAGGCCCGAGGCTCACCGACGCAGCGTCAGCTCATTTTGTACAAAACACGCTCGCGGCTTTGTTGTCCCCTTGCCTGACCGCGACAGTGAACCTGGGGTCAGCCCCAACGCGGGGCTTCTTCAAACCAGCTTCCCCGGAAACTCAACGCCCATTTCAAGTCTACTGGTGCTGAAAAACCATACAGTAGTTAGAATACCTTGAATTGAACTTAGCACCACTTTGAAATTCAAGATTGCTTTTAAATCACCATATCTGAAATCTCAGGGTAGTTTTTATCCTTAAGGATGTGTGTATATCTACACATAGACCTCTGAACAGATATTCATTTACACTGCAATGATTATTTATAGAAATCGTTATCCAAAATAAATTTCTGGTATGTGTCTAGAATGTTAGCTGCTATAATTAACTGTGCTGAGCAGACCCAACAAAAGCTTTAAGAGAAACGTCTGGCAAGACATTTTTAGGCCACTGAAGACACTGAAGTGTCTTTACAAAGCACACGGCACCGAAGCAACAAGTTCTCCATTCATGCTTAAGAGCATGTTGACTATGCTAAGTTTGAGAAGTTAGATTTAAAGTTCATCTGAGAAGATACAATGCAGCTGCCCTCTCTGATGTGGCTGTCACCAAGTGAGTCTGTGAAAGTGGCTAATTGCCCGCTTATGAGTCTCATTTTCAGGGCTGTTGGCAGGCAAACAGTTTAAGTTCACAATAAGCTTATTGAAAACTTTACTGCCGTTCAGATGTGTTCCTATTTAAACCTTCCAGCCAGCGAGCGCTGATCTGCATGCATTATTTTCATGGCCTTTGCCAAGAATTATGTGACCACGTGCCAAAACTAACACAACCACTTGGACTGGGTGGAGACCACAAGCTCTTGTCCTTCATCCTGGCCACACGCCACCAGGCTGAGATAGCTTGAGAACCGCGAGTTGGTGCAGTCGGCAAGCGAGCTATGACGTCAGTGACGGTCACCGAGTCAGGTGCGGGTACCAACCTTTCTGGAACACGGGGTGGTGCAGAGCAGGCAGGGGGAGCCCTTCGATGGCCGTGGGCTGGTGGAAATAGGCGTCCAGCCAGGCTGCACACTGCATCAGGGGCTCCGATGTTCCCTCTGGACCACTGAGAACCTCAGGAGCTGCTGGGGCCTCCGCAGGGCTGCAAAAGGGATGACAGGGGCTTAGTAAACTTCTGGGCCCTGCCCCTGCACAGGGGAAGAGAGAACTGCGTCTAGCTGGGAGAGCGTCTGTGTCCTACCAGCTGCCCAGCAGGAGGCGGGCAGGAAGACACTGGGTCACTCCACACACCCTTCCACCTCCTGGCTTAGGACAGAGGGCCCAAGCGTGAGCTCCAGAGGCCAGCGGGCACGAAGCACAGAGACACATGCATACCAAGTAGCTCGGGGACAGTGTGTTCCTCCTAAGGCAGCAACAACAAAAGCATCAAGTAGCCATCATCAAAAATATTCCCAGAAACGTCAATGTCAGACTGCACCACACGCGTCCCGCAACCTACTCTGAACCCCAACAGCGGGGCACGCCCCATCTGGGGTGGCTTCGACTCCACGTGCCCACTCCGACTGGCATTCCCAAGCTCCAGAGTGCTGATCCTGAGGGAGCTGCCCGTGGGCCTGGCGCCTCGATGACAGCAATGTGGCTTCTGTGCCCGGGGCGTCTCCTGGTTCCTTCTCTTTCTTCCTGGTCACCATCTCCCTGCCCTTTGATGTCCTGAATTTGAACCCCAAACATTTTTGGGGTTAATCAGACTGTTCCCTGGCTGCGTCTGCACAGGCACCCTGCCCCGTCTCTGGCCTGCCCCTCACAGAAGCTCCGGCTGCTCGTCTTGCGCGGGGCTCCATCTCCTGAGCCGTGCTCTACGGGCAGGGCAGCCTCCTGGTGGGGGCTGGTTTGCTGTCCCACCGGGCCTGGAGTTGTGTGGCAGAGCTGGTTTACTCCAGCTGCTCAGGACCTACACCGTGAGGCACGGCCCCGGGTCTGAGGTCTTGGATGACCTTCCTCCTGTCCCGCCCTGGACAGGGGCAAGCTTCCAGGCGTCGTCCCAGGCCTGGTGGGCACAGCTCTTCTGCTGTCCTCTCCAGACTGCACAGCTTCTCGTGGGAAGGGGGACAGAGCCGCCGTGACGTACGTGCAGGATGCTTCCCCGTGGCCTTCCCGAGCTCCTGTGGCACCCCGGTCCTGCGAGGGCTGGCGTATGCGCCTCCACCGCCAGGCCATCCCGCCTTCTCGCCATCCTCTGGGCATCCTGATGAGGTGGGAGGCCTCCCTCCACCTGGGACACGGCCCAGCACAGGCATGGCACGTGGGCTGCCGCGCCCGGGGCACAGGTCTGGCTGTGTGTGCCCGAGTTGGGATGGCAGATGAGGTGGCTGAGAAGGAGGAACCGGGAGGCCGCCCTGGGGGCAGAAGTGTGGACAGAGAGGGGAAAGGGCCTGTGCATGGCCGATGTCGGGGTGCGGGCAGGAGGGTACCTGTTGCCGCCTGAAGCGATGGCCGCTTGGAGCAACGAAGCCGCGGGAAGAAGTTCAGAGGCAAACTGGAAACAAACAGCTTTTTATTCTGATAACTTTTCTCTCTGGCTCTAACAACGACTTTAACACGCACCACACACACCACCAAAATGGCGCAGACCCGATCAGCAATCTCGGCCAAGTCCTGCGAGATCTCGGGCCAAGTCCCGTGAGACTACGGAAGGCGGCAACAGCCAAACATCTCCTTGGCCCGTAGTCAACCGCAATCTTAGCCATCTCCCCAAACAGGGCTCCTGCAGGTACCAAGCCATGGAAAGGTGGGCACAAGTTTTGTATGCTGGGACAAGAGGGTCACTTTGTCCCTGACTGGGGTGATGTCCCTGCAGAGGCCACCAGGCCCTCGCTGCCCCGGGAGGGCGACAGCAGTAAGAACAGGCTGGATCCAGAGCTCTGGAGGAGCGCGCTGGAGGGGCTGGTCACCCAGCCCCACGTGGTGCTCCTGGACGGGCCATCTTCGAGGCTGGCCTGGAGACCACAGCCCAGCTGCTGGGGACCAGCAGCTCCCGTGCGCTCGCTCGCCTGGTGGGAGGCCAGCCTGGAGAAGCTGCCAGTGCCTCTCAGGGCACCGCCTCACGCTGCCAGCTCAGGTGGCCCCCGGCGTGGTCAGTCCCTGGGGGAACCACACTTGTACCACTCTGTAGTCAAAGGCACCACGAGGCAAGGGCCACCACGCGACCTTGCTCTCGTCACAGAGGCTGACTGCCCCACAGCTGCCGCAGAGCCGAGAAGGGCAGCGGTGGGCATGCGGGCACGACGCAGCCTCACGCGGGAGTCCCCGGCAGTGACGGCAGGCTGGGCCGCTGACGCGGTGCGGGCAGACACACGATGGATCACTTCTGTGTTCCTCCCGGGATGTTCGCGGCTTCACCACAGGACCACTAAAGGCAGACCTGGCTAAGGACATCCGGGGCTTCTGTCTGTGCTCCACTCCCCACAGGTGCCTGTGCGGACAAGGCAGGGGATGCCTGGCCAAGTTCAGGGCCACAGTGGGGAAGTGCAGTCTGTCCCCACGGGGGGTGGACAAGGCAGGGGATGCCTGGCCAAGTTCAGGGCCACAGTGGGAAGTGCAGTCTGTCCTCACGGGGGGTTGACAAGGCAGGGGATGCCTGACCACGTTCAGGGCCACAGTGGGAAGTGCAGTCTGTCCCCATGGGGGGGAGTGGACAAGGCAGGGGATGCCTGACCACGTTCAGGGCCACAGTGGGAAGTGCAGTCTGTCCCCATGGGGGGGAGTGGACAAGGCAGGGGATGCCTGACCACGTTCAGGGCCACAGTGGGAAGTGCAGTCTGTCCTCACGGGGGGTGGACAAGGCAGGGGATGCCTGACCACGTTCAGGGCCACAGTGGGAAGTGCAGTCTGTCCCCATGGGGGGGAGTGGACAAGGCAGGGGATGCCTGACCACGTTCAGGGCCACAGTGGGAAGTGCAGTCTGTCCCCACGGGGGGTGGACAAGGCAGGGGATGCCTGGCCACGTTCAGGGCCACAGTGGGAAGTGCAGTCTGTCCCCACGGGGGGTGGACAAGGCAGGGGATGCCTGGCCACGTTCAGGGCCACAGTGGGAAGAGCAGTCTGTCCCCACGGGGGGTGGACAAGGCAGGGGATGCCTGGCCACGTTCAGGGCCACAGTGGGAAGAGCAGTCTGTCCCCACGGGGGGTGGACAAGGCAGGGCATGCCTGACCACGTTCAGGGCCACAGTGGGAAGAGCAGTCTGTCCCCATGGGGGGTGGACAAGGCAGGGGATGCCTGGCCAAGTTCAGGGCCACAGTGGGAAGTGCAGTCTGTCCCCACGGGGGGTGGACAAGGCAGGGCATGCCTGACCACGTTCAGGGCCACAGTGGGAAGAGCAGTCTGTCCCCACGGGGGGTGGACAAGGCAGGGGATGCCTGACCACGTTCAGGGCCACAGTGGGAAGTGCAGTCTGTCCCCATGGGGGGTGGACAAGGCAGGGGATGCCTGACCACGTTCAGGGCCACAGTGGGAAGAGCAGTCTGTCCCCACGGGGGGTGGACAAGGCAGGGGATGCCTGACCACGTTCAGGGCCACAGTGGGAAGTGCAGTCTGTCCCCATGGGGGGTGGACAAGGCAGGGGATGCCTGGCCACGTTCAGGGCCACAGTGGGAAGTGCAGTCTGTCCCCATGGGGGGGTGGACAAGGCAGGGGATGCCTGGCCACGTTCAGGGCCACAGTGGGAAGAGCAGTCTGTCCCCATGGGGGGTGGACAAGGCAGGGGATGCCTGACCACGTTCAGGACCACAGTGGGAAGTGCAGTCTGTCCCCACGGGGGGTGGACAAGGCAGGGGATGCCTGGCCACGTTCACGGCCACAGTGGGAAGAGCAGTCTGTCCCCACGGGGGTTGGACAAGGCAGGGGATGCCTGACCACGTTCAGGACCACAGTGGGAAGTGCAGTCTGTCCCCACGGGGGGTGGACAAGGCAGGGGATGCCTGACCACGTTCAGGGCCACAGTGGGAAGTGCAGTCTGTCCCCACGGGGGTTGGACAAGGCAGGGGATGCCTGACCACGTTCAGGGCCACAGTGGGAAGTGCAGTCTGTCCTCACGGGGGGTGGACAAGGCAGGGGATGCCTGGCCACGTTCAGGGCCACAGTGGGAAGTGCAGTCTGTCCCCACGGGGGGTAAGCCCTGCAGAGCCGCGCCAGCTCCTGCTGCTGGGGGAGGGGGACCCGGTGGGGTTCTGCGCTCTGCTGGCTCTACAGGCCTGGGCCCTGCTGTGCAGTGACGGGGGACATTCTGCCGCAGGCCCGTGCTGGAGTCCGAGCTGGGCCTTTGTGGTGTTTAACATCTCCAAGTCCCTGAGTCTTTGAGAACAAACGGCCCTGTCAGGGGAATGCACGCGGAGTCCCCACACTGCTGCTGGAGAGGCCATCTAAGCACGCAGACATGGCGGGTCAGCAAGGCACCGGGGCACCGATGGAGAAAGGAGCTCGCCAGCAGGCCACGCAGGGACAGACCGCGGGGACACGAGTCGGGCCTGAGACTCCAACCCCGCAGAGCCGCTAATCCTGTTGACACACAACCAGGTGGACTAGATCCAGGCTTTGCAGGAGCTGCTGCGAGGCTACACAGGCCCTCCTTCAGCCCAGGACCCTGAACAAACAGGCTGCTGTCTCCGCCCGAGCCGCTGCCTGGAAACCCTCCGCAGGCCCAGGCCCCACGAAGCCCCAGGGGAGCCGCGCTCTCTGCAGGCAGAGAACAGGCCTCTCGGAGGGCTCCGGGGGGCACGTCCGCTCACTGCCCGGCTTCTTTCCTCCTAGCTACGTCCGACCGTGGAGAGGACAGCTGCCTGTGCTCGGCTGCTGCCTGTGCTCGGCTGGATTAGTATTCAATTCTAGAATGTTCTTGCTGTTTCTCGCTAACCAAATAAGCTGTGCACTGAAGAGGCCTAAGAGGAAGGACGGAGAACCGCGCCATGTGCTCTGCCATCCTGAGGCCCAGGGACAGCCGTAAACCCAGGGACAGGACGGTGCTCACTGGGGCAAGCCAGAGCTCTGTCCGGAGCAAACGGCCAACAGCCAGTGGCCACCTCGGGGTTAATGCCACCTGCTCAGACGGGAGGTGATGCCCTTGTGCAGCGACCCTCAACTGAGGACAGCAGAGGGGTGGGCCTGCCTCAGCACCTGGGCCAAACCACCTGGGCCTGGCACCTGGCCGCAAGAGCTCTGGGTTGCTCTTCGGGACTACGGCGTCTGCTCGGCCATCACACGCCACTAAAGGGGATCCTCGGAGAAGCCAGCAGCCCCTCAGGGAGGGGGCGTTCTGAGTGAGGACAGAGGCTTCCGCACCCCAGCGCCTGCCACGCCTCCACGGGCACCACCCCTTCAGCTCCGGAGCCCTGGCACCCAGCTCGCTCGGCCTCCCGGGCCTGCCCACGCGGGGCGCCTTCCTCGGCCTCGCCCAGGGAGCTGAAGCGGGAGCCGGGCTTTGAGCATTTCCCACTCTTCAAAGGGTATGTGAGGAATTTTTATAGTAGTAAAATTCATCTTAAATTGATTTTTTATGCTTGTGCTAAAGATCTCACCTCTGATTTACTCTGTAGTTCTCCTTTTTAACTCTTTCTCTATTGGCATTAGATAACTAGTCATGGGTGAAATGTAATTAAACAGCTTTGATTCTGAAGCAAGGATTTATGAGACTACATTTAAAATGAATGGCATTAAACACACACATAAAACCAGATTTTTAAAGCCACGACACAAATTTCCATTTCTACAATAAAACGAAATTTATTCTCCTGCCCTGCCCTCTCCTCCAACCTTGCCTGGCTCGTCCCAGGAAGAGCTGCAGTGTGACAGTTCTGCTGGCGGCCGCTCTTACGATGGAGGAGTTTCTGCAGCCTCCCCCCACCCCGCCCCGGTGAACCCTGAAACTGCAATAACTGCAGGCTCCTGGCCACGCGCCTGTGAGTGCTGCATCAGGTCTTCCTGGCACTGAGAAGCAGGTGGCTGGGGCCAAGCCATGCCCCCGGGAGAGCCCCAGGCACCCCCAGGGATGCTGGGTTAGGACCAGCTGGACGCCAGCATCTCAGGAGAGACTCTGCCCCACATGAGCACAGCAGCCGCGTCTCCTTGGGCCTCTTCCAGGGTGTCACCTGTCACCCACAGAATCATCCTGAGGCCAAGACCAGGGCACCGAGGCCCTCTTGCTTAAACCAGCTGGTAGATTCTTTAGGCTTCTGTCGATAGGACGATGACGAACAGGGGACTTTCACACAACAAGGCTGGGGTCGCACATAGCCTGCTCCAAGGATTTCTTCAAAAAATGCCAACTGCTGCCCAGGGGTCCTTAAAACACACAGGACCGCAGCACACTGTCGTCTGTGGACCCCTGGCACTCCAGGACAGAGAGCGCCCCCCGTGAAGTTGTGTGGGCTGTGCCTGCGAGAAGGCCCGGGGCCTGCTGGGCGTCCAGAGAGCAAGTCCCAAGGTGCACTGCATCTCTGACCTGGGTGACAGAGACTGCCTTTCCTCGACCCCAAACAGATGAGAGGCTAACGCTGCAGCACAACTCCAGCCACGGGCACAGGCGCCCCCAGGGAAGCCATCTTGTCCCCTCCCACCCCTGGCACGAACCCCGCATTTTAAGACACCGGCACTGTCAGAACCTGAGGGAGAGGGGCAGCATCATGCCCAGAGACGTGGGGGGCTAGGGGTGATCCAACCAAGTTCAAAAGATGGCCCTGACGGGCAGAGGCAGAAATGCCAGCTGTCCCGCACAGACGGCACAAAGCCAGGGGTGCAGGGCCAGGACAGTGCGCCCTCAGAAGCCTCGCTGGGGCCCGTGCCTGTCCTATGCTGGGTGTGACACTCCTGTCACCCGCCTCCCACCTCCTCCCAGGTCACAGATGCACCCGATGCTTTAAACATGAGAGCTTGGTGGGAGACGGGGGCGTGCGGATCTGGGGTTGCCTCGAGGGTCCATCCTCCAAGTGAAAGGCCTATTTCTTGATGAGCTCTCCTGCCCCAGACGTCACAACGTAGCACCCCTGGCTTAAACCCCTCTGGCCATAGACAAACGAGCCCAGAGTTCTTTACAGGACACATCTGATCGCCACTTCTACCTGAAAGACCGAGGACCACTCAGGATGGAGGAACTGTGGGCTCACGGAGGCCTCTTCTGTGACCCGGACGCTCCAAACTCTCCCTTCCCAGGACGGCGTTCTTGCCTTGGGTTTGGGAATGAAGATCAACACCAGCGTCGCCCAAGGAGAACAGCCGCACATGCTGGAATCTGCCAAGCAGTGGACGCAGGCTGCGTCACTCAGCAGGGCATAAAGGGGGCTCTGGGGACACGCAGGTGGTGGCACAGCTCTGTGTGGGAGCAACAGCCCAGAGCTACGGCTGCCCACAGCTCGCCAGGCGCCCTGGAAAGACGCTCCGTGGCTGGGCTGCCCACTCCACCTGGCTGCCAGACGTGGGGGAGCCGGCGAGGGGGCCTCCAGGATGTGGGGACAGAGCACCCGGCTTCCCGGCTCGTGCAGGAGCACGGCCGCAGAGGTGACTTCGTGAGTGGCGCTCAGCCCCGCTGGCGAGCCCGCAGTGCCTCCAGTTCAGAGGCTGTCCAGCGGGGCAGCCCGCATTTGCTGGAGGCGTCCCGCGTTTATCGCGCTTCTCGCCACGGCGGGCGCCGCGCTCTCCTTCCAGGGCGGCCTGGAGACCCGAGGCCAGCCAGGCTACCCGCCAGAGTAAAGATCACGGCTTTAAAAAGGGAAGGCTGACGAAGGGCGTTCGACTCTTCTACAACCCAGCGCCGGTCTGATTCCGTTTTCGCTTGGGCTTCCTGGCGAGAACGTCGACTCTGGTGGTCCCCTCCTCAGCACCTGCAGCAGGCTGCGAGGACGATGCAGGGTGAGGGCAGGACGCGTGGCTGACACTCGGCTTTGAAAGTCCCCGTGGCTGGCAGGTGTCACCTAAGAACTCCCCTCCACGGGAACTCCTCGTTCAGCCGATGGACAGTTGGTGTTTGTGACAACTGCGTGGCGCGGCCTGGTGGCCAGCAGCTGTCGGGGCGACACCACCACACAGGTGCGACAGTCTGCCGTCGCCAGCACGTTCCAGAGTTATTTTAGGAAACAAGAGCAAGAGGAAAGCTGGAGCGCCATGCTGGTGATGAGGCACGCCGGCCACGACGGCCAGTCCATCCGCACGCCAGAGGGCCGGGGGCTGGCGGCCAGGTGCGCTCGAGCCTCGTGGTCCCGAACACCTGCTGCCGAGAACGCCGTGAGGACCAGGGGCAGCGCGGACCCTGCTCTGCCCTGCAAGACCCGCGCGAGCCTCTCACTGAGTTTCAGCCCCGTCCCGAGAACAAGCCCTTTGCCAGGGAAGGAAAGGAACGCGTGTGGAGGAGCAGCGCACTGGCGCTCACACCAGGAAGGACATGCAGGCAGCCTTCTCCACCTCGGGAGGGAACACCCGCCGCGCCCCTGAGCCTAGCTTACTGGTCAACCTCGTGACCTGCCCCTGCAGGTGGGAAACGTCCCCAAAGGCCCAGGTGTCCAGGGCCTGGTCTCCAGCCTGTGGCGCTGTGGGCAGGTGGAGGAGCCTTTTGGAGGTGGGGCCTGGTGGGAGGGAGGAAGGTCACGGAGGCGTGTCCTGGAAGGGGCATTGGGACCCTGACCCCTGCCTCTTCTTCTTCACTTCCCGACTGCCAGGAGGTGAGGAGCTGCCTCTGCCTGTGCTTCTGCCCTGCTGTGCCGTCTCCCACTGGCCCAAAGAAAGACAGTCGGAGCAGCCAGGAACTGAAACAGTGGGCCAAATCGACCTTCCTCCCTTTAAGTTGTTTATCTCAGGTATTTTGTCACAGTGACGGAAAACTGGCTGACAATACCCGATTCTGAAGATGTGCCTGGTACAAAGGGAAGACTTCCCATCACTCCAATGGGGAGTAAGGAAGGTAGCCCATTGCTCATTTAGGCAGGGGTAGACCCACAGGCGTGGTGGGAGGGTGGGTTTCAACTTGAGCCAGCAGCAGGGCTGGTGAAGACTTTTGGCCATCAGGCCAGCTGCGTCTCCCTGAGCTTTTCCTGTGTGGCCCATGACAAAGAGGAACACAGACACCATTGCCTGTCTGTGTGTCCTCCAGCCCACCCCGGCATGAACTCTACATGAATCTTATCACAGGTCCAATGCTCATGTCCAAGGTCAACGACTTGAGGGGAAGAGGCAGTTCAGTTAGGTTCCAATTCACTCACTTTCTGGGTGGCCATGGGCATGTTGCTAAAACTGGATATCAATTTTTAATGAGCATCCCAAGCTCTCAAGATTTGGGGCTGAAATTAACATCAGGCCTAAGCAAGCCTATAAAGGAATTTACAACAACAGTTTAAGGCACTCACAAAAAAAATAGAGAAAATTTTACATACATTTTCAATTCCACCCCCTAAGAAGTATATATTGTTTTCCTTTAAAAAATAATTGATTCTTAAAAATACATCAGCAACAATAAAACCTACTTTTAATAGAATTTAAATTTTTTTTTTTTTTTTTTTTTTTTTTTTTTTTTTTTTTTTTTTTTTTTTTTTTTTTTTTTTTTTTTTTTTTTTTTTTTTTTTTTTTTTTTTTTTTTTTTTTTTTTTTTTTTTTTTTTTTTTTTTTTATAGTATGCTTGGCAGAGTAGTCTTCCTTAAGAAAGCCCTATTTACTTTTACACCTAAATGTAAATCATTAAAAGAATAATTGTATTTTACTAACACTTTAACATATCATTAAAAGTCTCTACTATTTGACAGATGAAGATAAAAACACCCCAAAACTATAGATGAACGATCAGGTCCCTAATGATTCCAAAACAATTACAGGATGCAGAGCAATCTAGTTAAATTTTATTCAAAAGCTGACTACACTTGTGTTTTCTTTTATTTTTCTATCAAGAAACCCATGAGGCTTAAGCACAATTCATTATGTATGAGACCCCACTCACAGTCCTCGACTGTTGATTAATAGCAAAGTTTGCTGTATGTACATTTGCAACATTAGATGCATACAATATGCTAACTTATTCTTTCACTGAAACTAATTATTTACAAAAATGACTACTTGAGACTACAATTTATTAAACGCATGCATCCAGTCTCAATTTGGCCCCCAAAGACAGCCTGGAATGAAGATCTTTTACTTGATGTGACAACTTCTAGAAACGCTGTTATTAATATTGTAAATGTGGCAAATAAAGAGTTCAAATAGCCTTATGTCTGTGTTGCCTTTGCTTTCTACCACCGAGCAGCAGCGAACAAAGAGGCTTTTCAATGTTGCACACGCACATGAAAGGTACTTTCCTCTCTCCCGGTTTAATTTAGCTTCTTTTGAATAAAATGCTTATACATCTGTAAAAATACTTTTAAAGAGTCCTTCCACTAGTCTCATCAAATTGTTGGGGCTTTCAAACGCATGCGTATTTCCCGAGGGATCTTTGGGGCTAGGTAACTTTGCATTATTCAACAATTCTCCTTCCCAACCTTAGAAATCAAGGCGCCTGAATCTCTGGGCTCATCTGTGGACAGGGTTTCCCAATGCCTCATGCAGGGCTTGGGTGTGGAGTTCAAGTGGGCATCTGATGGACCGCTGGCATCTTCCATGCTAACTCTACAATGCACAAGGCCAAGAGCAGCAGCCCCCTGCCTCAGTGCCCTCTGCTTCTGGCTTTCCCCAGCTGGCTAACCAGCACACATTCTGCACTTTCCCCTCCTGACACCTCCAGACCCTCTGCCCTGCTGAGGTGTGTGCCACGGGAGGTTGAGAAGAGAGAGATGAATCAGACTGCTTGCCCCACATGCCAAAATCAGGAAAATATGCCCAGAGACGGGACAGTAGAGCCGAGGGGCACCCCATGCTGCCCGTTGCTCTGTGCCTTGGCGGGTTTTGCAAGGACCCCTAGGAAGACGACGACATGAGTTTCAATCAAGGGCCGGCCCAAGGACACCTGTGTTCTCTGCAACAGACCCTCGCTAAGAGGAAAAGCAAGCAAGACGTGCATGGGAAAAATCCCAGACAGCTGCTCAGAAGGGGAGATGAGGGTTTAGGGCCATGTAGTTTAACTTCCCAATTCTCCCAGTCACACCGGCCAGCTCAGGCCTAGGGAAAGCAAGGGGCTTCAGAATTCCTAGGTGAGAGAACGTCTAGGGTCACACTTCCTCTGCCTGACACAGCACCCTGGAGAGGTGGGGGCCACCAAACAAAGTCAAGGACCAACTAAGCATTTGAAAACAACTCGAGGCAGACACCTGTGTACGACCTCACAGCAGCTGCCGAGGCCTAATGTGCACTAGGCTATAATTATAATTAAAGCCATCTATTTATTCCTCCCCATTACCAGGGAGGCCTTCCCACGCTCCAGAAGAACCTTAGGTCCAGAGTTTATGTAACACCACCAAGTACTCAGGGAGGGAACAGGACTTGGATGAAGCGTGATCTCCACCATCTCGTGAAAAGAACACTCTGCCCATCTCTCGGAAATAGAGGCCAACGGTCACCCCACATCACGGAAAGTCCTCGTCCCCAGGCTTTGTTCTTGATGACACACATTCCATCAGCACCTGGATTTCTTCCTTTACTTTCAGGTAGCTTCTGTAAACTCCCCACAGCCACAGGATTGAAATCTAGGCCTTCTGCCTTCCTGTTCAAAGACAATGGGACTCTGAGTAGCTGGTCGGGCTGTTGTGACTTTAAAAGCTCAGCGAGGGCTGGGGCTGTGGCTCAGTGGTAGAGCGCCTGCCTCGCATGTGTGAGGCACTGGGTTTGATCTTCAGCACCACAATAAAATAAAGATATTGTGACCACCTACAACTAATACACACACACACACACACACACACACACACACATATAGTTTGTTGAACAAATACTAGGTGCCCATACCATGGGTCTCAGGCCCCAGATAGCTGCCCCCTTTCCCTGGAAGGAGGGTCATACTTGTGTTTGAACACCCTGGTTACCTGTCCACATGACATACAACATTCCTTTGTCCAGGTAAGAGGCCAAGGCCTGAATGCACAGGCCTGCCACCTCCCCACTGCTGACCCTCCAGAGCCAGGCCCAGAGTGACTAAGGCCACCACACTGCTCCTGCAAGACCATGCCAGGCGAGCTCCCGAGGGAATAACAGTGCCCAGGAGTGGGCCCCACTACCTCACAGCCCCGGGTCCTGTCTGGCCTGGTTTTGGAGCAGGATCCTGCCCGCTGAAGGGAGGAGTAATCAAGAAGCAAGGTGTTAAGGTACCCACCCCAGCGCGGGCACTGAACACCATCTGCATTCCAGATTTCACTTTTCCAATGAATAATTAGCTGAAAACCACTCCCTAGGGAGAACAACCCACCAGGTCTCCCTAAACCACGAGAGCCGCATTTCTCTGCCTTTCCAGATTTTAGAGCCGACTGCAGTAACAGCAGAGTTGCTGAAGCCCAGGGAACGGGCATCACTTCCAATTTTGCTTACTTTGACAGACTCTACAGTCCAAGCCTGGAAATGGTGCACCCGTGAAGACACAGAAGGAAGGGCTTCCTTTGTGTCTGCTCTGCTCCCCACGCCTGGTGCCAGGCGGCCAACGGCACAGGAGATGAAACAAAGGGAAATGCAGCGCAGGACAAAACCGTGAGCTTCTCTTCCTCCCGGGAGTGCAGCGCGAGCGCTGGATCCCAGCAGCCACACTCACGCTCTCCTCCAGGTTCCCAGCCTCCAGAGGAGTCCACTCAGCTTGACAGGGAGGAGCCAAGGGGCCACAGGGAGAGTCTGGCTGCCCGTGTGGCCCTCAGGGACCTGCTCTGTAGGCTTCACCTTCTCATCTGCACCAGAGGACAACTGGGGGACCAGGACAATGCAGCCCTGGGAAGCAGGGACCCTGTGCTCCTCCCCATGGGCTGCAAGCAGCAGGCAGGAGGCCCCAGAGAGTCAGCTTCTGGTGGGGAGCAGAGTGACCCTGAACACCACCCTTCCACCTCCAAAGCAGAGCTGCTTCCTCTGAGCCACCAACAGGGCCCAACACGCCCACCCAGCACAGCTGAGTGTCGCCCTCCGTCCAGCTCATAGGCAGCTCTGATCCTGGGAGTCAGAAAGAAATTATTTTTCATCGAGGCAATGGAGTACACAGTTTAAATTTTAAGATAACGACTCAGTGTTCTGAAGACACTGCCTCACTTCTTTCCAAAAGGCGTGGATGAGGGTTGACCTCTGTGGGGTTTAGTCCCATTAACTTGTATACTGGGCTCATTAATAAATAATCCTGCCACTAGATTACCTGTCTTGTAAATTGGTTTGTACAGTTCTAAATAAATAATAGATTGTTCCCTATTATCAGACAGCAGAGTTTTTAGAGGAAGGCAGGATGCACGGTGCGGGGCACTGCGACTTCTCTGGGACAGTCTCCACAGCTCAGTCCTAGGAAGCCCCGGCTTCTCCCTGGACTGCCGCAGCTGGAACACCTCAGCTGGTCAGCGGAGTTGAGAAAACTGCATTTAATATCTGACGGGGAGACTGACTTCATGTTAATGGCCAAAAAATCTTAAGTAACTATTAAATGGACAGTTAATATAACTGTATTTTTAAAACACTGAGGTCATATTTAATTTTGAATTGAAACTTAAAATGCACTTTCTGGCAAGAATAGAGAGTAATAAAACAACATTAACTACAGAAGAAAATGTAAGGCTCACATTATTGAACTCTGTCTCCCCCGCGCCCCCCTTGGATCATGAGAAGCAGAACACGGTCACTCCTTTCCCACAGGTGCTGACCCTGGCCCTGAGAATCAGGAGCTCCCACCTGGTGGGCAGTTCCCACAGGGCTCAGCCACCTCCCCTCCTCCCCTCCTGTCCTGGTCTTCCTTCCAAGGGGGCACGGACTGAGTTCAGCTGCACCCTCAGCTCCTCCAGTCAGACTCCCCCTGGGAAGAGCTGGTGACGTTCCAAACGGGAAGTGAGAGAGAACAGGGTGGGAGAGGCCTGGGAAGAACACAGGGGCCTGGAGAGCCTGGAGGCAGGGCGGGCATGCCAGGGGCAGGGCGGGCATGCCAGGGGCAGGGCGGCAGCTCAGCTCCTTTAGGAAGTGCCAGGTCCCTCTCCTTGCAGGTTGCAAAGTCCCACTTTACATGCTTCTCTTCAAAAATCAATGCAGCCCTCTGGGAGGCGGTCACACCTCAGGCATGAGGGTCGGGTCAGTGGGCCTCAAGCCTGGACCAGCGTTCTTGCCTCCTGGGGGGCGGGGGGAGGAGGGGCCGCAGGGCTTCCCAGCAAAACCCCAGCACTTATTTGCAGGTGTTCTGACAGCCAGAGAGGGAAAGGCCCTGCACAGGAGCACCTCTGAGCCCCGCCTGGCTGCACCTGAAGCTCTCACCTGGCACCCGGGTAGCACAGGGCGGGAAGAGCCACCTGAGGCTCCAGAAACCCAGGGGCCCACGTCAGCTTTAATTCCTGGCACCTGATGCGGGGACTCCCCCACCAGCACAGCACGGCCTCTGTGGGCTGCCCACACAGGCGCTCATCCAATCCCCCGGGAGAGGCTGCCGGCCCCTGGCCTCCTGATTCGTTCAAGTCACATGAACAAAAGTCTCCTCTGGACAGAAAAGGACTCTTGAGTGCTCAAGAAAATGCTAGTTTGTTGAACAAAAATGTAGCAATGGTAGTTTTTATGTCAAAGTAGCTTTCAACTGCAAGTTAACATCCTGGCACTTTCTCCGCACGATAGTCAGATGTTTAAGATTTTAACTGGAAAGGAAACCACTTTTACGAATCTCACAGAAGTTGGATCCCTGGGAGTAGAGACTCCATCTGAGAGGGGTCAAGGCCAGGGGTGTGTTTGCATTTCTGTCTGTCCCCCTTTCTGATGCCCCAGGTCTGTTAACGCTGACTCAGAAGACACTGGAGGTGTGCGTCCAATAATCACCAGATGTTACAGTCCCTGGGTGACCTCCCTCTTGGCCACGTGTCAGTGCTGCCTTGGGAGCCCGTGGGTTCATTTCTGCGTAGTGGGTGGGCTATGTGAGGCTCCCTGCTGGAAGCTGTGCTCACCCCAAACATCTACCGGGGGGCTGCCCCACCGCCATGCTGGGGACAGCCGTCACGTCAGTGGCTTTTTTCATCCCCAGCCATGCTCTGAGAGTGTCTTCCACCGTCCTGTCTCTGAGGACCCTAGCTGGCCCCTGACCCCAAGGCCAGCAGAGCAGCTGTCCCTCAGGTTCCACGGCTTGGCTAGCGGGCATTCCCAGCCCTCGCCTGGCTCCGGCTCCTCCCCAGGCAGGATCTCCGTGGCCTCCGTGCTCAGTCAGCATGACCCTGGGCCAAGTCCCACCAACCACCTGGGTGTGCAAATCAAGTTGCACTGGCAATTGGCCACACCCATCTGTTGTCACACACAGTTGTGAGTTGGGCAGTTGTGACAGTGTCTGGACTGCACAGGAGGCGGCCATGGTCCCTGCCAGGGGCTCGTGCTGACCCAAGCCCTCGTCCTCTGCCTGCAACAGCTGTGCCCAGCTCCCTCAGCTGTCCCTGTCATTCCCAGGCCCACACACTGCGCAGATCCTCGCTCGACTCTTCTGCTAATTCTACATCTGCACACGTGGGTGGCACTGAGGAACCAAGCCACGGCAGCAACGGAGGCTGACGAGCCCCCCAGGGACCAGGCACCCTGCACCCCCCATCAGTCCCCACGAGGTGGGGAAGCATCTGATCCTGGCTTTGCTGAGGAAACCAAGGCCATGTGTGACTAGTAACCCTCCAAGGCCACAGGCTACAAAGAGGTGGGCAGGGACTAAGAGGCACACCTCGGCCCAGCACCCGAGCTGCTGCGGCCTCCCAAACCTGGTCTCTAACACCTTTTACCCAGAGAGTGCGTCAGCAGCGCATTCCCAGACACAGGTCCCTCCACAAACCACGAGGAACCAGGCCTGCAGGAGCCTGCTTCAGCCGCACCCGAGGCCAGCTCCCATCATGCCTCTGGGTTCGCTCTGCAGTGTCCCTGTGACAGGGACTCCAGGCCCTCCCTGCCCAGGGCTCTGCAGCCTGCTGGGCTCTGGTTCCCCATCCCTCCCCATGTTCAGCCTCCTCTGCTCCCTCCTGTGACACTGCGTGAAAACCACAGCCTTGAGGGCACTGTCCTAAGAGCACGAGCCCCAGGGGCCTTCTGACGTCCTCTTGGTCTCGGCAGCCTCCACCACGCGGACCTCTCAACACCGCACTGCCCCTCCTCCTCCTAGTGCTCCCCCTCACTTCTGTTCGCCTCGCCCTGACTGCCGGCCAAGGCTCTGCAAGGACTCTTCCAATTTGGGGTGTCAGTCACTACCGAGAGCTTGCTGGGGATAGATGCAGGTGTCATGTCAGTGGCTTTTTTCATCCCCAGCCATGCTCCGAGAGTGTCTTCCTCCTTCCTGTCTCTGAGGACCCTAGCTGGCCCCTGACCCCAAGGCCAGCAGAGCAGCTGTCCCTCTCCCCACCCTCTCCAGGCCTAGGTCCCTCTCCCCACCAGAATCAGGCTGAACACCTTCTTGTTGCTTATGTGACTAGAGGAACCAGCTTCTCCCCTTTCCAAACATCAAGCCCGGAACAGGGAGGTGCGGGGTCTGAAGCTGTACCGCCGAGCTTGGGAAACTGCAAAAATACCCTCCTCGCCATTTCACAGGAAAAAGGGAAATAAAATACATGAACCAGAAATGAGTAATTCTGCTGAACATTAGGAAACAAAGGATCAAAAAGAAGCAAATGCTTTTTCAAAAGAGCCCCGGCAGCAGCAATGTGACGCGTGCATTCCCGGGCTGCGAGGAGAGGTGGCCGTGGCCCAGCCTGGAGGCCGCACGGAGGGGCAGCTCACTTCCCTCTTGGTTTTCCTTCATCCTGTGCTTCACACGCATCCTTTCCGCGTCCTGAAGTACGGCTTGTTCACGAGTCTCGCCAGCATCAGGCAAACGCCAGTGACCAGCCAGGACAGGCAGCCTCCCCAGGTACCAAGGGGCCAGGCCTCCAGGCCGCCTTCCTCAGGCAGCACTTCCTGAGGGCCCTGGGAGCTGACCGAGAGCTCCAGAGCCCTGGCACTGTGGTGTCTCGGCTTGTTTACAAAAGCATACGTTTTCTTCTTTACTTAAAAACAAAAAACAAAAAAAACAACGTGTTCCTGTCCACTTTCCAGTCTGTCTCCCAGAGTCTGCTTCCACTGCTTTGGACATTAAGTCTGAAGAACTGCCAATTTTCTCAGAAGAGATTTAAATAAACTTCGGAAGCCAGAGGAGTGATTTTCTTTATAATTGACATTAAAAAGTAGCATGAAATAGATGAAGGATGGTTGTTAAGCACATCTGCCACCATGCACTGTCTCAAACCTAAGAATAATGAGGGGCGAGGGGGAAGGAAAGGTTTATGGGCCAATCCTCAAAACTGGGGAATAATTAAACACAGGAGTGCATAAATAAAAATATAAACAGAAACATTTCTTATTCAATTATGTAGAAACAGGGCTGAGAAAGACATGTCCGTGCAGATAATTCATCACAAAACTAGCAGAGAGTCCCCCTGCCGAGATCTGGGTGCTCCCCTCAAGGTAGGGTGTGGTCAGAGCGCCTGCAGGAAGGGCTCTTGCAGACCCCACCTCTCCTGGCACCCTGGGCTCCACAACACTCAGCAGCTCCTCAGCCCCTGCAACAGCTATCTAATGAATTCTTGGCATGCATCACTTGGTTGGGTGGGGCACAACTGGTGGAGTGAGGAAGAAGCCTCAGTGGGGAGGGCCGAGGGGAGGGCCTGGGGGTCCTGCTGAGCTGTAGGGAGGGCTGGGGGTGGGGACAAGCTCTGCCTCCATCCCAGGGGAGACTCCAGGTGTGAGGCTGGGAGTAAGACCCAGGACTGGCTCTTGCAGCTGGCCGGAGGGAACCGCCAGACCCTGGCCAGTCAGGACGCTCGGGGGGCTCCAGCAGGAGTTTGTGCTTGATCACGGGAAGCAGGGGTGAGCTGTTGTGTTCATCATGTGCTCTGATCAAAGCTGCTGACCTGTGTTCTCGTTAATCATCCTGATTCATAAATGTGACGTATAGGGCATATCTGAAAGTCAGCAAAATGTATGTTCACCTGACCGTCAGGCACCTGCTTCCAATCTAGCCGACCAGACACTGGCTGGATCTCCCCGCGGGACGTTCTGAAGACGCTCCTGTGTGATCAGTCTCACACCAGCACGGGCACGCTCCGGCTTCCCGCGTCATCAGCTGCCTGGGTCTGCCTCAGAACTCGGGCTTCCCAGCCAGGACGCAGCACCCCTGGGGAACGTCCTGTCACCCCAGCACCCTCGCAGCCTGGTGTCTGGACACCCCACGTGACTTGCTGTCACTGTAAGGTCTACAGATCCAGGCAAGGAACCTGGACCTCCTGAGGTCCACACAGGTGTGCAGCTCCTCCTGGCTGTGCTGCTGCACCGTGAGCGCGTTCCCGTGGCCAAGGCCTACCCAGGGTGGCAGCAGGATGGCGTCCTGGGCAGCCCGCCCGTGGCAGACGCCTCTGGATACCTTGGGGCTTCATTCCACTCTCAAGGCTCCACCTGCTCTCGCCAGAGCACACACAAAGTCGCCCATTCACATCCACGGGGTTATGAGATACTCCTTTTAAAAGTCATGAGCTTTGGAGACACAGGAGGGGTGTCCTTTGAGGAGTGTCCCAGTCGGGAGGACTGTAGGAGAAGCAAGGCTCCAACACGTCCTCCCGCGGCCTGAGACCCCCATGCGGGGACAGCTTGGCACACGCCCATGCATCCCAGATCCAAGTGCAGACCGGGACTTCAACCTTCCCCACCAGCCAGTCCACGTGAGAGCCTCCTGCAGCTCACGTTTCCTCAATGCTCCATTTATTGCAAAACCCTCCGTCCCAACACAATGCCAGCGCGGAAGGCAAGGGGTGGGAACGGCAGCAGCACTTTCTCCTTGCACACGAGGTGAAGTGGTTTAGATAGCTGTCACTAACACCAAGGGGTTTATTAATAGGCAAAAATTAATTGTATGTAGACTGAATTAATGAGATGGAAAAACATGCATATTTCAGCTAATACAGAGGGGACCGGCCTCTGCCGAGTGCCGGTAATGAAGTGCCTGGGCCATGGGATGCGGCTCTGAGCAGCCACCAGCAAGCCGGGGTCCTTTTGTGATCATGGGGGCTGGAGGTACTGTTAAAAAAACACACTGTGAAGTGTAAACATCAGGCAACTGTTTGGAGCACAGAGTTGACCCCTGACGCGTCTTCTGCAGACTGCTATCTACAGATTTATAAATAAATGATTAGATGCAAAACCTCCAGAGGGGTTATCCTCTTCCACAGCAATTACAGGAGCAGATGATTACCATTCAAGTGGGGTTCCAGCGAAAGCCCTCGACTGGCAGGATTCACTCACCGCTGTCCTCCTGCTGTAAGTCACCATGACAGGAAACCCAATGTTCACATGTCCCGCCGACGCTTTAACAAGCTAAGTCAATATGCACTAAGCGAACACGCTCTCGAGTTAAAATATATTACTGTCAATAACAGACTGAATTAGAAAGCACAAGTTTCAAATGTGATCAACGTCAGGAAGAAGTCCTCCGTGTTTCATACCTGTGCAACCTTCAGAGTTGCTGGGTCCACGGACGTCTCACATTCACTTGGACATTTTCTCTCTGGCTCCTCGTGGCCAATTTTTTTAAGTCATTTAAACACAAGGTGACGAGGCTGATCACAGAGACCCAGGTGAGCAGCACCCCACTAAGACGCACACCTTCCTAGTCTAAGAGTGTCTTTCTTCCTCCGGTTGCAGGGGGCGACATCATGTTCCGGTTTGGGGACTCAGTTTCTTAACCAGAACCACCTCTGCCCCACACCTCCACACACACACTCCCCAGCCCCCTGAAACTGACTTCTGATCACAGCAGCAAACCAGAACCTTTCCCCGTTCTTGGCCATTTTTTTTTTTTTTTAAAGACTGGTATAGAGTAGAAACAAATTTTTAAAAAAATATTTGTTTTGAAATTTAAGGATCATCCAAAAATATTGCCGTAGAAGCAGTTCCAGTTCCTTCATTCAGTTTTCCCAGATGACAACCTTTTAGACTCATGGTCAAACCCAGGGAGCCGAAAGGGTACAACAATACCTTCTTAGATGTTCCCTGTTGTTGAACACTTATTTCATTTTTTATGCAACGAAAAAATGTTATACTTTTAAAAGAAACATCATCCCACATCCCTCGCCGGCCACAGAGCTGCTCAGTCCACGAGGACAAGCCACCTGCCTCCCTGTGGCCACATCTTCCCTGTCCTGGTCTCGACCAACCACCGACCTCGTTTCTGCCACCGTGAGTCTCTCATCGCGTGAGCTGGACGCACACCAAGTCCTGCAGCAAGGACGGCTTCCTTCCCTCAGCAGACGCCCTTTAGATCCTCGAAGCACACCTTGTGTTAATAGCTCATTGCTTTTTATTGTGCTTTTGTAAGTATTCCATTTCATGGGTGGACTACCGTTTTCCTTTGGTCTTTGGAAGGACATCCGAGTTGTCCCTAACTTGGGGACATTACAAATCAGGCTACTCTGGATCTTTGCATATGGTTTTTGTGTGGACACTAGTTTTTATTTCTCCAGGATGTAAGACCAGGGGACAACTGCCGTGGCACATGGAGACAGGAGGGGCATTCCCTAGCCAAGAGCCGTGCTGCCTCCCAGGGAGCACGGGAGGCGTGTGGTGGCACCACCCGGGTCCAGATCTGCACTCCCCTGAGCTACCCTTGCATGGCTTCACGAGCTCACGCATCAACAACCCCTTTGACGAAGTGTCTGCACCGATCTCTTGCCCAGTTTATTTATTTTCTTGCTGTTTAGAGAACTCACTGCATGTTCTGCATACAAGTCCTTTGTCAGACGTGGATTTATAAGTACTTTCTTCCATTTTGACCTATCTTTCCATAGCGTCTTTGCAGAGCAAAACTTCAGGAATCGAGTTTTAAAAGTAATGCCTATTATCGATCCTTCTAGAATTCCTCATTCTGGCAAATTTTTAGGATGGTGACATCTCTCAGAGCTGCACAGTCACCTCTGCAGCCGGGGAACAGATGGTGGCTGAGAACTGGGAACCCCATGGGGAGCAGGGGAGCTGGCTACCAGGAAGACCCCACTTCAGCACGAGCAGCTTTACAGGTGTACGCACGCTTAGCACAACTGATGTCATCGGCTCGATCGTTTACAACGCCCAGGCCAGCAAGTCCAAGAAAACTGGAACACGTATCTACAGTGTGCAAGGTGGGTCACCATGGTGGTGACAAGGCACCTTCATGGCACGTCTCACCCCGCACAGGGGACAGGTGGGAAACGGGAAGATGACGCTCTCGTCTCTGACATCAAGCAGAGGAAGCACGGCCTGGGGCACAATTCTGGGTGGGTGTGTGGGATGAAGGCTACCCTGTTCTCGCAGGGCTAACGGTCACTGTCGTTCACGCTTGATGATGGAGGACTCATGCTGGTCACTCAGCAAACACTGGTGGGCCTCCAAGGAGCAGGCCACTGTGAAAACGCCACAGGGCTTCCTGGCCACCAGCGCTGGAGGGCACGAGGTCTGCCGTGAGCCAGGCAGCAGAGCGCCCTCCCCCCATGCCATCCTCAACGCTGTGCAAGAGGCCTCCTGTGCCAGAGCTCACAGCCACACAGATGACAGGACCAGGTCAGGAACACTCCCACTGGACAGCCACCGGGGCAACGCAGCTGGGAGAAGAACCCCGGGGACAGCCGAGACACGGTGGCTCTGAATAGCCGCCAGGCCTGGAGCCAAGGTTCAGAGGATGCAGGGGCCGGGGACGCTCTGGCCACTGGGCATCTGCCCCCACACCTGTGGCCCAGCAGGGGACAAGGATCTCCACGTACCTCTGAGGGAGGCATCTTAACTCGGGTCAGGAGTGTGCCCCAGAACACACCGCAGGAAGGAACGGGGCGGGCAGCTGCGGGCACCCAGCTGCCACCTGTCCCTGCTGCATCTGGACGTCTGCAGACACCTGGGAGAAGGTGCCTGTTCCCCCCAGCACCGGAAGCCTGCTGCATTCCCACAGGACCCCAGCCTGGCCCTGCGTCTCAGGTCACGCGGGGGGACAGCAGGAGGACCAGGCCAGCTGGCCTTCCAGTGCACCGGTTCACCTCGTGCTCCTCGGCCTGTGACTTCATCGACCATGACGTCTGCATGTCATGCAGCTGGTGTAGAACCCCTCTCCGTGTCCTGCAACAGCGTGTGAGGGCCATCATGCATCCATGGGACGTAAAGGGGAGGAAGGGCCAGGCTCTGCAGCACGGCAGCCCGGCCGCCCTCTTCTTCCAAGCCAGAGGTTTCCAGCCTCCAGCCCCAGCTGTGGCCCGGGTCAGGACGGTGCAGTGCAGAACAGCACGCCGCTCCTCCGCACAATTTTTGTGGAAGTTCCTTTTGTGACATTTTCATACCATGGAGCACGTAGGAGTTCTCTGTAACCACGGTGATGTCATGGGCTCTGGAAAGCATCACCCTCTGACTAGCTGACAAAGGAGAGCACTGGGGGCCTTTCCCGTGGCAACCTGTTCCCTCCGTGGTAGCAAGCAAACATGGCGGCCCCAAGTCCCCAAGGCAGCATGCAGGAAAGGCCAAGACCCTTCATTCCAGGATGAAAGCAGTGTGTGGGTTTGCCTGCTGACCGTATTACCCAGCCCAAACACACCACAGTGCCCCCCGACTCGAGTCCTCACAGAGAGCTGCTCCGTGTGGACGGCTGGCACTTGGGAGGCAGCTCCTCGCACCAACACTTCACGCAGACGTCACGTTTCCTTAATCACATGAACTCTCTGTCAAAATACACCACGGTTCTCAAACTGCATTCTGCAGGCCTTCAGGCCACCAGGTTTGGGACTCACAGGATGCCAGAGCACTCTGCCCCCAGGGCCTGGACAGTCGGGCAGTTAAGGGCCCCATTCTGACTTTATCCAACCAACCCAGGCTTTTCCCAGTTGCTGCTTTAGAACCCCGAGGCACACTGGGACTTCATAAAGTTTGGGAAATAGATACATCAAAGCGTGAAATTCAATCAAACTAAGTTTTCTACAAAAATACGAATCCAAACTACTTCCTTGTGAGAGCTTGAAATAAAACCTCAGGACCTTATGATGAACATTTCCTTTGTACTAAGCACGTTATGGTTCTTTCTAAGGGGACTTAACAGTCAATTACAGCTTCCCACCACGCGCCTTGAGCCAGGTCGGCACGCGCATGTGCAGCCAGGCCGCTCAACTGCGGTCTCACCCCACAGGTGTCATTAAATGTTATGAAGTGCATCCCCCAGGTGCTGAGGCTTTGATTACATTTTCACACGTAGTTCAGGGTTCAAGATAAACACCTATGCTTGTCTCCTAGTGCCTCGATTGCAAGATGAACCTTCCCAGGAAAGAGGCCTGCTTGGCCGGCATGGAGGAGCTGGGGGGACGCGTGCCACCAGCCCTGGCCCACCACAAGGCTGGCATGGGGTCACACACTGCACTGCCACCAGCACCGGCCGTCACTCCTGCCCCACGGGGAAGCTGGCCAGGGTGGCCCAGCCCTTCCAGTGGTGCCCTCTGCCCACGGCACTCGCCGGCTCCAGGTCTGCATGTGTCTGCAGGTGCCTGACCCCACGCCTCCCTGGGAGGGCTGCCTCTTGGCCCTCGTGAGGGGTGGGGCCACGTGCTTGGGTCTGCAGCTGTTGAGGTAGCTTTGTGACCACCTGGCCAGCTGCTCCAAGTCCAGGAATGACCTGCAGACACCAAAAGAACCTACATTTGTCACCGTTTGTGTTGGGGCTGATGCCGCACCCTCAGCGACTGCCCTCGCAGCCTGGCCTGGCTCTCAGGGGTGAGGGCAGCGGCCGTGACGGCCGTCCCTTCCCCAGCCCAGCCTGCCTCCTCGCTGGCTCGGGTCCCGCAGCAGCAGCCCGGCTGCCCTCTGTAGAATCTGGGCGTGGCTGAGGATCCTGCCACGGTCTCCCTTCAGAAGCCCCTGTGCCAGGAGGCGCGGCTCCCAGCCTGGGCTGGCTACTCTGCTCCACAGAGGCTGAGGGAAAAGTCAGGATCCGCCGGCCACGGCGGCCCCGGGAACCGGGAGAGCGCTACCTGCGTCAGCACAGGCTAACTCGGGTCAGCCCAGAGGATGCGGCCCCCGTGAAATCCTAAAACAGCTATAACTAAGGAAAGTGATTTCTGTCCACAAGGATGAGACATAAAGCAAATACCACAAAGCTGAAAATGAAAATACGCGCTTTAGGGTTGCTTTTAAAAATGCACATTTTGTGTAAATTGACCCCTCGATCTCTGGCACGGAGGTCTGCAGGAGCCCTGGCCCACCAGCCAGACCCAAGGCGTTGGCCGCTGTGTCAGGTGGTGGCACTGGGAATGGCCCCTCAGTGGCTTTGGTGTCCCAACGTGGGTCTTGTTGAAATGCTGCCACTTTAAACATGCTAGAATAAGAACCCGAGGGTGCCAATCGGTAACTGTGCTTCTTTTGGAAATAATGTTGGAAAACAACTTCCAACACCCAGGAGCCTGTTTCACACCGGAGAGAATGCATCCTCTGTGCTTAAAAAGTGAGGGATCCGAGATCATTTTAGATCCATGATCTTGATTTAATACGTCTGTTTGCATGTTTACCAAGAAATTCCCAGTGAGAGAAACTTTCATTTCCTCGTGCGTCTTTTCGGTGGAAGTCTTCCGCGATGGTTTGCTTAAAGAATCAATTCATGGTGTTCACGGTGATCCGAGGGTCATTTCTCTAGGTGGAGGGCGGCTCCCGCTGCAAACCCGGCACACGTGCAGTGCCCACCCCGCGCCCTCGGGCGCACCGTCCCGCAGACCCGAGGCCTCCCCACCTCCACAAGTGAGCACAAGGGGCAGAGCAGGAAGCGCCGGCCACGGTGCTCCTCCTCGTCCTTCGGAGCGGGGACACTCCTCCCATCACGCCACAGGGGCCTCAGGTCTCCTCTGGCCTCTGTGCTCATGTCTGACCACAGTACAGTGACGTGGGCCACCCGCGCTGGGGCCGACTGGCTTCCCAGGGAGGCCATTTGTGTTTCTGGGCTGGAAACTGTAGCACGAGAGCCCACAGCCACAGTGACGCGGGTGAGGGGCACGTGGAGGAGGAACGAGCGCACTGGGGGGGCACCAGGACCACGTGTCCCTCGAGGGGCACGAGCCAGGCCTGTGCCCGGCCAGGGCTGCTTTTCCCCCTCTGCCGTCTGGTCAGAGCCCTCCCTGTGCTCCCCTTCCGTGGGCCCGCACACAGTCCCTGCTGTCACCCCACCACTGCCACCCCTCTCGCCTCCCGTCCAGATCACTGGGACAGTCTGGTGCCATCCTGGTTCTTTCTTCATGCCACAGCCAGGGTGACACACAGCAACAGCTCCACGATGCGGTCCTGGGCCGTCCACCAGTGGCTCCTCGATGCCCACACACCCCAGAGTGCTGGTCCTGGCCCCCCCTCGATCCTGACTGCAGGGGGAGCACACGGGGCCTTGCCCAGATTCTCCCAGGGCACCGGGAGGCCCTTGGTGACTCCGACACGCACATGCTCTTCCTCGCTTGCCCCTCCAGTGCAGCAGCTCCCATGCAACGCCGCCTCTCGAGGAGACTCCCCCCCCACCCACATTATGTGCTCCCCACCTCGCACCTCGCCTTGGTGGCTCGTCCGTCACCTGCAGTCCCAAGGTGGCCTGCTCACTGGGGCTGAGCATCACTGCACGGTACCGTGGGTTCCAGGCAGGAAGGGGGACCAGGTCACCCTGTCACTGTCGTGTCCCCACCAAGGTCCCAGTGAGACTTCAGGAGGAAAGGACCCAGCCCAGGAGGACAGAGCTCAAGAGGTACACCCTGGGGCCATCCCAGTGCCCCAACTGTCCCCCAGGCTGGTGTCCCAGAAGACCAAAGCCACGCCCTCTAGAGAGCTGTCTTATTTTCCTTTGGAAACCTAGGGACCGGCACTTCAGGGTTAGCAGCTGGGTGACCAAAGACAAGCCCGTGCGTGTCTCCTTGAAGATTCTGCTCGCAAAGACGAGCAAGGGGGTCCATGTGGCAAAAGAACGTGACGAGAGGACGGGGGAGCGGGAAAGTGGACTCCAGCAGCTGCCCTGGGAGCCATGGGACGGGCGTGGTGGCTGGTAGCACAAGGCCACCACTGGAGCAGACTCGGAGTGCTGAGGGCATCAGTTCCCACCGCTAACCCTGGCCGCATGTCCTCTGGGAGCCCCAAAGGACAGCCAGCATGGACCTGTACCCAGGCTGTGCCCCCCCACGCTCCCACACGACGTGCTGCCTGGCCGCAGGCCCAGAGCACAGGGCCAAGTGGCCAGGGACTGAACCCGTGAAACTGCGAGCCAAGAGAGAACTTTCCTCCTTACAAGTTGATTATCTCAGGTATTTTGTCACAGCCACACGAAGCTAGAAATTCTGGAGATGGCATGAAGGAATTCTTGCACTCAGTTTAATAAAGGTATTGGAGACGCCTGTAGCAGAGAACTTTAGACCTCCTTTCTGGAGCGGGCCGACCAGCACCGTGTGCACAGGCTGTGAGCACCTGCACCTCGTGCGCCTTCAGACACAGGCTGAAGCAGCCACCTTGCTGCTCTAGGTCACTTCACAGTGGTTGGCAAAGATCTACAGAGTAGGGATTAGGCTTGGCAAAAAAGGGTATGACTTTGCCACAAATCTCCCTTTAGATTCTCATATGAATCAAATTCAGTAAACCCATTTGAACTCACACTAAACACCACACAAAACCTATTTCACATGATGAGATCTGGCACCCAAAATCTTCATGTCACCCACGAATTTGGAAATACAGGTAGCAGTTTCCTGAACAAACATAACCAGGAAGAGAGGGCTTGCACCCGCCGCGTGGGCAGCAGGACAACCTGGGGCAACCGAGGGCTGACATGGGCTACCCCTCAAGCGCAGCAGGAGGGCCAAGGCCCAGGGTGGAGTCCCTTGTCTGCTGACGCCACTGCAGGCAAGAAGGAAGCACCTAACACAGACGGTGCTCAGAGGTGTCACCGCCTGAAGCGATGGCCGCTTGGAGCAGCAAAGCCCCGGGAATGAGTTCAGAGGCAGACTGGAAACAAACAGGATCTTTATTCTGTCAGCTTCTCTCTCTGGCTCTACCAACTCTAACATGTACCACACACCAGCAAACAACCAACAACCAAAAATGGCCCCGACCCGCTCCGCGCTCGGCCCAAGTCTCTCGAGATCTCGGGCCAAGTCTCGTGAGACTACGGAAGGCGGCAATGTCCAAAACTCCATGGCCCGAAGTCAACCGCAATCATAGCCATCTCCCCAAACAGGGCTCCTGCAGAGAGGCATTCGGGGGTGTGTCTGCACACACACAATCTGCTGGTGGCAGAGAAGTGCTCAATGTCCCCAGAAAGAGGACGGGGAGACAGGCGGGGGCAAGAGGAGAGTTTTGTTGTTTTCAATACAGAAGGATTTTCTGTTCCTAACCAGGAAGTCAGATTTGAACTCAGCTTTGAGAAATGGGTGGGTCAGACACCAAGAGCAGACGTGGCCATTCCGGGCCTCCCTGGAAGTGCCATCCCCGAGAGGTGACGGGGGAGGTGCTTTGCACAGCCGTGGGGCAACCGAGGCTGCCTGTGAGCCCCTCGTTCTGAGGGTGGAATCCCAACGACCACCCTGCAGGAAGTAGGGCAAGCTGTCACTCGCCAAGCCTCCACGGAGCTGGAGTCGGTCACACTGATCCCCAAGACTAGGAGGAGGCAGGACCGCAGACGGCCGGCGCCCCCCCCAGCACCACTGGCAGGAAACAGGCTCCCAGGCAACATGTCACCTCTGCACAGGACTGTTCCAGTGCAAGAACATGGCAAAGCAAGAAACAAGCAAAGCAGACCCACGAGGAGGCAAGGCAATGCGGACGAGATGAACTGACAGACTTCAGGGATTCTACAGGCTGGAATGTGAAATGACTGCTTTACTGTGTTCCACTAGGAAAAAAGCCAAGGTGGTAAGATTCAGGAAAGAATCCCAAACTATTTCAGAAAATGAAAATATTAGAATTGACAACAAATTCATGAGATAGTAGATTCTATGATTTAAAACCAAATCCAGCAAAATGAAAAAGAAAATTAGTGAAAATTACTTTTGGATCAGAAGAAATCAACACAATGGACCATGTAGATGGAAATAACGAAAGATAATAGAGATCACATGAAACTCAGAAGATACTGTGGATTCCACCAGGCGTCTAAATGGGCTCACAGAAGGAAATTTGAGAGAACGGTACAAAACAGCAAAGGAAGAAATCACAGAAGAAAGCATTCCAAGACTGTTGGAAGGCACAAAGCTACAGATTCAGGAAGGCCCGTGACCTCAACACAGCATAAGGCCACTACATGCACCTTGTTAGATCCGCATCTGGGGAGAAGGCGTCTCTTCAAAAAGCCAGGCTGCCACTGACAGCTGGCGTCTCAAGGACAGGGAAGCCCGAGATGAAAGGCATGGTTCTGGATTCTGAACAAAACCACTGCCAGCCCAGAATTCTACACCAAGGGAAAAGGTTAAGAGAAGATTCAGATATTTTCATAAAAAGAAAAAAACCAGGAGAATTCCTTGCCAGCAATTCCATGTAAAAAGTACTCAAAGGTGACTGCAGGAGCCCTGTTTGGGGAGATGGCTTAAATTGCGGTTGACTACGGGCTTTGGACATGTTTGGGCATTGGCGCCTTCCATAGTCTCACGAGACTTGGC
Organism: Tamias sibiricus; assembly: GCA_025594165.1. Classification (NCBI taxonomy): domain Eukaryota; kingdom Metazoa; phylum Chordata; class Mammalia; order Rodentia; family Sciuridae; genus Tamias; species Tamias sibiricus. Next base: position 169,264,094 of record CM046663.1, on the reverse strand, counting down.
CGGGATCTTGCGAGACTTGGCCAGAGATCTCGAGGGACTTGAGCGAGATTGCGGATGAGGTCTGCGCCATTTTGGAGGTTAGAGGACCGTGGACGGCGTGTCGGGGTGTAGTTAGAGCCAGAGAGAAAAGTTATCAGAATAAAGAGCTGTTTGTTTCCAGTTCGTCTCTAAACTTCTTCCCGCGGCTTCTTTGCTCCAAGCGGCCATCGCTTCAGGCGACAACAGGTGACAACGTGAGAAGGAGTTTAACTGCCATCCCAAAGTGAGTGTGAGTGTGCACAAAGCTGTGTGGCTTTCAAAAACAACCTAGGAAGGATGAGTCCGCATGGTCACAGGTACAGAGGCCGAGCTCTTCACCGTGCGTCCCCACAGGCATGGTTCTCACGGCGTGTCACTGCAGGGGATGGCACGCAGCTCCACGTGACCACCTGGTAAACGAGACAAAGTCCAAGTGGCTGAAGATGGCAGGACCTTGGGTGCCTGGCAAGGACAAAAGTGACTTCTTTGCTGAATTGGCACATCGTTAGCTCAGGGAGGATATTTAAGTCTGTGTGCTCTGCAGAGGGCAACGGCCACACACACGCTCTCTTAAAATCATCACACACGGCAACACCTCCATCACAATCTCCCCTCTCGGCCAGAGGTGGGCGCATGTGTCCCTAAAGGGCCAGACCATGAGCACCTGGGGCTCTGGGGGCCACGGTCTCAGTTGTGATGACACGACTGCGATTGAGGACTGAAAGCAGCAAGGGTGAGAAGCAAAAAGTGGGGGTGGCTGTTACAACTGAACCTTATTCATAAAGCCACGCCCAGTCCCGGTTTGCAGTTCATTTACTGGTCTAGACGGTCAAAGAAACAAAGCCCCAACTGATCGCAACTGCTGATTTCTGTTGTGTAAATGCACCCACTAGGGGTGACACTGTGAAGGTGGTACTGAGACGCCCAGTAGCACAGCGTGATGAAACTGATCCCAATGACAGGGACAACCGGGTGTGGGGGAAATCAGAACAGAAGCGACCGGAGGGTCAGCTTCCAGTACGCGTCACCTTTCCAAATGTCCTACTCGCACCTGTAAAGTTGTACGATTTTGTTTTTCACAATGGGCGTTTGATTTCAAGCTCACAAATTTCTTGTTTGTTGCCGCCTGAAGCGATGGCCGCTTGGGGCAGCAAAGCCGCGGGAATAAGTTCAGAGGCAGACTGGAAACAAACAGGCTCTTTATTCTGCCAGCTTCTCTCTCCAGCTCCAATAACACCCCGACACGCCGTCCACGCTCCTCCAACAACCACAAAATGGCACCGACCTGATCCACAATCCCCCGCGCCAAGTCCCGCGAGATCATGCAAATGGCGCCGACCCGGTCCACAATGTCCCAGGCCAAGTCTCACGAGACCATGGAAGGTGGTAATGCTTATGGCTCACAGCTAGCCGCGATCTTAGCTCTCTCCTTTATTAGGGCTCCTGCACTTGTTAACTAAGGAGCTGGTTCTTCTGAGCTCCCTGAGCTGTCTCCATCTTGGTATTCTTGAGGCAGGAGGAACACTGTCATAACAAGGCTAAAGGCTGAGGCGCAATGAAAACGGCAAATCCACATGTAAATCAAAAGGAACATCCATTGCATTAAATGACACTTTAAAGCCAGGCACTACTGAGGTGCAACCAACGTGACGTGGGAAAACGCACCCTTGGATGGGCAGTTCCGTGCATACTGGCCTGACGCCATCAGGTCCCCACCACAGCATGCAGGCGCCTGCCCAGGAGCACTGGTGGTCTCTGTCGGCCACCCTGCCACTTTGCTGGCACCACCACAGGGCCTGGCATGATGGTTATGATGTGTCTTGAGGGTCTTTTAGTGTCTGTAGGGTCTGTACTGATTCCCCCTTCAATACCAACTTGGGTAATTCGTGAATATGTGACTCTCAAGTCTAATCACTGTTTTAAACAACAAAAAGGAATATGAGGATATTTTGCAAAAGGTCATTCTGAACTACTGTAAATAAGGCAGATTTAATACTTTCTGCATTGAATAAAAATGACTGAATCATGCACATCATTTACTACAGACTGTTTACATTTAAATATATCACCTGCACAATAACAACCCATAGGAATGTGTGCGGGCCTCTGCAGGGAAAAGCTACGAATCACTAACGTGGAAGATCAAGATCTTAGTAAATGGAGGAGCATATCATGCCTGTGGACTGATGCTCAAAATTGTAAAGATGTCAACTCCCTTCAGTCTATAGACTCAATCAGGTCCCAATTCAAAACCAAAGTGTTTTAAAAAATTACTATGGTATAAACTGATTTTGAAAAACGTGCCAAATGTGCCAAAGGAAATGGCTTGGCCAAGAATATCCCAAGTCTGCAAAAGAACAAACAAAGCCCTGTGCTCTACTAGACGTGAAGATCGGTTACAGATCGGCGGAGAGTCCACGTGTCATGGTGGAACAATAAAGGGACCAGTGGACTCAATGGAGAGCTCTGAAGGGGACTCCTTTAAGCAGTGACCACAGTGTCGCGCAGACGCAGGGAGGAGTGAACAGTGCAGTAAAGTCTCATCATTTAGGTGAGGGTTCTGATTTACACCTGAAACCAAATCAACAGAACCAGCCAAGATCCAGTATGGTGCCCAGGGCGCAGCAACACTGAACTCCGAGTGGAGGACAGGCAGTCCAGGGCCACAGCCCAGTGGCGGCGAAGAACACCTTCCACATTTCAGTTCCACCCTCCTTAACTCAGGTGAGCGTGCAGCAGTCAGGGGCCACGGAGCCTAGGTGTTCGGTGCTTAGTCCCTCAGGGGAAGTGTCTGCCGACCGCCCTTCCCCAAACAGGAGAACATCCTCCCGCTGTTAGGGAGAAGACCTCCATGGCAGGCAGGAGCAGAAAGGCAGGGTCCTGACCAGCCTGACCAGCCCAGCAGTAAGACCTCCTTCCCATGGGATGTGGAGGCAGGACAGGTGAGCCGCGGGCGCAGGCAGCTCCCAACGGCCATGGCCACCCCCAGCTGGCCTCCAGAAGACAGGAGCAGGATCAAAGTCCCGCGTGGACCCTTCCAAAAAGAGCCACAGCAGCAGCAAGCGACCCCGCGACAGTGCAGTCAAGGGCACCAGGCATCGCGGAACGGCAAACCACAGAGGGACAGGAGAACCCTGCAAGGACGACTGGAGTGCAGTGGTGCCCGGGCGCACGCAGGCGGGGCAGCGGGAAGCCTGCAGACGCGGCCTATGGTGGTGAGCGGAGCTGACCATGCGGGAAGGCTGGGCCATCCTCTACCACCGATGACCAGCAGGCCCGAGTCCTCCAGCTCCAGCACAACCAGCAGAAACGCATGCGGTAAGAGCGCACGGGGACGGTCCAGCGCATCACCTGCAGCAGCAAGCGGCGACTCCCACGTGTCCACCGACTGTGGCAAGTGCAGATAAAGCACGGCTAAATCGCGTGATCGATATCACAGAACAACCAAAGCCCGACTAGGCGGTGCGCGGCCGTGGGTGGGCCTCGTGGGCCTGCGGTTGGATAAAGAAGCCTGCAGCGAAGGAATAGCTGACATAGAGCACAAGGCTCAGCTTCCACAGCTGACAGAACACAAGCAGAGCTGACCATCATGATGAGGGCTGCATGCGTGGGTGGTAAGGCTGCAGACACGGCAGAGACTGTCACCCGAAAAACCAGCACAGGGTGGCCTCGGCAGAAGTGGGGGTGACGGGAGGAGCACAGGACGCTGAGGGGCCTCCACGGTGTGCTCCTGCATCCGCAGGCCCGTGCACCAGTAGGCCACGTGCAGCTTCTGCCCTGCGCGCTATCCTCAGTGCAGAGGGGCCGGGAAGGACGGCTAGCACTCAGAACCCTGGTCCCCCCACACAGGACACACACAGGCTTGGCTTGGGCACATCTGGACCATTACGGTCCAAGTATCTCAGCTACATAAGGCGAGGCAGTGACGATTTTCAGTGAATCATAAATGCTTCTTGGTGGCGGGAACCACCCATCAACTGTCATCTTGTGTTTGATAACTGGCAAACGCTGAAGCCCCTCGAGATTCAGCAATCCCACCACGGGGCATGTCTGCAGAGGAAAAGAGACCATTGTGCCAAAGTGCCGCGGTGCTCCTGTGCTTGCTGCACACCCCCCGTTCACAACAGGGACCTGCGTGTGTGTCCAGCAGTGGAGAGGCGGGCCACGAAACACACACCACACAACTCCATTCAGCCTAGAGAAGGCCGTCCAGGACACTGGAGGTCACCCTGTCGGGTGACATAAGCCAGGCACAGCGGTCCGCAGACCACGTTCTCACTCATTTGTGGGAGCACCCTCCATCCACCTCACGGAGAACAGCAGCTGAACACACGTGCGGATCACTGTGCTGTCCAGGACAACCGGGAACGCGAACCTCGGGAACACCTGCCCAGGCTCGTCCCAGGGACGGCAGCACCACTCTTGGGGCGCCCGTAGACAGACACCCAGAAGTATCGGGAAGGCAAAAACCCGACGGTCGCCGGTTCCAGGTGGATCGGGTGAACTCAACAGAACACGTGGATGTCGGAACACGTCAGGGCACTCGGCGGGAAGGCCTCACACGACCTTCTGGGTGCTGGAAGCCACCAGCCAGTCACTTAGGAGACGAAGACCTCACGCCCCAAATGTTGGGAAAGACACCCAACTCGACTCGGCAACCACACGGGTTCTATGACAAAAGAGTGACCTTTCACGGAAGGAGACAAGGAAGCAAAAGAGCGGGGAAGCAGCACATTCGCGCACAGGGAGCTTCCTGAATGTCACAGATCCCCCCAGAGCTAACGTGACAATCGTGCTTCCCGATCCACACACAACGAGCAAACGGAATCAAACTGCAACTGGATTTTTCTTTCAGGCAGAAGTCATCAGGCGGGTTCTAAAACCACGCAGAACACACGTGAGCAAGCACATCTAAGTTTTCATTCCATTTGAAAACCTTCCTCCAAATGCCCTCAAGTGACAGAAATGTGAAGGGAACAGGACACTCGGTGATAGATGCCCCCCCCCCCCCCCCGGAGGTTTCTGTGTCCTGAGCAAAGCAACCTTGTTTCGTTTTCCCGGGGCGGGAGCCAATGGGCTTGGAGGTCTCTCTGTTCTCCGGACAAGATGTTCCTTCCCCGGAAAGGCGCCAATAGGCTTAAAGGTCGCCCTGTTCCACGGGCAAAGAGCCAATGGCGTTGGGGTTGCTCTGGTGCACCCCCCACCAGAAATCCCTACATAGGGTCTCGTTCTAGAGACTCTCACACACAACAGCTCGTCCTTGCAGAGAAGAGGAAGCCACTGCACCAGCCTTAGACCCATCACCTCCAACCCTACGGCAGCTGCCCAGCCGACAGCTCCAGACCCATCGCCTCCAACCTGACGGCAGCTCCAGACCCATCGCCTCCAACCTGACGGCAGCTCCAGCCTCCAGCCGACAGCTCCAGAGATCCCAGCTGGTGTGTGACCAGGCACCCACCTTCCGTTCAGAGCTTGCACACTCCCCTCTCCCTGACTCCCCTCTCCCAGCACCTCTTTGACCTCCAACCAGCCACAAAACTGTTGAATAAATCTCTTGGCTGCACGGCTTTTCTCGGTGTGATTTTGCCCTTCACTCGGGTGCTGTGGTCTCATGCTGTCCCCTCACAACCCATTCTTGTGAGAGCCATCAGGTGCCTGCCTCAAGGCTTGCTTACCCAGCATGCTCTTGGGCAGCCACAGCTGGGTAACTGTGGTGGCCACAGAGACAGGTGCCCTGCCTTGCAACACACAGCCCACCTTGCCCACCCCTGTGCATGCCCTTCCTCTTGGATGAGTTGGCACTGTGCTGTTTACTTCCCTCAGGCTGGGACAGACTCACAGCCTCCTCTTTCATGACTCAAATGTCCCTTAAAGATATAATGTGCACACAGGAAAATCAACCCCCTTTATCGTACAGCTCTGAGTCTTGACAATCGCCCAGCACACAACTATCACTTGAATCCAGACAGATAGTCCCTGGCCCCAAGAACTTCTGCAGCCCCCACCCACCCTGGGACCACTGGTCAGCTCTGTCCCTGTGATCCTGCAACAGCGGGGTAGTCCCACCTGCGCCTGTGTCTGGCTTGGTCACCAGGAAGCTCGCTGGCAGTGCCGCGAGTACAGCAGTCTGCTCCCTGCCCCTTCCTCAGTGACGGGACCTGTCCTGCATGGACGTCCCATGCTGTTCCCCAGGTGAGGGTGGCTGCTGAGGCTCGGGGCTCTGAGTGCAGCCACAACCACCTGTGTGTGTCTGCGTTTTCGCTGTACTCAGGTGAACAGAAAGAGCCAGGTGCTGGGTCCTGTGGTCAGACGTGGGACTATTTTTAAAGAGACTCTTGTTATCAGAGTGGCTGGAAGTCAGCGCTTCCACCAGGCAGGCATCAGTGTTCTGGCTGCCCCGCACCTTCCCCTGCGCCATCCCTGTAAGTGCTTCCTGGTGTCTCACTGTGGTCTTCGTCTAAGACGCGCAGCACGTTCAGGCACCCGCCTTCTAATTACACTGTTCAGCTCTGCCCGTTTCAAACACCGGCCTGCCCTTCTCCTGTTCGAGACGGTCCTTGTTGCCCTCCTTCCTGGCTCACTCTGCACCTCCCCTGCCCAGTCCTGGCATCAGCCCTTCCGAGTCCCACACGGTCCTTTCAGTGTGAGCAGCAGTCGGGGAACCGGGTATGGCCTCTGTCACTGGGGTGTCACCGCTTGCAGCAGAGGCAGCTCAAGAGGAGGGTGCACACTTCAGAAATTATGAGGTCACGCTGATGGGCCACTCCAATCCACCTCTACCGCTCCATCCCTGTGGTCCCCACCCACAGCACAGGACGCGTCTCCTTGTGCACAAGAGGACCCTGGCTCCTCACTGCAACAGGCCTGGCCAGGGGCTCAGCCCCACTGGGTAATCTCACACCACCATGGCAACAAGCTCCCGAGGGACGTCTGCCGTCCCCACCACAGCCCACGGAGTCTGAACGTCACTGGCATTAGTTGTTGACTTCTGTGGGGTCATGACCCTCAGGTGCAATACAGGTATCAGGTTTCCTAATGCCAAACTGTCCTTGTGCTCCTGAGCACACTCCTGGTTTGTGTATCATCCTATTAATGAGGTTGTAGAAACTGATCACTGATACTGTGCTATTTGGGATTTCTGCATTAGTGTTTCCTGTGAAAGCAGTTGGTCCTGGTACCATTTTTAAAAAGTAGTTCCTGGAAAATGTTTTCTAGTCTTCCATGTTAATTGGTTTATTTAGCTTTTCTATCTCTACTGGGGTTAATTTTGGTAAAACTAATTTTTTCCTAATTATGCACTTCAAGTATGTTTTCATATATTTGTTTGTAAATTAGTCTCTTGTGCTTTTAAAGAACTTCTGTATCAATACTTATTTCCCTGTTATCTTTGTTTTCTTCAAAAATCTTCTTGAATAAAATAGCTTATAATTTGTCTTTTTATTTTTTCCCAAAAACATGAGACTAATTTTTTCATCTAATAAATGCTTTTTTCCCTTCTCCAATAATTTTTAAAAAATTCATTTCTTACACTTTTCACCTTCTCTAAATTTTCAGAGTTTTGAGTTTGGTATTAACTTTTTGTGGATAGAGGTGTCACAGTGACGAGTCCTCCTCTCATCAACGCCTCAGGTCTTCCACAGGCGGAGTTCTCAGCCTTCACAGAAACTCTGCGGTGCTGGTTCATACCTGCCCTCCACCCTCAGGGTTCCCTGCTGTAGAAGGGTTTCCAGGTAGGAGGCCTCATCGGGATGGTTTCTAGTCCGCCGCACCGCAGTGAGCGGGTGCTTGTGAAGTTCTTCTATGAAACCTTTGCGATCTAATTCCTGTCACGTTCCCGTAAATACTCCACTTACGTCTGAGAACGCGCGAGCTCTGCTCAGCACGGATGTCAGCACACACACGGATGCGCGTGGCTGGGTCTCCGTGATCCTCGCGGGTGGCCACGAGCCCGTCGTGTCCCCAGGACGTGCACCTAGGTCCCACGTGTCGGCTTATCTGCTTTCCCTGCACCCGTGCAGCTTCAGCTTACACAGGTGCAGTCGGTGTCGCAGAGTTCTGTCTTTATCACGAATGGGACTTTCAGCCTTTTAAAGCTTCCTAAGTTGACACTCTCGTCGTGGTCGGACGCAGGACGCCAGCCCTGCTTCCCGTGGGTTTCATCTGCCCGTCACTCTGGTCCCTCCCTGCTGGGTTCCCTTCTGAATCACTGTCCCAGGGTGTTGCTGGCATGCTCAGAGCGGGGTTCCGCCTTGGAGCCACCCTGAAGCTTCTTCACCGTCATGCCAGTCGGGCCTCCCCACGATCACTCGCCTTCCAGCTGACGGGGGCTTCAGCTTCCCCTTGCTTTGTCATGACCAGGTTTCTCCAGGGGCTCAGTCTCCTCTGGTGCTTATCCTTTTGGGGTCTCTAATACTTGGAACAGTATATTTTCATAATAGTGGTTACTTACTGCTGTATCAGTCTCTTATAAAATGCCATGATCTAGGGTGTCCAGCCTGACCCAGTGTAGCTGGGACTTTCCTAGCGTTAAAATCCAAAGTCCTGGTCCCAGGAGCCCACGAGTCCCAGGGACGCTGGGATGGCAGGCTGATTTCATTCTTCCTTTCCTGGTCCCATGCTTGTGGCTTACAAGTCTGAAATCGTTTCCTCGGACCCCCACCTCCTGCCTGCGCAGTAGGCCCTGGCCTCATTCTACCTCCTTGTGTTTCTAGACTATGTGCACACCCTTCTTTCTTCTGTGTTCCTGCCCAAGTCGATTTCTATTTGGAAATGAGAATGAAAAGGATACATGCTGCCACATGTCAAGCTTTCTGTAGAGCAGTGTTCACCAAGAGTGAGAGCAAGCCTGGGGACAGAGGGCACAGCGCCCGGGGGGACAGGGTGCCCATCCAGACCACAGAGAGAATCGAGGGGCCTTCCAGCTCAGGAGGCAGCAGACGACACCCCCAACAGGTCCCCGTGTGCAGAACCTGCCGTGCTGGAACCGGCCAGGTTGTCTGCAGACCAGGCAGCTCGTGACTGAGCAGTCACGACACCACCCGATCTTGCAGCAGCGAAGACCTTTCAGAGCCAGACTTGCCCCTCTGAAGCCCCAATACAAGGGCTCTTAGGCTGGACAGTGTGAACACTCAAAACTCCAGCTTGCCAGAGATACCTGTAAGCAGCTCAAAGAGACCAGGATGAAGTGTGCAGGCGTGTACACCACCTGTTAGAGGGATGACTGCCACAGTGAAGGGTGATTAAAACAAACACAATGTCCCCTGTCCTGAAGTTGGTTAACGAATCATGACACAAACGTGGAATTAATTTCATCTCAATCACCTCAACTTGCTTTCTTTGACCATCATTTCTTCCAGGACAAGTCAAAGCTCTGCACAGCTCCACGGGTATGGGAGGCTTCCCTGGGTTAGGACCAGGCTAGGCCTCGGTCCTCCAAGCAAGACCTTAGACATTTGGATGTGTGATGAACTGGTGCGAATGGGGATGGTGCGAATGGGGATGGTGGGACTTTCTTTCAGAGCAAGAGTTTTAAATGCAGGGCTTTTAAAAATCCAACTGAGTTAGACTCAAGTCAGGCTCCAAGAAAAGCCGGCGAGCCAGCCCAGCGCAGACCGGGGCTCTGAGGGTGGCTTGCCATCAGCGCTTTGTGCTGCGCTGGTGCATGGTCCTAGGAGGCGGGGCGGCCACTCTGTCCAGTATGGAGGCCAGGCAGGAGGGAGCTGTCGCCCTCCCGCAGTGACAGAGCTGCGCTCGTCTCGGGGCCGGTGCTCTCCCCACACCTCCTGGGCAGTCGGCTGCAGGGTCACCCTCTGCTCAGGGAAGGAAGAAGCCAGCGTCCCTTTTGGTTCCTCAGCTGCATTCGTGAGGGGGATCCCCGCAACTAGGTCTGCGCAGGAGCAGGAGAGCACTGCTGGGCTTTGAAGACCCCCAGAGAAGCCGTGGTGTTTGGGGGAGGGGGAAATCTACCAATTTCAACACTGCATTAAACATACTTTACAAGAGCCTCGGAGCCAAAGAAAATAGTGCCGCGGTGCCAGTTAGGGAAGGTCTGTCAAGGCACTGTGCTCCTGGGACAGGTGCCTCACTTGGAGGGTGGAACAGTGCTACCCTCAGGGTCGCCGTGGCCACCAGCCCAGTGACATCAGGTCCATCTACCCAGGGTCAGGGGAAGTCTCCTGCTACACTGAGACGCTGTCCTCACGGGTCCCCTCTCTGCAGGGGCAGCTGGCCAGGCTCTCCCTGCCAGCACAGGCCAGGCTCCTCGCCCGGATGTCAGAGCCAACTGCTCTGTGAGCCTCCCACCAGGCCACCCAAACGCCCCCGCCCCCAGCGCTGCTTTGTGAGTCCACAGCGGCTAACCCTGGCCTCTCACCACACACTGGGTGTCTATTCTGCCTTTCTCTTGCCCACCCCCAGGCAAGGCCACAGGCAGTCAGGGCAGGGATGTCACCTGTTTTGTCCGTGGGGTCCCTGTATCCCTAAAGCAAAGTAGGTTCTCATTGTGTGGGAACAAAGCCAGAAAGTGTCTAAAGCATTTCACAAAAAATCACTTGCCCTAAATGACCTGCTGTGCACACCTGCTCCTGAATTTCCAGAGGAATCCACCCGAGAACATCCGGGAGCTCACAGCGCTGAGCCAGCAGGAGCAAGACGCAGGTGAGCGCCCTCTCTCCAGGACGCGGGGTCTGTCCCCGCACGGGAAGGCCCACGTCCCGCGGTGCCCTCAGCAGTCACCTGGTGTCTTCTGGTAGGCACTCAGGGCTGGCGAGGAGGCGGTCCAGCACTGTGCCACGGAACCCAAGGTGAACGGCCCGAGCTCTGGGAGCTGTGGGACGCTCCCTGCCTAGGGCAGCGCCGACTCTGCTGCAAGCCCACGCAGAGGCTGCGGCCGCCCAGGAGGACTGCTCAGGGCTGGACTGGGGTCCACCCTGGCAGACGATGGGCTCCTCAGGGAGTGTGGGCCTTGCTGCCCTGTGCGAGGGCCGTGGAAGCACACTGCAGCCCGCAGTTCTCGACACGGAAGAGCTGACGTCCTGCGTGAGAGGGCAGGGCCTCCGGGGGCACCTGGGCCCACTGACCTGGGCTCTCCTGGCCTGTCACCTGGGTCCCCTGGTCACCAGGCTTCTCCGGGTGAGAGCTTCCCTAACAGACCCTCTGAGACCTGCACTCACGCAGGGCGGGGGTGGCGCTGACTGCCACCAGCAAGTCATGGGCTTGCTGCTCTCGCTAGCCAGCCTCCCCAGAAGTGTCATCTGCCACCTGCGCTGTCAGTGCAAAGTCAACGCCTGCTCTACGTGGAGACAAATGCTCCCCAAGCAAACACGCTCTCGAGGGCACAAAGTCTTCAGGATTTGGTGGGCAGCAGCATGAACAGAAAGCCCCAGGCCCCTGTCACCAAGTTCCTCTTGCTCAGGCAGCGACACCCTGCAGCTGCGCTTAGGAGCAGCTCCTCCGGCCCCCACTGCGGAGCGTGACTCACATTCCCTTCTCTCCCACCGGAAAGAGCAGGGTGCTGCACAAGCTCACCCGGCACGGGTGTCACTCGACAAATGTCACACGCCAAAGCTCTCGCCTCAACTGCCCAAGGAAGTGGCAGAGGCCAGGCACCAGACACGGAAACCCACAGCAAACAGGCTCCTCTGCCCTCCGCGAGGATGAGGCTCCCACAGCAGCAGGGTGAGGCCTTGAAAAATGAGACCCCCTTCGCCTCCGCAAGCTACAACCTGCGAAGGAAGAGCTTCCCTGTTTTGCCAAGCGAGCCCTGCTGTAAATAAAGGCAAGCAGCGACTCCCAGCCGCCCGAGCCCCTCCAGCAGGCCCTGCACTTGGTGGACACCCCACATGCAGCAACACGACGGGCAGTGTGCTGGTGACCACGGCAGTCCTGCAGCCCAGCAAGAACTGCCGCATGGGCAGGGCCCCGACGGGACCGTGCTGTGGATCCGGCACCCTCAGAAGATGGACCACACCATGCCAGCAGCTCCCTGGGCGAGGAGGCAGCTTGGGCCTCCCTGCACGCACTGCACCCTGGCCTCCCCAACAAGATGGAGGCCTGGCCCTTGCCCAGCGCCTCCTGTTGGAGCAGGCGTGACCGCTGCGGCACCGCGGGCATTCCCCAGACAGCAGCCGCACACTCCTGCTGCAGCTGCACGGACGCCTCCTGATGGGGCAGAAAGCTCCAAGAGCATAACTGATTTACCACTTCCCAGGAGAAGGACCCGCCTCTCCGGTGTGGAGGAGGGATTCGCTGTGGGACACTTGGGAAGGCGAGAGCTCCAGCACGACCACCCCCACGCTGACACCCCCTCTGCAAACGCCCACCTGCCCTTCGCCTCAGGCATCCCTTGAGACCAGGAGCCTGAGGAGAGGCAGCAGGGCCCGCGGCCCACCTGCCACTGCCCAGCACGGCTTCCTGAGACCCTGCTTCCGGCCCTGCTCCGGAGGAGGCCTGAGCAGCCCCTGCCCATCTGGTCTCTCCAGACTCCCCAACTCGCAGGGCTCTCCACCTCTGCCCTGGCTGGGCCTGCGCTTCCCACAGAGCTCGCGGTGACCCAGGACCCAGGCTGAGGGCCCACATTAGGGGATTCCCCTCTGTTAAGTCGACAGCCAACGACAGCCCTGAGCAGCAGAAGCCTGTGCCGACCCCACGGGCTTCCAGACCTGGGGAGGGTGTGGGGGTCACTGACCACCCACAGGCCTCCAGGTGCCTGCCACCCGCACCTCCTTTCCATCCTCATCCTCCCTCAAGGCGGATCAAAAGGTCGCTCTTCACCCTGGACCTGAGGGCCTGCTGTCCTGCTGTCCTCTCAGGCACAAAGCCACAGACGATGACCTAACTGTCCAGCCACCTGAAAGCCAGGGCAGGGAGCAGACCGCGTGCCATCAGGGCAGAGGCAGCACAGTGGGGTGCGGAGGGAGCTCTGCGGAGTCAGCAGAGGCAGCCCTTGCTTGGGCCTGGGGCCCGCTGCACCTGGCCCAGGATGACGCTGCACCCGCTCCTCGCCTCACCCTCCGCCGTCCCTCTCCACGCCCACTGTCACTGGCTCCCCGTGCCCTCCTCCTACCCACATATTGCTGCCCCACATCCCCAACACCCTGCTGTGGGCCCAAGTGATGCAGACCAGACCTTTCTAGAGCCCGTGGCGGGCACCATGGGGCATTCCCGTGGCCTCCTCTGCACCCTGAGGCTCCTCCTGATCCTCTCCTGCGTCAGGACCATCTCCCACCCCACTCTGTGCTGTTGATAGCTGCCTCAACACGCTGAGGATTGTGCTGATCCACAGCCGATCACAGTCATCATCTGAGGGGTGTGGGTGGCTTTCTCGCTGCCGTCTTGGCAGCACCCCAGCTCATGGACCACCCGGTGTTTAGTGGCGGCTCGGCCTTGACTAGTAATCACACACACTACAGTTACGGATTTTGACCGGTTTCAGGATGGGTAGAGCCAAGCTGGCTACGGTTAACCACCCTCAGGAGCCCGAGATGGAGCCACCAACTGTCAAATGCACAGGGACAGGGACTTAAGGGTGCCAGTTTCCCAGGTCTACATGGCTTAGCTTTTTTAGTTCACCTTGTTTTAAAATAACCTGCACGGTGCAGACCTGCTGGCCGACGGAGCCCTAGAGGAGAGGGCTCTCATGGCTTGGAAGGGACCCAGAGGTTGTGACAACAAAAAGCACTATGTACGTGGGACCATTTTCATCTTCTGTCAGAGCCAGCTACGTGACCAAAGGACTCAGGGTCAGTTCAGTGTGACCCGACAGTGTCGGTGCCTGTCCTAAGGGCTCCGGGGAGGGTGGGGGCTCCCGGCTCGGGCACCCCTCCTGCAAGGGCAGCCATGCTTCCTGGAAGAGCTCAGCCCCCGGGGAAGCTGGCTCAGGCTGTGGCAGCCACGGCACGTGAGGGTGCACAGGCCACGTGGAGGGCCGCAGTTCCTCCTGCCGTGCTCCACCAGGTGACAGGGCCTGCGGGCAGCGGCTCCCTCCTCCAGACTGCTGCAGACAGGGCCCCTCCCTCAGGAGCACGCCCACTACACAGGGACACAGCCACCGCACAGGCACACACGCAAGGTCCACGAGTGGGGATGCTTCTTGCTCCCCACCCCGCTGCCAGGCGCGTGGCCAGCTGTGCAGCCTTTGCAGGCACGTGGGTGGGCACACACCAGGCTCTTCCTCTCCGGGGCCTTCCAGCAGGGTCAGAGTCCCCAGGGGCTGTGTGCAGGCAGCAGCTCACCTTGCTGTCAGAGGCCTCTCTCCGCTCTGCTGGAACTCTGCCGTCTCTGGTGGCCGCTGGGGCCGGGGCTCCACAGCGCTGGCTTCCCAGACAGGCCTGACAGAGCCCTGGCGCCAGGAGAGGAGGGTGCAGAGCCAAGGTCTCACACGCAGGGCGCTGCTTGCGGTCTTTGGTCCTCACTTTATAAACATCAGCGCTCCCCGTACAACCCCCGCGGTGCCCGTAAGCTGACCGCAGCCCCCGCTTCCACCCACAGCCTTCCCGGGGCCTCCTCAGGTGCCAAGTGTGGACGCTCCACACTGGACAGAGAGACACTGGACCACACTGAGCCACGTGGCAGTGCCCCAGAGGACACCTGTTTTGTTGTTGGTAAGTTACTCCTAGGGATTCGGTTCAACTTGGGGTCAGTACAGCTCAGACGCTGGGTCATGCACTTTTCTTTGGTACCAGCACACGGGCCTCAAAATGTGAAATTCGCATAGTGCACGGTAATTTCTTTTGATGGGTAAATTTTGCCTCTGATCAAACCAAATTCCAAATGACAAACACCTAGCAGAGAAAGTGGGGGGACGCAAGCCTTCCCTAATTTAAACGGCCTATCCAGGTTCTGCAAGACGGTTTTCTCCACGTCACTGGTGATTGTCACACCGCTGCCGGGGTGCTGGCCTTGGAGGCTGTGCTTGGGCTTGCAGGAGAGCTGGGTGCACAGAGGAGCAGGACAAAGGAGAGGCTGAGGACAGTGTGGCATGAAAAGGGGCAACATGTCCACTGTACTCAAATCATCTAATACTCTAGGTTCCACCTTGCTATCGAGCATCTCTATAAAATGCTCTAGAAAACAACAACAACTAGCTTTTCTAGAGTTGAATGACTTTAAAAATTCACTCACACTCGTTCTTTAACTTGTCGTCACCTGGGACCACCACGTCACTCATTAATGCCAGGAAATTGCTGTCTACAAGAGCCCGAGTCGTAGGTCTCCGACTACAGGGGTGTCCCTGGAAGGGGGTCCAGAAGGGCACCTGCTCCCAGGAGAAGCCTTCAGGGCTGGGCCGGCTGGTGGGGCCTCAGGGACCTGTGTCCTGCCGGCCCTGAAGCCAGCCTCAGGGGAAACCTCTGCCAACAGCCACCCAGGCAGAGCTCCGAGCAGGCAGCAGGGCAGGCGGGAGGGGGCGGAGCTGCACGTCCGACAGGCCCTGCACGCGGTCTCCAGCGGAGCACAAAAGGATGGTGGCCCAGGCCAGCTGCACGGTCAGTGGGCCCCAGCCCAGGACACAGGGTGACATGGCACGTGGCAGCAGCACACCTAGTTCTCCAGAACTGAAAACCCACCTCTGCCCTGGGGTCAGGTGCCAACGAAGGCTCCCAACTTCCTCTC
>CM046663.1:168943467-169243467 GCA_025594165.1 Tamias sibiricus | reverse complement strand
GCACCGGCTCTCTGGAGCTGTCGGCTAAAGCAGCTGCTGTCTGGCTGGAGGCTGGAGCTGTCAGCTGGGAGCGGCCGTCGGGCTGAAGGTAGTCGGTCTGGAGCTGTCAGCTGGAGCAGCTGCCGTCGGCTGGAGGCGATGGGTCTGGAGCTGTCAGCTGGAGCAGCTGCCTTCGGCTGGAGGCGATGGGTCTGGAGCTGCTGGCTGGGGCAGCTGCCGTCGAGCTGGAGGTGATGGGTCTGGAGCTGTTGCAGTGGCTTCCTCCTCTCTGCAGCGACGAGCCGATGTCTTCCTCCTCTCAGCAGCGACGATCTGATGTTGTGTCCGTGTGTCTCTCTCTGTCTGTCTGGCTGTCTGAGTCTCTCAAACAGGGCCTTATATAGGGATTTCTGGTGGGGGGTGCACTAGAGCAACCCCAAACACCATTGGCTAGAACAGGGTGCCTTTTAAGCCTATTGGCTCTTGCCTGGGGAAAAGAAACATTCTGCCTGGGGAAGAAACATCCTGCCCGGGGGGAAAAAACATCCTGTCCAGGGAAGAAACATCCTGCCAAGAATGAAACAAGGTTGCTTCTCTCAGGATGTGGAAAACTGTGAGGGCGGGGGAGGGTAAGCTATCTATCATTCCCCCCTTTTTGTTTTCTTAGGAAGTGGGACGTCGTATGTCAGTCTGGCTACTTCCTGCTGAAACGGGGCGACGTGGGGTGTTTATGGGGGGATATGATAAGACAGGTAGGTCAGGCTTGAGGTGAAAAGGATTCCTAGGAGGTTGGCACCAAAAAAAATGAATTCGTCCTGAGGTGATGAGAAGTAACAGATGATCCCTAAGGAGAAGCTGGTTAAAGGTTGAGAACAAGAAAGACATGAGCTGTGTGGAGAAGGAAGGGCTGCAAAGGAGAAGATCATCTACATATTGCAAAAGAGTGGAGTCAGAGAATTCAAGGTCTTTGAGATCGGCAGCTAGTGTCTGTCCAAAGATATGAGGGCTGTCTCGAAAACCCTGAGGGAGGACTGTCCAGGTCAATTGTTGGGACCGTTGAGTATCAGGATCAGTCCAGGTAAAGGCAAAGATGTCTTGTGATTCCTGAGCTAAAGGGACAGTGAAGAAGGCATCCTTAAGGTCAATGACCGAGAAATGAGTAGATAAGGAAGGAATTAGGGAGAGAATGGTATAAGGATTTGGGACCAGAGGGTGTATGGGCCTAACAGCCTCATTGATGAGACGAAGATCTTGGACTAGCCGGTATGACCCATTGGACTTCTTGACTGCCAATATGGGAGTATTATATGGGGAATGGGTGGGTCGGAGAAAGCGTTTCCGCAGAAGGTCTGAGATAATAGGTTGGAGACCTCTGAGGCTAGTGGCTGGGAGTGGGTACTGGGCTCTATTAGGGAAATACTGGGGATCTTTAAGGTGTATTCGTATAGGGTCACAGTGAGCAAGGGATGGAGTCTGGGTATCCCAAACTTTGGGGTCTACCAGATGAGAGGGGGCAGGGTAACAGGAGGTTTCCGCATCAGGCTCTAAAATGCTAAGAAGGAAGACGGAAGAGGAGACGGAGTGAGACGAGTCGGGGAGAAGAACTGAGCGAGGCGGGTCAGAGAACACAACTGAGGCCTGAAATTTGACCAGTATATCTCGGCCCAATAAAGGCACAAGACATTGAGAGATTACTAGAAACTGGTGGGGAAATGAATGGAGGTGGAGGCGGCAAGACAGCATGGGAGTCTGTGTGGGGGTGAATGGTGTGTCCCTCTATCCCGACAACAGGGGACGATAAGGTGGTGGGCCCCCAAAACTCCCTCAAGACCGAGAAAGTGGCTCCTGTGTCTAGTAGGAAATTTATGGGGTGGCCATCAACAAGAAGGGTGACCCTAGGCTCCTGTAAGTCGATGTCAACTGTCGGGAGAGGAAACCCAGGGCCCCGTCAATCTTCTGCGGCTAGTCCAAGTAGGTTGGGTTTCATGACTGATCCAGTCCCCCTGCGGGAACTGGGGCAGTCAACACCCCAGTGGCCCATCTTGGAGCATTTAGGACATGGGCGCGTAGGGGGCCTGGGGTTGGGGCAAGCTCTAGCCCAGTGTCCTTCGTTCCCGCACTTGAAACACGGCCCTGGAGGTCCCCTCTGCGCGGGGTAATGGCCCCTTGTCTGTGAGGCCCGAGAGTCGGTGCCCTGTAAAGCCTGGGCCAGCATTTGAAATCTTGCTTGTTCGGCCTTTTCATAGTTCTGAAACCTATGGCGTTCAGTATTCTCATCTCTATGATAGGCCTTAAAGGCCATGGCCAAGATCTCGGTCTGAGGTGTTGCAGGTCCTTGCTCTAATTTTCTCAATTTAGCCTGTATATCAGGGTAACTTGGGGACAAAAAGTAAGTCATAAGGACATGACGTCCCCCTGGAGATTCAGGATCTAAATTGGTGTACTGTTGGAGAGCTTTTGTTAGTCGATCTAGAAATTCAGAGGGGGTGTCTTCCCTTTTTTGTATGATTTCCTGCAGCTTGTCAAAATTAACTACTTTTCGTGCTGCACGCTTAAGACCAGTTAGTATACAAGTGGAAAACTGATCTCGCAAGGCCACGTCCCCTGGGGAATTATAGTCCCAGTTAGGGTCCCTTTCGGGGACAGCCTGAGGTCCAATGAGATGGTTAGGGTTGGTTCTATGGTTCTCATCGGCATAGGCCCGTGCCTGCTCCCAGACTCGCCTACGCTCCTCAGGGAGGAGGGTATTTGCCAAAATCATATAGATGTCATGGAAGGTAAGGCTATAAGCTTGGAGGACCCATTGAAATTCCCTGAGGTATGTAGTGGGGTCAGTGCTATAAGAGCCCAATCGTTTCTCGATTTGCACTACCTCGGTCATTGGGAAGGGAACATGGACACGGACAATTCCTTTTGGACCCGCAACTTCCCGGAGTGGGGTCAGGACTTGGGCGGGAGTAAGTGACAGAGGGTGAGCAGACATTGTGCGAGATCGCGTAAGGGGTGGGCTGGAGGAGAAGGTGGCAGGAGTGTGTAGAAGTGGGGCTGGAGGGGCCGAGGGAGGCGGAGAGGTTTCAGATTGGTATGGGGGCGGCTCATCCGCGGGATCGAAATCAAGAAAGGAGGGGGATGGTAGGGGAGCAGCCGGTTGGCAGGCTAGGAGGCTATTGTTGGAGCTGCTGTGGGTTACAGAGTGAGGGATTCGAACGGAGGAGGGAGAAAGCCTGAACATACGGAATCTCTGCCCATTTTTTTGATCGCTCGCAGAAGTTGAAAAGATCTCTCAGTATAGAGGGATCCAGGGACCCAGAAGCAGGCCATTTGTTTTGGTTATCTAAGGGTATGTGGGCCAATCTTGGGTGCAAAATTTGGTAAGTCTTGTTGGTTGTATATCGGGAGTTAGGCCGAGAGTGGCTAGGTTGTTTAAGAGGCACTGTAGAGGACAGTTGGCTGGGAGGGGTCGGAGTGGGTACAAGAGTGACAAATAGTGAGTGATAGCAAAACCAAAGAAGAGAGTGAGGACAAGAGCAAAGAAGAGAGTGATCGGAGGGTAGTCAGCCAGGAGGGATAGGAGTGAGTCAGCCAGGAGGGGTGAAGAAGCAGCAGCAGAAGAAGAAGAAGAAGCCCCCATTTTCCCGTTCCGAACGGGACAGATATATTGTCCTGAGGAGCGTCCTCCTCAAGATATTATATATATCAGAGAGATCCAAGTCTGTGAGACCCAGTCGTCACTGGAGTCAAACAGAGATGGGGTCCAAAGGGACCGAAGAACAATGGGTCACCTTGCGCAAGGATTTTCCGTGTCCCGTCCTGGACGGGAAGGAGAGACCCAAGTCCGGAGGCCAGAGGCCGAAAAAAAGGGCTTTCTTCAACTACTCCCAGTAAAGGGAGAGGGAGAGAGATAGAGAGAGAGAGAAAGAGAGAGAGAGAGAGAGAGCGCCAACAGTCAATTCCCACTGTACAAGGCCTGACGGGTTTAGGAGCCCTGGGGATGAGGAGACCTACCTAGGAAAAGGAGAAAGAGACAAAAAGAGAAAGAGCTCCACGAGGTCCACTGTGACCATGAAGGTCTAGGTGGGGTGCGATCCTCCCTGTACAGGCCACCAGCGGGGCTGCCGGACGATCAACGGTCAGTTCCCACTGTACAAGGCCCGACAGGTTTAGGAGCCCTGGGGCGGGGGGGCTTACCAATCCGATGACCGGTGGTGGATGCGTCGGAGCGGCGATCAAAAACCGGGCGAAGGCTGAGGCAGTTCCGGGTGATTATGCCCTCCGGCTCAGATAGGATCCGAGTCTCGGCACCAATGAAGGGCAAAGCATCACACCGGGGACAGCCGTGCAGCCAAGAGATTTATTCAACAGCCTTCGTGGCTGGTAGCGAAAACCGGAGAACAGGTGCTCTGGTCGAAGGTCGACGAGGTGGGAGAGGGGAGTCAGGGAGAAGGGAGTGTGCAAGCTCTGGTGGGAGAAGGGAGTCAGGAAGAGGGGAGTGTGCAAGCTCTGGACAGAAGGTGGGTGCCTGGTCGCACCGGCTCTCTGGAGCTGTCGGCTAAAGCAGCTGCTGTCTGGCTGGAGGCTGGAGCTGTCAGCTGGGAGCGGCCGTCGGGCTGAAGGTAGTCGGTCTGGAGCTGTCAGCTGGAGCAGCTGCCGTCGGCTGGAGGCGATGGGTCTGGAGCTGTCAGCTGGAGCAGCTGCCTTCGGCTGGAGGCGATGGGTCTGGAGCTGCTGGCTGGGGCAGCTGCCGTCGAGCTGGAGGTGATGGGTCTGGAGCTGTTGCAGTGGCTTCCTCCTCTCTGCAGCGACGAGCCGATGTCTTCCTCCTCTCAGCAGCGACGATCTGATGTTGTGTCCGTGTGTCTCTCTCTGTCTGTCTGGCTGTCTGAGTCTCTCAAACAGGGCCTTATATAGGGATTTCTGGTGGGGGGTGCACTAGAGCAACCCCAAACACCATTGGCTAGAACAGGGTGCCTTTTAAGCCTATTGGCTCTTGCCTGGGGAAAAGAAACATTCTGCCTGGGGAAGAAACATCCTGCCCGGGGGGAAAAAACATCCTGTCCAGGGAAGAAACATCCTGCCAAGAATGAAACAAGGTTGCTTCTCTCAGGATGTGGAAAACTGTGAGGGCGGGGGAGGGTAAGCTATCTATCAGCAGGACCCTGGGGAGGACAAACTTGTCTCCAGAGGTGGCCAAGCATGAAGTAGCCACAAAGTTGAGCCCCGGCTAGAAACTGCAGGGTGTAAGCTGCTGATACACACGACCCCGCGGCCCCCGGGCTTCTGCTGGAGGGAGATCTTCTCCCCAAACAAAAGGGTGCGGTGCCCGTGGGCAGGCATTGCCAAACACAGGTCTGGTCACGGTGCCTCCAGGCCAGCACTGCAGAGGGGCTGAGCACGTCATCGCCACAGATGAGACACTGAGGGTGACAGTCAAGACCAACCCACAAGGGGGGCTTCACGGTCTGTCTCGCAGAGGCGCCCTTGAGCTCCGAGGCTGGACGCCAGGAAAGGCAGACAGGGGAACCGCTAAACAAAGACAGGACCTGAGCCTGGTGCTTCGGTTCATTTCAAGGCACTACCTGGAAGTTGGTTCCATGCCTGTCCCCCTACCTGGCTGGGGACGAGGTGGACAAGTGACAGCCAGGCTCCATGGTACCTGCCACCCAGTGTGGAATCAACCACTCACTAGCACACTGTGGAGCATCCCACAAACCCAAGGAGCGGGAGCTTGGGACCTGGGGAGGGAGCACAGACGGACTCACCAACCCACGTACTCCCCGGGCAGCAGCGGGGGCACCGGGAGCTGCGGCCTGCGCTGTCCCCACTTCAAAGGTGGGAGGTGTTTTTCCTCTCCATAGACAGGAAGCCAGGTCCCGGAGCTGAGAGCCCAACCTAAGTGAGCAAGGGCTGGAACCACGTCTGGGGCCGAGGCCTGGCCCTGCACCCTCCCCACAGCCAGGAACAGGCCACACTCCGCATCAGCTGCGGAGCCTTCCACGTGGGTGCTGCCGCTCCCTCCACCCCATCCCTGCCCGATCTCCCTCCGCTCTCTTCCTGTGTCCACCTGGCCTCTCCGTCCTCACTCAACCTCCCGACTCCAGCCATAGCCCAGGACTGCCGGCCACATCCCCCAGGGCACTTCACTGTCCTCAAACCGCCCAGCTCCAGCTCCCGACAGGGCTGTAACCGCTGCTCACGAAAGCTCACTCGCTCTGCGCACGCTCAACTTCCACGTGGCTGGACGCTGTGACCAGTGGTGGACGTCAGGGGTCAAGACAGACATTGCTCCCCCCGGCCCAAGCGTATATTCTGGGAAAGCAGAGAAGTGGAGTGGACCCTGATGCACAAGAGTGACCACCACCACGACGGTGACCACCACCACGACGGTGACCACCACCACGATGGTGACCACCATGAAGGACACAGGGCGGGAGGCCCATGACTGTGGGGTGGGGCATCGGCTCTCTCGGGTGGAGTTGAGCCAACCCCTGACCAATGCCCGGGGTAAGGCCTGGCACAAAGGCCATCGTAGATGTCCATATGGCAAAGATATTAACAGGTGAGACCAAGCTCCCAGCACTCGTTGAAAGCGTGAGTAGTCTGGGGTGGGTCTTAGGAAACACCTGACCTCAGTCACTGCTGCATCAAGGACAGCCCAAACTTTAGAACTCCGCTGGACTTCGGAAGTCAACAGAGCACGTGGTTTTGCTAGCTTGGTTTGTGGCATGGGCAACGCTCACTGGCTGGCTGGGCCGGGAGAGGCAGCAGTGGAGGCGGGAGAGGGCAGAGGCAGGCCAGCCAGTTCTGCCCATGGAGGCTCTGCAGTTTCTGCCGAGCAGAGGGAAGCGAGTCCTGGGTTGTCCTCTGAACGGAGCCCCAGGGGAGGATCGCCTGGTTTGGGGTGTGCGCTCCCTGCTCCACCCTCAGCCACGCCTGGTGGAAAGAGGCTCAGTCCCGGCCAGCCGGGCCGTCCACCCTCCTTAGTAAGTCTGTGCCCTGTCCCAGCTCAAACGGGTTCTCTGCCTTTGAACGCTTCCCCCTGGCTTCACCAGCCCCCAGGGAGTTACTGGCACATCAAGATCATGGACCTCAAAACCACCGCCACTCAAAGTTACATTTCCTTTCATGTTTTAAACATCTGACTCGCCAAACTGCTGACTCCGGTTTTCCTCCCGGAACCGACCTCGCGTCCTCCCCCTGCTCCCACCAGCCACCGGCAGCCGCCTCCCCACCAGGGCCTCACCTGCGAGGCAGGTGCCCAGTCCTGGGGGACTCCAGTGAGCCCCAGGGCGACCGCAGGATGGTGGTGAGGCAGTGGGCACGGCAGTCACGTGACAGGCCCTTTGGTGTCCGAGGAGTCTCACTCAGCTGCGAAGCGCCCTGGAGTCCCCGAGTCACCAGTGCGCCACAGAAGTCCCCGCCCGATCGCCCGCCTGCTTTCTCAGGTAGGCAGCAGGCACCTGAGCTGCACCTCTGAGGCCCCAATTAGTCCCCCCAGTACAGGGACAGCCTGAGACACGCCACGGCACGGCTCCCCCATCGTGCCCGTCATGTAGTACCTGCAAAATAAAGACACTGCAGCACCCCGTCCAAGATGGCCTCGGGGACCCCTCCTACATGGGGTCTCTGTAGTGCATGGCTACTTCGGACCTGCCAGGACAGGAACGCACACCTGCAGGATGCTTAGAGACACATGGTGGCAGCTGCTGCTCACGGTGATGGCGGCTGCCACTGGCTTCCGAGAGCAGGAAGGACACAGCTCACACCAGGCCACGCCACAGGTGTGTCCAGCCTGCATGCCAACTCAACAGGGCCACCACCCCTGTCCCCTAACACACACACTGGGCGTCTGTTTCAAAGGTCACCCACAATCACACCAGCCACAGAAAACCACTATCAATTTCTTAGCATATTCTCTTCAATCTATTATTTTTAATGACTTATATTCAGTGAATTCAGGTAGAATGTTTGTGATAAGGATCTTTCTTGGCTATGAAGACTCCTGGGAATACCATTGTTTTAAAAAGTAGGGACTATCCCCACATGCAGAGAAACCTGGGTTTCCAAGGAGTTTTAAACCTGCTGTGTGGGGGGCATGTTCCTTGCCTCTTTCTATAATGACGTTCCAAGGGACGCCCCCATCCCCTCCCTGACCCGGGCTGTGTGAGGGAGCCATTCTGCAGCGGTGGAGCGGCAGGCTGGGGGACATTAGGGTTGCAGGCAATGCCGAGCAGAGGGCGGCCTGGTCTCTGCACAGCCTGCTCTGCTCCTGTCCTACAAGGGTCTCATTGGCTATTCACAGTCCTATTCTTCAAAAGCGGCCCTACCAGAATTGAGAGCAGAGTGCCCAGGAGGAAATGAGCCTTCATTTGTCTTGCAAATTAAACCCTATTAACCCTACAGGCTGCTCCTTGAACATGCTTCTAGTATTGGCTATGCTGAATACATTATGTAGATTTCATGTTGTCAGCACTACAGTAGATACAAAGCATTTTACAATCCAAAAGCCAAAAGAATCCTCATGCTCCAACAGTGGGGAAGTTTGGCAAAAGAGTGCATCAACATTGTGTCTGATGATGCTCAGTAACAGACTGAGACTGTCAACCGAACAGGGGAACACGAGAGGAAGTGGCCCAAGTGTGTTGGCTTGATTTTTCTCAAGATGTATCATGCACAGAAGGAAAAACTGCACGGATCTGATGTTTTAAGGCTTCCATCTGTGAGACCCAAGAGACTGTGACACCTCTTCTGCTGCGGTCCCTTGTAGGAATGGCAGGATTAGCTCCTTGATGATAGAGTTATCTATCTTCCAGTGATGGACTGTTGGACTTGGTTTTGGAAAACTGTAAAACCTGGAGCTTTCCCAGACAAATTTCAGAAGAGCCTGTCAATCTCTACAAAAGGCTCTGCTATGATTTTGACGGGGGTTGTATTAAATCCGGTCATCAATTTGGGGAGGACTGACATCTTAACAATACTGTCTACCAAGCCCAGAGCAAGGAGGGCCTCGCCTAGGCTCCCTTCGGTTCTTCCATCAAGGTTCTGTGGGTTTACATCTCACGTATCCTACAAGCATAATTAGATATAAACCTATTTCATGGTTTCTTGTTCTCCTACAGGTTAAGTATCTCTTACCCCAAATGTTTGGAACTAGAAGTGTTTTGGATTTCAGGATTTTTGAAAAAAAAAATTTTTTTAACCATATTTGTATATCTTTTACCAGTTGAACAACCCCAATTTGAAAACACAAAATGAAATGCTCTAAAATCCAAAACTGAGCACAAGGTTGATGCCCAATCTGGGATTTAGAAGTACTTCGGATTTTGGATTAGGGATTCTTAATCTTTGTTGTAAATGCTACTTAAAATTTAAATTTCTAATATTTATCAGTATATAGAAATACCATTGGTCTTTGTTTTATAGTTTTGCAGTGCTCTTTTGGGGGATTTTTTATACACAGACAGTCGTGTCTGCTATAACTAGTTTTATTTCTTCCTTTCCAAAAGAAAACCAGGCTTTCCTTTCCTTGGTGTGAAGCAGGAAGCACCTCCAGTTGGGCAGTGCTGGACCGGGCGGTGTCCCGCTCTGATTTAGGAGGAAGCCATCCCTCGTGGTTAGGTATGGTGTCAGCTCAGAGCGTGCGACAGGTCCTTTTTGTCAGACGGTGACACTGCTTTGAGACCCCATGTCACCTCCCTCTCCATTCTGACGTGGGGGGCTGGCTGCCCTTCCTGTACTGCACAGACCCTCACCCAGAGAGACTCACCCTGGGCCTGGGCCAGCGTCCTGTGTACCACGGGGGCTCCAAGTTGCTGCCATTCCTGAGGACGTTGCGCGTGTCCACGGGCCGTTGACGGCAGCTTTCCTGGAACACCTGGCTCCGGTGTCCACGTAGGGTGGGTATCCTGGCCACGCGGTCCTGAAAAGTTTCCTCCTGTATTTTCTTTCATTAAAATTTTTTTTTCTTTAAATGCAGGAGCCCTGTTTGGGGAGATGGCTTAAATTGCGGTTGACTATGGGCCATGGAGATTTGGGCATTGCCGCCTTCCATAGTCTCACGGGACTTGGGCCAGGATCTCGCGGGACTTGAGCCGAGATTGCTGATCGGGTCAGCGCCATTTTTTTGGTGGTGTGTGTGGTGCGTGTTAGTCGTTGTTAGAGCCAGAGAGAAAAGTTATCAGAATAAAAAGCTGTTTGTTTCCAGTTTGCCTCTAAACTTCTTCCCGCGGCTTCGTTGCTCCAAGCGGCCATCGCTTCAGGCGGCAACATTTACATTTACCTGTATTTTCAGGAAGAGTTTTGTCTTTGGGAAGAATTTTGTCAAATTAGTGCTGTTTCTTCCGTGTTTCGTGGAATTCCCCAGCAAAGGCAAGGGGCTGACCTTGCCACGGGACGGTTTCTTCTATGCATCTATTGATTCAGTTGGAGTGACAGCCTCTCTGCCTTCTCGAGTGGGCCTTGGTGGCTCCTGCTCTTCCTGACCCTCATCCACTTATCTCCTTGGTCAGACACGGGGGCATGGTTGTTTACGCTCTGCGGTTTTCAATGCGGTGGTGTTTGTAGCAACAGCCTGGCTTTCGCTATTGTTAATTCTTGCCTTCTTCTTTCCTGGTCAAGATTGGGAGATTTATAGTTTAACTGATATATTTCAAAAACCCAGTTTAAAAAAAATATGCTTTCTATCGTGTTCTGCTATTTTATTGATCTATTCTTTATCATTTGTTTGCTTTGAGTTTATTTGCTTTTATTTTCCTGGTTTCTTAAAGAAGCTTATATGATTATTTTGAGAACTTTCCCTTATGAAAACAATGCTACAAATTTCCCTTGTTCAGAGTTTTAGCTGCAATCCACAGTTGTTTTATTTTTAACTTTTGTACCAGGCATTGAACTCCGGGGCACTCAAACACTGAGCCACATCCCCAGCTCTATTTTGTATTTGATTTAGAGACAGAGGATCACTGAGTTGCTTAGCACCTCACCATTGCTGAGGCTGGCTTTGAACTCGTGATCCTCCTGTCTCGGCCTCCTAAACCACTGGGATTACAGGCGTGTGCCACCATGCCTGGCCCATCCAAAGCTTTTGGAAGTTGTACTTTCTATTCATGCAATTTATCAATCAAATTTATAATTTATTCTGTGACTTCATTGAACTATGGATTATTTATAACTTTTAAATATTCCAGATTTTCCAAATGTTTGTTATCGATTTATAATTCTACTAAGGTTAGAGAACAGACTTTGCGTAATTTGAATGACTTAGAATTTATGCAGAAAATATAGACAATCTTTTAACTGAACGTAGTTGGCTTTTGTGGAGTGTAGCTGTCTATAAATGTCAATTACATCATGTTGGTAGATAATGCAGTTTGACTAGTTTACATTCCTACTGATTTTTTTTTTTACCGAGAAAGAAATGATGAGACCTCCACGTATGTTTGCGGACTTGGCTATTTCTTTCCATTTTCACTTCATGTGTTTTGAAATTCTGTCGGGTGCACAGCCATTTAAGGTTGCTCCGCCTTCCTGGAGGACTGAGCTCTTTCTCATTAGGCGGCATTTCTCCATCCCTGGTGGGACCTGCTCCGCAGCCACCTCCACCTGGTCCTCCCAGAGTCACTTCCGACGCCTGCTGCCTCGCTTTTTCCACGGTGTACCCTCTACGTTCTCAAACTAACTCAGCTGTTTCTATTCAAAATTATTTTTTCACTGAAAACATAGGTGCTTCCCCCCTCAGAATTTTAAAATTTAGTCTCTTAGCCCACTAAATCTGAGTTTTAAATTCTGTGAATATTTGAAGGAAATTGATGCAGGTGCGCTGCAACATACTGGAGATCAGTCTAATTTCGTTACAAGAGTTATTGACAATAATACTCATCACTAACATTATCACTAATTCTTCACCTATTATTTTCTGAAAATAGAGCTGTAAAAGCAAACATTTCAGTTGCCGTAAGTGCTAAGGCTGTTTTCGATTTACATGTTTTTAGGTGTTCCACGGAAATGACCATGGGACGGGAGGGGTGATTGGTATGTCTAGACCACTTACACCTGCTGTGATGGTTGAATTAGATTTAAATGCCTCCTTGCTATTTTTTTTTCCTATTCATATTTATTTTGTTCTTTGTCCCCTTTATGTGTGTATTTTTGCCTCGGTTGAACTCAGTGTTTTTTTTTTTTATGGTTCCATTGTTATTGTCACTGTTGGCTTATATTGTATACCTATTATAATTCTGTGATTTCCTTGGTGACCTTCTAACGGTGCATTCCCTTCATACCTGAAACAGAGCTAGGTCTTCTACACGATGCCAGGTTTAATTTGGAAACTGCATTTAAGACTGTTCTTCCCCTTCCATGAGTGAACTGGGCATGGACCCTGTGTCTCTTCCTGGCAGGGCTCTGCTGACCGCTCAGTCGTCGGAGTGGGTGGAGAGCAGGCAGTCGACTCTTCTCACTCCGACAAGTTCATGCGGACTGGGACAATGCATCTCAGAGAAGGGAGAAGTCACCTCCACAACTGAGCCAGGTCTTCTTGATGGAAGATTTTACCTGCTGATATTATGCTTTTACGATTTCTAGGACTATTCAAGATTTATTCAAGCTATACTTTTCAAGAAGTTGTGTGAACTTTGTCTAGGTTTTTAAACCTTTAGTATGTGGCTGTGAACTGCATAATTCTTAATCTCAAACTTTACTTTTTCTTTTCATTAATATTCACTTACGTATCATTTTGATTTTTTTTTCCTTTAAAGGAACCAGTTATTAGCTCTTATAATTCTATGTCATTAATTTTCAGTCTTTGACTTTTTAAACAAGTTTATACAGTCTACCTTTCTAACATGGATAATTTCCCTGGTATATGTTGTTAAAAATTACTTTTTTCCTCTATGCTAATTAGATTATTAACATTGTTAATCTATTTTATTTGTTTTATTATGTAGTGACTCTAACAATACTGTTTTAGAGTTTAAACATTTCCATAGGTACCCTAGTTTTTTCTTGGTTAGTATTTCCTCATATATTTCATTTACTTCAAAATTTGAAATTCCCAATGCATATATCTCCATACTTTATCTTATACTTGTCAATCTTTCGTTTTTCTTACTAGTGAATTTAGTGCATTTACATTTATTGTAATTATTAAGGCATGACTCGTGAGATTTTGTATGCGTAGGAACATTTTTGCCAAGCCCTAATGTCTTAAAGTTTGTTCACTTAACTCCTCATTTAAAGTTTGAGCTGAACATTTAACTGTGTTCTAAGTTATCTTCCCTTAATGCTTCGAAAATGGTCCTCCATGGTGTAATAAATCGGCGTTGCTGCTGAAAAATCTGAAGTCAAACAACCATGGTTCCTTTACACGTGCACTCACATTCTGGAACTTCCTTCTCCTCTCCAGTTCCACTGTGTGTCTAGACGCCAGGTCCTACTGCTTGTGGCTCCACAGCGCCCTCTTAAATCTTTTGAGATGTTTCATGTTTTCTTGATTCTAGACAGTGCGTGTCTATTTTTTCTACAGATATTTCCTCCTTCCGGGGGACAAGAGACAAGGGTCTCGCTGCTCTTTGCTCCCTCGGGGCCCTCGTAGGATAAGCAGCCCACCTCCCTTCAGGGCACACTGGGCTCTTCTCAATGCGCCACACTGTGCGCCTGACACTCAGGCAGGGGAGTGGACCTCACACATCAAAGAACACTGGTGGCCACTGCAGGAGCCCTGTTTGGGGAGATGGCTTAAACTGCGGTGGACTACGGGCTTTGGACATGTTTGGGCATTGGCGCCTTCCGTAGTCTCACGGGACTTGGCCCGGGATCTTGCAAGACTTGGCCGGAGATCTCGAGGGACTTGAGCGAGATTGCGGAGGAGGTCTGCGCCATTTTGGAGGTTAGAGGAGCGTGGACGGCGTGTCGGGGTGTAGTTAGAGCCAGAGAGAAAAGTTATCAGAATAAAGGGCTGTTTGTTTCCAGTTCGTCTCTAAACTTCTTCCCGCGGCTTCTTTGCTCCAAGCGGCCATCGCTTCAGGCGACAACAGGCCACTCCTCTGTGCCCACTGGGGAAGCGCCCACTAGACTTCAGTCTGGGCCTGGAGAGGAGGAACAGGGCTCCCACTCCAGTGGTCACAAGCGAGACGAACCCCGCACAGGTCACCATCCCAAGACACAGATACTCTTCTAGGTGTGGTGGGGTCCCATCCCGACAGGCTCGGTGTAACCTGAAACCACGTGACCACGCGTGGACTACACCCAACAGCTCCCTGGCTCAGGACGTGCTTGCTCTCACCCGCGGCACAAGCCCCACCCCATCCTGAAGCGCTGAAGGGCACCTGCGGCTGGCCGGGATCCGAGGCTGCTGCCCCCGCCCAGCGTCTGGACACAGCACCGTGGCACGTGTCGCTAGCACAGGAAGAGGTGAAAAGTTGCTCCCGAGTTCCAGGCACTGCCACACCACCCTGAAGCTGAAAAGTCACCACACTGAGCGTGGGAAGTGGGCAGCACCTAACCCCGACGGGTTGCCTGGCCCACAAACACACCTGTCCGCAGGAAGCCCCGGTCACTGTTAGCAGGCCTGGTTTCTTCTGCGGGCCTTCCTTGGCTTCCTGTGTGCATGCTGGCTCCTGGTGTCCCTCCTGATCTCTGTGAGGACACCAGTCAGACTGGGTGAGGGCCCACTTTAACTTACACACCTGTCTCCAAATGTGGTCACACTGAGGTACTGAGGGCTCGGTCTCTGGCCTGAATCTGGGGGACCCGACTCCCTTGTACGAAGCCGCGAGTGACAGCTTCATTTGGAACCCTGTCCTGAGCCAGAAGTTTCGCCCCCCCTCATCCCAGCCTTACCAAAGTCCTCAGAGAAACCCATTTTTTAAAAAAATATTTATTTGTTATCGTACACTATGCCTTTATTTTTAAAAAATATTTGTTTATTTGCTTTAGTTGTACACAATGCGTTTTTTAAATTTTTTTATTTTTACATGGTGCTGAGGGTTGAACCCGGGCTGTGCACATGCTAGGCAAGCGCTCTACCATTGAGCCACAACCCCAGCCCAGGGAAATCCATTTTTTTTTTTTTTTTTGGTACTGGGGATTGAACTCAGGGGCCCTCGACCACTGGGCCACATCCCCAGCCCTTTTTTGTATTTGACTAGAGACAGGGTCTCACTGAGTTGCTAAGTGCCTCGCCGTTGCTGAGGCTGGCTTTGAACTCGCGATCCTCCTGCCTCAGCCTCCCGAGTGCTGGGATGACAGGCGTGCGCCACCGCGCCCGGCTGGGAAATCCACTTTTACTCAGCTCACTCCACATTGAGCCCGTGTGGAGCGAACACCAGCACGGGTAGCGAGGACGGCTAGAAAGCCCGAGCCCAGGCACCTCAGCAGGTGCGGAACCAGAGCTCCGGGCGAGAGGGCCCCGCAGGAGGGCAAGGCCCCGGGCAGGCAGGGCCAGCAGCCTGCCTGCACACAGCCCGGCTCCTGGGACCCTCGAGCAAGGCCGCCCCAGAGCTGTGGAGGTCAAGGAAAGCCATCACTGGAACACAGACGACTGCTGGGACGCCGGCCTCGGGACGTGCAGCTCCTCATTAGGAAGTTCAGGGAAACGGCTTCTTAGAGCTTCACAGACACCGTAGCAGCACTGCTGTCAATCAACCTACCCCTTTAACATGACGGAACAGACAGTGACCACGCGAGTGCTGAGCTTCTAGGAAAGCGGGGTGGGGTAGGCAACAGGGCAGCCACACCGGGAGAGCACGGGTGACATACCCAGCACAGCGTCTCCGCCCACCCAACAGCCAAGCCCAGCATGGGACGCACAGGGAGCTGCAGACACAGCGAGGGCCACGCGGCCCGGGGGACCGGGCCCGGGAGAGGCGTGGCAGGCTTCCCAGGGAAGACAGCAGCTGTGCACCCCAGGGACCCAGGCAGACGGGAAGTCCAGACCAGCCCTGGAGAGAAATACACATCCCCAGGAGGGGCCCCGGAGAATGGGGGGGTCCCCATGTACTCAGCACAGCACTGACGGGCCTGCCCACACGTAGGAGACTGCCCACCCCGAAGGAGAGCCGTCCCCGAGGGCAGCAGAGCAGTGACTGGGAATGTGCCTGTTCCCACCAGCCAGGCTGGACGCCCCCAGCTCAGTGCCCAGGAGGGTGCCAGAGGGCCTGCCCTCACGCCCTGCTCTGATCCACCCAAGAAGCCCCAAAAGCAAGACCCCAAAGAGTCGAACTGTTTTGGAGTACTCTAACTGCATCTCCGAACAAAGCCCAAGAATACTGGATTGTGAAAATACCCCCATCCAACAAAGTCAAATTCACAATGCTGAGCATTCGATCCAAGATGGCCAGGTGAGAAAATACAGCCCACCGTGAAGACATCGACCCGGCAACACCAGCCTGGACTGGGCAGATGCTAGAATCAGCACACAAGGACACAAAGTTACTGTGATCATGTTCCAGATGTTCAAAATGTAGAAGTGTAGGATATCTTAACAGAAAGACCCTAATGGAACTTCCACAGGTGAAAACTAAAAAACCAAGAGAAAAAGCACATTGTGTAGGAATAAAAATTAGACACTGTAAAAGAAAAAATTAGCCAACTTGAATATAAGCTCACAGGATCTACAACAGTGGACAGAAAGAAAAGAATCAAGATGAAGCGAGGAAGGCCAGCACTGGTGCGTTGCTGGACAACTTCAGGAGAACTTACACACGCATAAGGGAAGCTTCCAAAAAGGAAGGAGAAAAGAAGTCTGAAAAAGTTGCCAAAATCTTCCTAATTAAATCAAACATGAAGCAAACTGCAGGAAGATAAACTGTTCAAAAATATTGATAAAGAGTCTTACAACCAACCACATCAGGAAGGACCAGGCCACACAGAGAGGAACAAGATGACAAAGATGTCAGCGGCACCCCCGATGGAGCTGTGCAAGAAGAATGTGCAGCAAATCCGTAAATCACGTGACCTGCAAATCTACAATTCCATGCCACGGAAGTGGCTTTCAGCAATCAAGCAATAAAGCTTTGGGGCCTACACACGCTGCAGGAATTCATCTCCAGCAGTCACGCACCACGGGGAGCAGAGGAGGGGGTCATCAGGAGAGGAGGTCCGGTGCAGACGCGGGTCTGAACAGAGCGATAAAGCTTTATCGGGACACAGGTGCACCAACGCACTTAGGTTTCTCTGTGGCTGCCCCAAAGGCAGAGAGTGGAGACAGACAGCATCCACGCTGCTCTCCACAGGCAACGCTTGCGGGCCCTGTGTTAAACAAAGCCGTTTTTATTTGAATTTATTTGCCACTATATCTGCTTGTTCCTGTCCATCTGCAGACTCGCCTGTATTGCCTAGGTGGTAGAAGGAACATACCATTTTTACTCCTTAAAAAGTCATTTGTTTTAAAGACAAAATCGCACTACATAAAAATTAAAAACGCAGTCCAGGACAGGAGGCGCTGGCGCGCTCTCCACCCATGAAGCAGCCGTCGCTGCTGCTCCCAGAGTCACCTCCCCACAGCTCGCCGCCTGCTCATCCGCCTGGCCCCCACCTCACTTGCCGGTCAGTGGGAGCCCCGTCCAGTCCTCCCGGCCCCATAGACACCTGGAGACGACTGTGGGCCCAGGTGGATGGCCACTGCTTTCCAAAGGACTCCACTGTCGTTGGAGGTTGAGCCTCGTCTCCTTTGTTCACTCCACCAGAAGCCCGGACGTACAAAGCTTGGCCTCCGTTTCGGAAGCAAGATCCTGTGTGTTGTGTGGTCATCACGTGGACAGCCGTTCACAGTGACATCAGCGTACGAAAACATCCCGTTTCTGCCCATCCTTGAAAACACCACGTACCTCTCCTTGTTTTTCCCTAAAAAAAACCAGCATCTTGGCTCAACTCGCACGAAGTTTTGATCGTATTTTGCACCCCGAGGTGCAAGGCAGGGACAGGACATGTCAGATGCTTCGCCCTCACCCGATTTACTCCACGGAGCCCAAAGGTCTCTCTGTGACGTACGCCGCTCGCTTGGCGGCAGCAGCAGGCATGGCACGAAACGCCATGGATGAGGGTATTCTGTGGGGTCGTGGTGTCAGCTGCGGAGGTGAGTGACAGCGCGCCATCCACTGCAGGAGCCCTGATTAGGGAGATAGCTAAGACTGCGGTTAGCTGTGAGCCATAAAGATGTTCAAGCATCACCACCTTCCATGGTCTCTCAAGACTTGGCCCGGGACATTGCGGCTTGGGTCGGCGCCATTTACATGGTCTTGCGAGATTTGGCCCGCGACATTGCGGAGCGGGTCGGCGCCATTGGTGGTGGTTGGAGGAGTGTGGATGGTGTTGGAGTTGTTCTTGGAGCCGGAGAGAGAAGCTGGCAGAATAAAGAGCCTGTTTGTTTCCAGTCTGCCTCTGAACTTATTCCCGCGGTGTCGTTGCTCCAAGCGGCCATCGCTTCAGGCAGTGACAATCCAAAACAGGCAATCCAGGCGCGCGGGCTCCCAGGACGTCACAGCAGCCAGCAGGCGCGGTGCAGAGGGTGAAGAGAGCCCGACACACACCAGTGTCCACAGCCTGCTACGAGTGACCACACCCCCCCCCCCCCCGAGAGACCACCTTACAGCCGACAGAGTGCTGCCGCTCAGCGTGGGCTATGATGCATGTCAGGGGGTGACGCCTGCAAGGAGAGGCCCTCACGCCTTGTTCAAGTCTAGTGCACAGGAAGTGAGACCAGGACGAGGGAATATAAATAAGCCACACCCCAGGCGAGGATACCAATGGTCTTTATTTTCTTTCATACTTTGTTTGCGACATTTAGCAAACACCTTCTGTAATCTCTAAATTATAACACCACATGTGCAAGTAAGTAACCACTGATAATGAATCTTCAACAACCCTGAAACAGCACAGTTTCCAGAAGCACACGCTGCACAACGACCCTGAAACAGCACAGTTTCCAGAGGCACACGCTGCACAACGACCCTGAAACAGCACAGTTTCCACAAGCACACGCTGCACAACGACCCTGAAACAGCACAGTTTCCACAAGCACACGCTGCACGAGTTTCTTGCTCGTCTTACCATTTGAATGACACATGGCAGGACAGATGACACAGTCAGCAAATCATTGCTGGGCTCCTCTCAGGGCTTACGAAAACCCACAGCCAAACCCTCCTCCTTATTGTCCACCCTTAAATGAGACCGTGCAAGGGTTGGGCTGTGCTGTCACAGTTGAGTTACGAATTCCTAGAAAATCTTAGTTACTGAAGACAAGACAAAAACACACCAGTCCTACTCACATAAATTAAATGTTGAGAAACCAAAGTTCCCTGGACACACAGTGGGACGAGAGGGAGAGGCACGCGCTGCCCTTGTCCACTTCACGACCACGCAACCTGAAGAGGTCTGGAGTTCCGGGCCCTTCTCTTCCCTTTCTCATTGAAAACAGAACAGCAGGGGCCCTGGACTTCTGGACAGCAGCGCGCTTCTCTAAAACATTTACAAAAGCAAGCAACGATTTTGAAAACAAGTCATTTTTGTTGAAATAAACAGTGTCAGAGCAGCGTGGCCAGCTTCCCTGGGATGAGATTAGGGAGGCGAAAGCTTCTCAGAAGGGCTTCCCCGGGCGGGCGTGGTACTCAACAGCCCTCGCCATTCACCATGGAAGGTGGACCGTCTCACTGACTGCCGCACCTCCGGACAGCCCTGGCCAGCCCGTGAAAACCTTTCTTCTCAGTTCTGTGCGCCTCGCCCACCTGCGTGCACACAATCTCATGGGCATTAACAAAGTAAAGGTGACCGAGTCTCAGGAAGAGGAATTCAAACTGTGCCATGGGCTCATCCTCAAGGGCTGTGGAGCTGAGAACAAAAACGTCTGGGTTTTCTCCTCTAAGAGCAGAGGGGTCAGTAAAAGGCGAGCTCGGCCTGCGAGATGGTTCATTTCAAAGGAAGGGTTAACATCTCTCTGCACACTGGCCATGAACTACACCAAAGAGCTCCTCACGGCATGAGATGGGAAGACATTTCACTTGATGTTGCTCAAATCCAACTTTTAAATTGCCCTTCAGAGGCGTCTCAAGGCAGACAAGCCGACCTTCTGCAGGGAGATCAAAGGGAAGTGGGATCACAGTGGCCAGGCCTTTCATCTGGACGGACAAGACCAGGGCTGGGCACCTGTTGCTCCTAAGGGGGTAAGATGTTGAGAGAATTACATATTAACCAAGCACCAGGCACCTGGCACCTGCAGAAGGCAGTCAGGCTGTCTGGGCAGAGACACGCTGGGGTTACTGGGACAAAAGACACCCTTACAAACCCCTCGCCCATCCTCTCAGCAGCTCCCATGCATGTCCTTTCAAAGGCCACTGCCCGGCCTGCACACGCATGCACGTGGGGGTGTCGGCAGCCTTCTGACGTGCTACTCAGCATCTCCAAGAAAAGAACAAATTGCTTGAAATAAATTCCAACACACTGCCTTTTCTTTTCAACCTTCAAGATGATTTTGCACTCACAAGGAGGAACGGGTGGGGTCACCGCAGTCCAGTCCAGGGGAGCACCTCCAGGAGCTCCTTCCCTTTCAAGCCTCAAGGCCAGGACCCCCACTGTGACCACCTGCACCACGGCTCCAAGGATGGACGGAGTCACACAGGGTTGAATGTGTCTTACCTGGGAGCTATGAAAGACACAGACGGACTTAACTCTCCCCTAAAGACAACCAGCATGCAGGCAGCAGGTGAGGCAGCCCGAGACGGCGACAGTCACCAGGTCCCTGAAGCCTGCGCTGCTTACTGCCCTATCTCTGCAGCAAGGCAGAACTCACGCTTCCCAAAAAAAGGCCTGGAAAACAAAAGTGTAGCGTGTTAGGCTACGGCTAGCCATGGGCAGTCTACAGCACGCCACGCACACAGCACTGCCTCGCACACGTTTGTGCAGAGATGGCACCAAAATTTCAGCACAGCGACACTCGTCTCCATGAAAACGGATCCTCAGAAAGGCATGGCCATGGTCTGAGATCAAGGGGTGCCAAGGGTTCGCATGGCATGTTAAATAAGGAAGAAGCAACTGCTTCATGGACCACCAAGGGTTCCTAGTATCTCCAAAGCAAGAAGAAAACCCAGAGCCGAGGCCGCGGCCGGGGCAGAGGGGCGGGGTGGACAGCACTGCCTGGCGAGCCCATGGCCAGGTGCTGTGCCCAGGGAGCGAGCCGCACGGGGAGGCGGGCACGTGTGTCAGCAGGAGCCCAGGGCTCAGGCTCCCCGGGGGGCCGCTTCAGGGTGGGAAGGAGCCACGAGGGTCTCTCCGTGGCCGTCTCCGTGGCTGTTTTGTGCTTCTTCCAAGGACAGGTGAGCCCCCACCTGAAGAGGATGAGCTCCCGTGCCACTGTCCCTCCTGTGACAACCAGAGCAAAGGAAGATGGGGAAGCCACCCTGAATGGGACTCTGACCCACGTTTCTCAAGCATCCTTAGCAGCCCCGCGCGGGTCGGCTTCCGTCCTGCAGAGGTCCCGACACCTGAGCCCGGTGTTCCAGGAAGCCTCCCTCCAAGGCGCACGTCAGCCCCACCCCCAGCGCCTGGCCATGGATACGGACCACGGTGGCACCGGCTCCCCACAGAAAGCCACTGTTTCGTCTTGGACGTCCTGCTGAAGGATCCAGTCTGGGGCTGGGTTCTACAGAGGTGACAGAGGGCAGAGATGCTCAGAAAGCCCTCGGTCAGCGCCATGCAGGAGCTGACCCCAGGATGCAAGGCCAGCTGGCAGAGAAAAGCCTCAGTGGTCACCTGGTGATGGCCAGGGAGCACTGCAGCCTGACCAAGCCCGAAGAGCACCTCGTGGCCACCAGGGACGGCCGTGCCACACGCAGGAAGCTCCGTGTTCCAGTTATGTGTGTGCTGTTCTCACGATTTCCAAAAAACAGGTTAGACTTATTAAGCTGTGTGGAAAATAATTTACATTTAGTTTATTTCACAGAAGCAAATTCCTTGACGTTAGTTTTTAATGAACAGACCAGGGAGAAAACCGAGGACAAAACATCAAGGCCCCGGTTCCACAAAAGCACCTTATGTGCCAAACATTATTTGAGTCATTGACAGGATTCAAATACGCTCACCACCAGCTTCACCAGGAAAGCAAGTTGGGCACTTCCAAAGTGGACTCCCACAGGCCGCTCTGGTTAGTGACTCGCCTCTGAACAGGACGGGCAGGTCCACACCCACACATGGCAGTGACACCAACTCATGGCCCATATCAATTTATGTCACAAGACCCTTTATTTCTTCTAGCTATGGGAATAACACAGACCACTTCGAGGACAGGGAGGGCCTCTGGAGCACAGAGCAGTGACCGTTCCCCATGGGAACAGGGCAGATGTTCATACAGGAGCAATTCGGAGCCCCGTCCAAAATGTTACCGGGGGAGAATTTATTTTTGCAGCCCAGACCAGGAGTCCCGTGGCCTGGAGGAAGGCGGCTTGCCCACCCCGTGCACAGGTTTCCTCTAGTGCTCAGTGTGCGGCGTCAGGGGCCAAGCACTAGCTGAAGACACTTAAAAACAAAAAAAGGGTCTGCACCAGGAACACAAAGGTCACCATGAACATAAAACTGGGGGCAAAAACCTGGATTCTTTATTGCGAAAGCTGCCCCATTTGAGGTTTGGGGGGACTGGGGGAGAGGCACATATTCTGTTTTCTTCTTCAAATTCATTTTTGTGAAACTGGTTCCAGAAATCCTGGTCCGTCCCTGGGGAACCTCAGCTCCGGTTAGCCTGTCGCCCTCTCCAATCTACAAAGCCACTTATGCCAGACAGTTGCTGAGACTCCGACCCCGCCCTGTCTCCCAGTGCCCGCCCGGTCTACGGGGTCCTCCGGCGACTGCTTAGTCGAAGTCGAGTGTCTGATCACCCGGATCTGGGCAGAAGCCACGGGAGAGCTGGTCCAGCTCCTGCCGCCTTCTCCAGACCCGGCCGTGGCTCCGCAAGCCCGTCCTGGAGGCGAGCCACTCCGACTACAGCAACGCCGGGGGCCCTTGGGGGTCCGCGCTGACCCCACAGCAGCCGGCGCCGTGCATCGCCGGCCTCTGCCCTGCACTCTGGCTCTGGCCTTGTCTCCGGGACTGTGTGCTGCACTGCTGGCGTGGACGGCAGGCACTCTCTACCGGTGCCCACGTGAGCAGCGCAGCCCACGGCTCACAGGAAAAGGCGGTGCGACTTCCCCAGGCGAGCGGTTCTGAAACCAGGAGTTACGAGCACCTTGCAAAGAATCTGTAACCCCACGTTCAAAGCAGGGTCCGCGTGCATCTGAAGCAGGACGGGGCCCCTGGGAAGCACCAGCGCTGCCTGCCTGGGGCCACACGGCTGGCCAGGTCCTGTAGCACAGTAAGTCAAGGTGGCACAAGCACCCAGAGCACCTGAACCACTCCTGCTCACACCAGTGGCTTTGGAAATCTCAGGAAGGTGGACTCAAGGCCAGCACCCTGCAGCCTCCCCAGGTGCCGTCAATGCCAACAGTGGCACTGCGCAGGCAGAGGAGTCAGGCTGGTGCAGCCAACACCGGCCATCGCCTGCCTGGCTTTTCACAGGGGGCACAGCAGGGTTAGAAGAGCAGCTAGCACGGCCTCTCAGAGGGGCACCATGGCGT
Source organism: Tamias sibiricus (assembly GCA_025594165.1). Classification (NCBI taxonomy): domain Eukaryota; kingdom Metazoa; phylum Chordata; class Mammalia; order Rodentia; family Sciuridae; genus Tamias; species Tamias sibiricus. The sequence continues at coordinate 169,219,903 of CM046663.1, read as the reverse complement.
CGTGGGCCTCCTGGCAGGGGCCTCAGCATGCTAGGAGGAGGGACGGGACCACGGGCACCTTGGCACAGGGACCTCCTCAAAGGAGGGGCAGCATCACCCCCCACCCTCACATAAGCCGCAAGCTCAAAGAGGTCCCATGAAGAGCCCCACGTTGGCAGCAGTGCCGCACACCCCAGGCTTCTGCAATCCTCACGGAAAGCAAATGCCTCCTGCCCCATTCACCACCCCAACTACACTGGGGTAGAAAGCGTCGGGGCAGAGTTCGGTGCTTCACACTACCCCAGCCCCCCCAGCTCCTCCATGCAGAGGCTCACCGACAGAGGCGTCCAACCACCACACCCAGCACACAGTTCCCGCCCCAAGGCGCCTGACTGGTCGCAGAGGCGGGGACCCTTACTTACACACCAGGCCCCCGCCAGCAAACAGACTCCACTCACTCCAGGTCCAGTGACCCCACTCCAGGGGGCACTTGAATCCCGTGTGACCACGCCCTTCCCCTTCCTAGTCCAAATCCTTAAGCAGGTCGTTTGATGAACATCAGCATTGTACTTAACGTAGCATACCAAACACAAGTGCACCTCGTAGTCTGGTTTAATCCAGAAGCTACTTCCACAGTGAAGCACACACACGCACACACAAAAGCAAAGAAGGCAAGAAGCCTTGTGGTGTTTGCACTGGATGTTGGAAAGTTAACCAAGAATCAACCACTGAAGTTTCCTGATGGCAGCTACCATGCCCGAGTCACCAAGCACTTAGCTCACCTACGTGAAATCACGGAACTCCAGCAAGGCGGGACCTTGGCGTAGGTGTCTGCGCCACTCAATACTGCGTCAACAGGAAAGCCTTCAACTCCTCTGCTGGCTCTCCCACCCACCTTCCGCTCCGACCACCAGGCTTCACCTAAGGAGAACATCCTGGATTTCAAAACTGAGACAAGCATATGTCGTCTGGGCATCAATTCCAGAGTTTCGCAGTGGAACCCGACCTCCGTCTGAATACTGAAACGCGGTTCAGAACCGGTGAAGGAATAGAAGATGGCTAAACTGTGCAGGGAGCTCAGCAGGGCAAGCTAACGGTTCCTGCCACTGAGATGACGCCAAGCCGTGCTGTCCCTTGGAAGCAGGTGCTTCCTCGCAGCGCACACTGAGGCACAAGCCAGAGAACTTTTGCCTCCTCCTGTTGTGAAGCAGTGTCCACCGGAGAGGAGGAAATGGGAAATTAAGCAAGTCTATGCCATAAACCACCGCTCCTAATCAAAGGCTGTAAAACAAGCCGCGCTCCTTACAGGGATAATGAATAAATACAAGGACTCATAAAGATAATCATCTCTACATTACAGTTTGTCTTCCCCTCTTAATAGATTACAAATTCCAAGGGCTGGATGGATAGCTCTACTTACACGCAAAATGATTCACGAAATTCACCACAAAGCAACACTTTCTAATTCAAATTAGGCGCACAGGGTCTGGATGTTTTAAAGGTCTATTTTTGAAAAGCAAATGCGATAGGAAATGGAGTGGAGATGCAGGACTCTTTCACCAACAACCAAAGGACATTTGTTCACAGCTCTGCTAGTCACTGGAGAATCGTGCTTCCAGAGGTCCCCAACTCACCCCCAACACCTTCCCTTCCAACCACGACTGTCCCAAGCCGTGGCCACTCCCACCCAGCAGGCCATTTCAGCAGGGGCAAGGTGACCTACCAAGCAGCCCTGTGCCTCCTCAGGCCTACCTACACCTCCTGTGGCATTCCAATAGAACCAGAGTATCAGAACAGTGACTGAAAAACCTAGACTTTCTCACTTTCAATCTTATTCTAAACAATAGCTTCTAAGCAGTTGATTAAGTAAAAAACAACTATTTTGGGAGTTTGACAGGTAGAAGTAAAGTCGATGATAATCAGTGAGCAAGGACAAAGGGGCAAGTTGGTACCATTGTGACGCCCTTGCACGACACATGAAAATGTGTGAGCAGGCAGGCTGAGAGGTCAAAGGTGGACACCGAAACCCTACAGGCTCTCCACCCAGCATGGGAGCAACAACCTTCAAGTGGATATTTAAGTTATTTAAATTTAAAAATAGCTTAGCAGCCAGTTTCCTCAATTGCCCTGGCCAAATTGTCAAGTGCCCAGGAACAGACGTCAGCACGGCCTTCGTGAGCACACCTTGCCACCGAGGGAGCTTCTCACGGACAGCGCCGTCCTGGCCCGACCACTTATGAGCCAGGTGGAGTGCACAAGGACCCGTAATCACAGTACTCCTCAGGAAAAGAGGGGAAAGGGGACAGAGAAGCAGAGGTGCGAACGGAAGGCAATCAACCAAGAGGTATAGGAGAGCCACCCACACTGACGAGGGGATGAGACGTCACATCCCAAGTGGAAGGCAGACACTGGCACACTGGATAGCCACACGCGGGCACAAGAAACACACCTGAGAGATAAGTACGTTAAAAGCAAAAGGATGGACCATGCAAAGAGAAAGTGTAAGAAAACTGGCAACACTAAGGCCAGACAGAGTCTTTACTTTGGAACAAGAAAAATTACCAGGGATAAAAGCAACATTCATGTGAAGGAACTGATTCATCAAGAGAACTTAGCAATCCTAAATGATTACATAACACATAATGAACCTTGAAAACAAAGATTGCCAGAACTAAGGGGACAGAGCCAGATCTGTCATCTCAGTTACAGAGTTCAACCCTCCTGTCTCAGTAATGCGTAGGGCAGGGAAACAGGACCGAGCAGATGTGGGACACCGGCACCACACACTCTGCCACCTGGAGGCAGTGTGCCCAGAGAAGCCTGCCCCTGGAGACCAGTGCTGTGCACACCAGCAGGACACCTGTCAAAGAGGCCACGCAGAAGCCAAGCCACACATTCCTAAGACGCCCAGAGGTCAAAGAAAGAATCAATGGAAATTTAAAATATTAACATATTTCAAAGTGAATAACAAAAAAAAAACCATACCAAAATCTGTGGGATGCAGATAAAGCAATGCTTAGAGGGTTATTTATTTATTTATTTATTTATTTTTATTTGAAGTTGTTGTATATATAACAGTAGCATGCATTATAATTCATAATACACAGATAGAGCACCTTTTTACATAACACCGTATACAAAGTATATTCGTACTATTCATGTCTTCAACCATGCATTTAGGATGATGATATCCATCTTATTCTACCACCTTCTTTTTTCCCCCCTCCGTACCCCCTTGTTCCCTCCCTTCCCCTCCCTCCCCTTTGACCTTTCTAGTGTTCCTCTAATCCTCCTATGTTCCCTGACCCAACCCCACTGTGAATCAGCCTCCTTATATCAGAGAAAACATTCGGCATTTGGATTTTTGAGATTGACTAACTTCACTTAGCATTATATTCTCCAATTTCATCCATTTACCTGCGAATGCCATGATTTTATTCTCTTTTATTGCCAAGTAATATTCCATTGTGTTATTAATAGGATAGAATCCATGTTAATCAAGAAAAGTTCAAAAACAATGACCAAAGCTTCTGCCTAAGAAAGCCAGAGAAAGAATAAATCATAAAGAGAATAATGCCAATAAAATATAAAACTGAAAAAGAAAAAAAAATTCACCAAATGCAAAAACTTGTCTTGAAAAGATTGATAAAACATAAACCTCTTATGTGACTGATTTGGAACAAAGGAGGGAGGGAAATGCTAAATCAGGAAATAAAAAGAATAAAGAAGGACAGCAGAATAGGGGCTTAATGACTCACCCCAGAGTTGAAGAAGGACAGGAGACTACGAGGCATTATGACTCAGTGCCAGTAGATTCAATAACTCAGATGAAAGGAATAAACTCTTTGAAAGACAATTTGCCAAAGTCATGAGGAGACAGAATCTGAACAGGATTGCACCTACTTTTTAAGCTGAAAAAATACACAAACTTCTCATAAAGAAAACCCCATGTCCAGATGCTACCAAGCATTTAAATAAAAAATACCAACCATAAACAATTCTAAAAAGCAGAGGAAGAGAAAATCTTCAACTAATTTTCTGAGGTCTGCATTACCCTGAATAAAGCTTGAGAAAGGGACCACAAGAAAACTGCAGACCAATCTCTCTCCTGAACAAACCTGTCTTTAAACATGAGCAAGTATCGACCACCAGCACTATTTGTGTATTATTTCTGTGTACATAGAAAAAGTGCTGGAATTACACACACATGTATACAGAGTTGTAAACTTGTGTTTAGTAAAGTAAATGGCATCTATCACAGGCAAGCAAGGTTTGTTTAATCACTAGAAAGTCAACTGATACATTTCCCCATATTAATAAAAGACAAAAATGACAAAAACTTTTCAAGAGATGCAAAAAAAGGATGAGACAAAACGGCACAAATTTCACCATAAAGCACTCAGCCTCCAAGAATAGAGGGCAACTTCACCAATCAAGATTTACCAAGAATCTGCATTTATATTTAATGGTAAAACACTCAGTGTTTTGCCTCCAAGATCAGGAACAGAGAAGAAGATTGACTTTCACTCTCCTGCTCAATGCAGTACGGAGAAACTAGCCAGTACAATAATGCAAGAAAAAGGAATTAAGGGCATAGATATTGCATAGAAAGGAGCAAGACTGTCTTCATTCTCAGACAAGTTGATCACGTACAGGGAAGATGCTAAAGAACCCTCAGGCCACAGAATTGAGTGTTCAGCAAACTCACAGGATACAAGATACAGTCATAAAATGCTACTACATTTCTACTCAATGACACAGAAATTTTGGAAATCGAAACTAAAAATTTATCATTTATAAAGAATCAAAAACAATCTGCGGATATTTTAAGGATATGTTTTAAAAGACTTGCATGCTAAAAAATTATAAAAACAAGTTGAAACATATTAACAATGATAAATATTGAGACCACAATCACCGATCACACCAACAATTGTGGAATTCTCTCTCTAAACAGATCTATAGATCAAATGCAATCACAACCAAAATCACAAGATAGTTTTCTGTACAAATTAAGACACGTATTCTAATATGGGGAAACAAAGCCACGAGCAGCCAATCTGACTTTGAAAAGTGGGGCAAGCCATCTGTCGGAGGTGTGCCACGGGCACTGAGACTTGACAATGAAGTTACAGTAACAGCGCCGTGTCGGCCTGAGGGTCCAGGAGGACAGTGGGATATGGAGTCCAGAACAGAGCCATCCGTGTGGCCATCTTGAGAAGGGCATAGCACCCCTCAAAAGGCTTGGCAATTGCCAGCATTAGAAAATCGGAAATTAGATCTCGAGGAAATAACAGAAATCCCATTTTAAAAATGCATCTTTTTAATAACAACAGCTTTTAAAAGTCCTCTAGGAGTAACAAGAAAATCCCCAAAACTTGAACAATTTCTTTTCCTTGCTCAGTGCTATTTACCTGGGCATTCCTGGTCCAGGCCATGACCCTGGAGCAGGTCTCCAGAGATCACCACGGGGCCCACCCAGAAGCCACCGCACAGGTTAAGCAGCAGCACCTTGGCTGGAGAACGTGCTCATCAAGGGGACAGAAGCACAGAGCCTCAACCAGGGAGAGGCGGGTGACAGTGACCAGCACTCTGGGAGTGCATGGACCATGGAGGGCCACACCAGGCTTCTCTCCTGACCTCGCCACTGTGTAGTTCCAGACAGGGCCAGGCATGTTTTTTTTTTTCCTGGAAAACTCAACGGAGACTATTACGGGGCAAGCAGGGGCTCTCCGGAGAGCCAGTGTGGAGACTCACTTTCACCTGCATTAACGAGGCGACTCGCCAAGGCCTACCTGGCATCCTAGACACGTCCTGGTTTCACCATTGCCCTGCTGAGGAGGGAGGTGGGGGCCTTTAGGGTCTCAGAGAAGATGACTAGGGAAGAGAGCGGGTTCTGAGCGGAGCTCCTGGGGGAGGAGCCTGGGGTTCACAGCCCTCAGCAGTAAGGAGGACCAGCCTTCCACCCCAGCCCCAGGACGGGGCTCTCTGCCCCAGCTTCCTGCTGCTGCCCACCTGGTGCGTCCTCACCCAACAACCCCTGGAGGGACCTGCTCCGGTGCTCTGGGCAGGCCTGCCTGTGCTGACCTGCACCTTCAAGGCCAGCACAGCAGCTCCCTGGGCAGCAGTATTGGGTTCTACAATGCCACGGAGGGTGGAGTCTGGGAGAGTGAGTGAGGGGCGGCATCTCTGTCACTCGCTCTACTATGTGCTCCCACTTGGCAGAGTGAAAGGTCAGGGGCTGGACCTTGTCCCCTGCACTCCTACCTCTGGGAACCCATCGGCCTCCACTGGTGGTACGAGAATGGCCTCGCCCACCAACAACTGGCTCCTGCTGCGAACTTCCAACCTGCACCTGGAGGGTGGGCCCAGCCCTGCACCCCTCTGCAAACCAAAAAGCCCCTCCAAAACCCAAGGGCAGGAACCAGGCCCCTTCCCAGCCTGGTGCCCATCTGTTTTGGCCAGCTCTGTGTTGCTGTGATCAAGAGACTCCACGACTTAGAGGAGGAAATGCTTGTTTTGGTTCACAGTTTCAGGTCCGGTTCACGGTCAGCGGACTCCTCACTCTGGGCTCAAAGTGAGGCAGAACATCATGGCAGAAGGACATGAAGGAGGAGAGCAGCTCAGGACATACAGCCAGGAAGCAGAGAGAGCTCTGCTCACCAGCGACAGAAGATAAATCCCAAAGGCACGACCCCAGGGACCCACTTCCTCCAGCCGCATCCTACCTGCCTACTGCTACCACCCAGTTAATCCATGTGTGTGGATTAATCCACGGATTCAGTTAAGGCTCACATAACTCATTTGACCTCTGAACTTTCCTGCACTATCTCACCCGGAGCTGTTGGGGGACGCCTCACACCTAAACCACAACACCACCGCCGCAGCCCCTCTTCCCTGGCTGCCCAACTCCTGCCCGATTTTCACATCTGCACCTTCCTTCTTCTGCCATGGTACCTACAGAGAGCCCTCCCCTCACACACGATCCCGTCTGGGGAGAGGGAATGCCCTCTGCTGAGCCGGGGCCTGGACCCCACAGCAGCCTGCCCCTCACACCCACCCTCAGGGCGCTGTCCGCTGAGACAGCCCAGGCCGAACGCGCACCCTGCCGCTGCCCGAGACGCGCATGGCCTGCAGTGGGGGCCGGGGGCTCCTCCAGGCAGCCAGAGCTCCAGGAGAGGCAGGAATGTGCTTGACGGGCGCCAAACAGGACGTCTCAAGGAAAGACGCGGGTGACGGATGCCTAACCGTGGAGACCGCTGGTGCCGTCAGGTGACTCGGAATATTCGCTACAGAAAGTTCATTCTATAGCTGGGCGCGGTGGCGCACGCCTGTAATCCCAGCACTTTGGGAGGCTGAGGCAGGAGGGTCGCGAGTTCAAAGCCAGCCTCAGCAATGGCGAGGCACTTAGCAACTCAGTGAGACCCTGTCTCCAAATAAAAATACAAAAAAAGGCTGGGGATGTGGCCCAGTGGTCGAGTGCCCCTGAGTTCAATCCCTGGTACAAAAAGAAAAAAAAAAAAGAAAGTTCATTCTACAGAATAAAATCCCCATCCTGGTTCCCACCAGAGGATGCAGCGTGAGGAACGAATGAGCCACAGCCCTTGCACCCACTGGGGACCACTGGAGCCCGCGTGGTGCGCAGGGGGGGTGCGGGCGCTGCGCCCAGGGGCTGCTGCTGAAGGGCTGCGTTCCTCCTCTCACAACGACAATCAAAACAAACCCGATTTCTCGGAATGTGAAACAACTGGAAAATGACGTTCACTTAAAATCCCAGCTGCCAGTGCAGGGATGTCACTCCACACGAGAAAACTCTGCGTACGTGGAAGGCCGAGGAACACACACCAGTCTCCTGTTCCTTCCCATCCCACAAGACACAACAGCAAAAGCCCGCAATTCCTACCCCAGCGAGAGCATTAAACACGATCATTTCAAAAGCAGCCTTTAAGATACAGGAGAGAAATGACAAAGCCGGCAGTGCCGGCGCCAAGCTGGAGAGGAGGCCAAAGCACGCGTGAAGCCACGGAGCCTCCGGCGCGTCCTGAGATGAACAGCGCGCTGAAGCCTGGTGTCAATTTAAATGCATCGAACACCAGAAAAATGCCCCCAACCAGGGCTTCAAACTTGTACAGCACATTTCCACTCAACCCAACGAGATTGCCTGTCACAGCTGACACGGCTCGTCAAAAGTCATCCTTCACTGCTCATGGGCAACATCGAGGGTCAAAAGACCAAGTGCAATGGTCCAGCCCTTCCCGCTCTTCTCCTTCTGAGCAGCAGATATTGAACTCTAAAATGACAAGGCAGAGCGGCTGGAACGGCTGCCGAAGAGCGAAGCTGTCCAAGGCCGCTGATCTGAAGGAGGAAACCAGCCGGGCGCGCGCGTGTCAGGCTGAGGGTGCCCTGACAACCACACGCACACCGCGGCGGCCAGCGGGGGACAGCGCGGGGACTGGCATCCTGGCGGCACAGTAAGCACGCCTGCCCGGAGCCCCTGCCGGCGATCACTAGCAGACACACGCGGGAGCAAGGTCAGAGGGTGCTTCTCAGAGGACACCCCAAGGCCCCCGTTGTTCCGCCTGAGAAAGGCAGGGGACTCCGACACGCGCCCCGACATGGGCTCACCGACACCCCTCCCCAAGTCCTCTTGCCCAGGGCTTCGCCGAGCAGCATGGTGGCCAGTGCTGGTGGTGGGAACGCGGAGCTGTAGCTAGGGCTCAGCTTGGGATGCCGAGCACTCTGCGGCGATGGCCATGAGGACTGCACGTGTCCTCGTGCTGCTGTCACTGAACTGCCCACGAAAATGAGATTTTTCAGACTGACCTAGTGTGTGCCATGGATTGGCAAAGCAGGGGCACTAATCGGGACCTGCAGCCGTCCCCTGGGGCACAAAAAGCACCTGGGTTCCCAGGAGGCGGTGAGAACCAGCAGGAAGGGGCCCTGTGCACAGGATCTGAGGCAGAGTGATGCTGGGCCAGGGTCCAGGGAGAGTCCAGACAGCCGGCCGCAGCACCAGCCTCCCTGACGGGGGGTGTGTGTGTGTGTGTGTGTGTGTGTGTGTGTGTGTGAATGGAAGACATTCAGACCCTTTTTATTAGAACATGCATGAATATCGTGTGGAGCTGGATAAAGTAGATGTCACTTTAAGATGGGTGAAATGACACAGCCTGTTGTGGGGTTGGTTCCCTGCTCACAGGCCCCAGAGGACAGCCACCGTCTCAGGATGGGGACCTTTGGGACCAGTGAGGCACAGGTCTATCCCTGCCTGACAAAATCAGCATGGGCACCTCCTTGGGAGCAGGGCCTACGCGTGGCCCAGCCCACCTAAGTGCCAGGGCAAACACAGGGTGTTCACACCACCTGGCAGCGCGGCGCTAACTACGTTCCCTGGTCTCGTCTCTGGCTTAGCGCTGGTGGCAAAGAGCGCACCTGCCTACCTGGAGACGCAGTGAGCTCCTCTGGTCATGCTGAACCGTCCGCAGGGACGAGCACGTCCCTGTCGGACCCCAGATGTTACAGAAGGCTCTCTCCACCCGAGCCCTCCAGAACAGATTCTTCTGCCCATCATCCTCCATGGAGCCTGGTTTCCCTGCCCTAGAGCGAGCAGAGACTACAAAATAAAGTGCTAGTGCTTTAGGCAGACCTGCCCTCAGCTTGGCCTGCTGCCCTCTTGGGAGGGGGACCTCAGCGAAGGCTCTGGCCCTCCCCTGGCAGCTGGGGCCAAGGCCTGGCTGACATGGGTATCCCCAGCCTCGGCTGGTGTGGTCACTCCAGCTGCAGAACTCCCGGCAGGACCCATCTAGACCTCAACTGCAACAAGCTTGCAATGCAAGCCTCTGCTTCCCCTGTCCAGTTGTGCCATCGGCACCTGCTCACAGGGCAGCTCAGGAGGAGCCCCCAGGGCCACTGGCTGGCAGCCCTGCATCAGAGCCCATTTCCGGGGAACTCAGCTCCTTTAGTTTTGCAGTCTGACGCTTTGATTCATTTTGGGCACCATCAAGACTGCAGAATAAAATGCACCCAAAGGCTGAAACAAAGGCTGAGAAGGAGAGGTGAGGAGACCACTGCCCATCACCTGCTGGCTGGAACATCCCCACTCACACTCCCAGCCATTTCCCCCAGGAGTAACTTTGTGCCCGACACTGGCAGGTCGAGTAGTGAGCACCCCAGGTAGGGTCTGTCCTGCTGGGGTTGCACTCTAGCAGGAGACAGACGCGAACAGCTCGACACACCACTGTCGAGCTCAAGCCTCTGCAAGAGCCAGATGCTACAGATGCTATCCACACCTCTGGATTGTGGGTCAGAAGGTCCTGTTGCAACTATCCAATTCTGATGTTGGAACTAGGAGCTGTAAGTAATCAAACATTCATGGCTGTGTTCCAATGAAACTATTTACAAAGTTGGTCGCCAGCCTGAGAGTCACAGCTGGCCAACCTCTGCTCCAGAGGTAAACAGCCGAGCAGGGAAAACCGGGAAGGCTAAGGTAGGGGAGACGGGTCGCCAGCAAACACAGGCCACAGAGCGAGAAAATGAGGCACCAGCCATGCGGATGGCTGGGGTCAAGTGTTCCCATCAGAGGGAGCGCTGCGTGCAGAGGCCAGGGCTGGGGCAAAGCGGGCAGGAGAGCCAGGAGGGCAGCAGGGCAGGAGCAGAGTGGCTGGGCACTGGAGGGGGCTGCAGAGGAAGGCCACGTGGCCCCCCAGGTTGCCTTAGGCTTTAATGCGATGATGGTGACCACATGCAAAGATTAAGAGGCTGTTGCTGCAAGGTCCTTGTGTGCAGGAGCCCTGTTTGGGGAGATGGCTTAAATTGCGGTTGACTATGGGCCATGGAGTTTTGGGCATTGCCGCCTTCCGTAGTCTCACGGGACTTGGCCTGGGATCTCGCGGGACTTGGCCCGGGATCTTGAGTGACTTGCGCCGAGATTGCTGATCGGGTCAGCGCCATTTTGTGGTGGTGTGTGGTGTGTGTTAGTCGTTGTTAGAGCCAGAGAGAAAAGTTATCAGAATAAAAAGCTGTTTGTTTCCAGTTCGCCTCTGAACTTCTTCCCTTGGCTTCGTTGCTCCAAGCGGCCATCGCTTCAGGTGGCAACACTTGTGTGCTGAGTGATCACTATCTTCTAATGCCAAATACTGTCAATTGTAAGTCTTGAACAATCCGCATCCACATGCAGACTATGGGGTAACCCTAATGGGAAGATGCAAATAACAGAGAACCCCTGCTCCCAAGTAACCCCACGGGGCTCCAGCACATGGTGAGGACACCCGCAAGGCACACTCACTCAGTGTGGGCCTCTAGCTTTCCACACAACTCCTTGACCTTCAACAGCAAACCCCAAACCAAGCAGGCGCTGCCCGGGGTCCCTAGTCCCTGCATTCCCATCCGGCTCCTGCTGCCACGTTCCTAGCCCTTCTCTGAAGGCCTTGTCAGACCCCACCTGCATGGCCAGCCTGCCTTCCTCCGTGACCCCTCCCCAGTGAATGAAGGATGCCCCTTTTGCACTCCTGATAGGGTACCCCACTCAGGGGATGCGCTTCCACATGCCACCCTGCCAGGCTCAGGTCATGCCCTGGTGCCAAATCAAAGCATTGCTGAACGCCCCACACCTCAAGTGACCTGGCTGCACGTTGGGCAGAGCGGTACTGTCCTTCAGTCCACATGCCACCACTACCCTACCTGGGCGAGGGATCTGGAAGGAGCAAAGGGAGTGGGTGACGAGAGCCACGGAGGGTCCTCCCTGCACTGCTTGCCATGTCTGCTGAGTGCCAGCTCCCACTTGAGCTGTCACTGTCACAAGCACAGCCTCAACCTGGAGTCACCTGCTCACAGCCGCCTGGCTCAGACCTGCCCAGGAGAGGGCCAGGGGCACAGCAGAGAGAGCGGCCACCAGCAGGTGAGAAGAGAGCAGACCCCCAATGGGACGCGGCGCGCCGGGCAGCAGGCTCTGCCTCACCGAGGTCTGGGCTACGGCCCATCCTGGACAGTCAGAAGCAACCCGGAACCCGACGTCCAGCGTGGGATGAAAGCCCAGGGCTGGGAGGAACGGAGCCTCAGCCAGGGTCCAGGAGGGCCTCGCTGCTCCTGGCTTTGCAAAGTTTCTACACTCCATTCCCAGCGTCCCCCACTGAAAACCCGCTGAGGACAGCTGAGATCATTACCATGTTTTGAAATGTTTTTATGGAACAACGTAAAGAGGCAAGCAGGTGAAGGAAGAGGCTCTTAAATAGAAGAACCAAATTGGAGTGCATATAATTATATGCGAAGAGATTACGCCTTATTTTAATATAAATAAAACTTTTTAAGCGTAAGATAAAAAGCCATGCCTCAATACACCAGTTTTCCAACAGAATACATTCAATTCAGACGATTCTTGTAATTTCCAAACAACGTTATTTGCTTTATTTGAGAAGTCTTATTATTTATACATTTACAATGGATGAGAGTAAAAAGGTTCAGTACGTCTTGTAATGAGAAATCCGGCCCCACCGACGCAGCTGCCGAGCCCACTCGGAATTTCTCCCCGTCCCCCCTCCATTACAGCCGAACTCCATGACTAACTTCAGCAGGCCCTCTGCGTAGACCATTCCGCACTCTGCTCGGGGCTAAACATTCTTCTGTGTACATACTGGTAAATTCAACAGCCTCTTTAACATCTGAGAACGAATTACTGACAAGTCATTTTTTCGCTCCATGTTGCGAGTCAACGTGGCGACCCTGTTTTTTTTCTATTATAAACATGTACTGTGCCCCAGCTCCAAGTCGTTTTGGATGCTGATACAAGATTCATAATGGCTGTCAGAATCTGCAATTTTCCCTTTTGTTTTATGAGGTCAGGCAATATTACATGCACTGATATATTCCATTTTCCCAGCTGAAAACCTTCTCATTTGAGCCCGACAGGGTGAGGGAGTCGTGATTTTGCAAACCTCGCATGTGAAACGCGGTACGAGGGGCAGGTGGCTAACCCCACATTCTCCTCTTGCTCTTGTCCACTGGCAACAGTAAATTAAACTGTCAAAAACGGAATTGTCCTGTCATCAACAAAGCTATAGCTTCACAAGTATTGCAACATCAGATATATTTCTAATTCTGCATTTCCCTGCACCTGTAATTTCATCAGAAGCTCGCACTGGACCATGGTGAGCTGTCCCAGGGACACGGGCACTGTGAATTCCTTCAGAGCTTGACATGGCATTTCAAAGACAGAAATTAATGAACAATCCCAGCAATTTGTAATATATATAAAAAGGGTGTTCAGTGTGAGGTCTCGACCTGCAACAGGACCCTTTAAAAGGGTAGAAGCGCTAACGCGGAGGTGACACGCCCACGGTGAAGAGAAGGAAATGCACACAAGTTTCTCTGCAAACAAAGCAGGACCCGTGCACCCTGGCACAGCACACTCGACATTACTTAAGGGTCAGCGCCGACCTGTGGGGACTGCTCTCAGGAACGTGCAGCATTGGGGTACAAGATCGCCTCCTTTCAGATGATGTCATGCAGGAAGGACTTTGACCGTTGTTGTTAGAGAATCCATTCTAACCTCAGGTTCCAGCCAAAGCAATTCTGACTTCTGGGAAATTCTTCCTCAGGTCTTCCTCCAAGAGCAAGAATGCCCTCTTCCTTCTCCTGCTTTAAATGTGGTTCCAACCCTGCTTCCACGTGACTGGCTCGCCCTTCATTTCTGCCTCCCTGGACTGTACCTCCACTAAGTTACTCCCTTCTAACTTCTAAATCAGAAGCCCTTCCCCTACTACGCACCTCCCCCCCCCCAACAAACTTGAAGTCTCCATCAAGCAAGCACAGGGCCTGTGCCCTCCACGCTGTCCTATAAACTCGCCTGGTGAAGGGGGCTTTCAACCCTTCTTAAAAAAAAAAAAACAAAAAAACCCAATATCACAAGTCTGGTTGCTATTAATTAAATATTGCAATCAAATATTGTTATATTAGCCTTACAAAAATTTATTGCTTATCAATCATTCAGCTCAAGACAGAAAGTTAAATTGAGATGAGGAATCATTTCACAGCTTAATACAGTCAAAGTGACTCAATATTCCTTTATTAATTCTCATTTAATATCACTTTAAATTGCTGCCATTATTATCCTACCGTAGACGAAAGATTCTGTGTAATTAGTCTGTATTAAGCCCTTTTTATTTATAAGGAGCCAAATAAACAAACCCACTTTAATTACCTGGGCTCCACAATATTGATCTGAGCATCAAAATTTAATATGACTTTATTTCAAATTTCCATATGACTAGTATTTAAATTTGTTCCAGCAATAACAATTTTGCAGGCACAAATGACTTTTCATTCAAAGTATGTAAATGACTGCCAGCGCCAGGCGCGGAGGCTCCGGTGCCCACAGCATGTTTACGGAGACCTCGGGGGCCTCGCTGCTGCACGCTCTGCTCCCTGGTACAGCAGGAAAAGCCACCAATTACCAGAAGAGACAAAAGTCAACGAAGACAGGGAGTCTTCTCCCTCCCCAACCGTGTTCTCTCCCACTTCAGTACACGGTGTTAACGACATACAAATTTTGAGGTCATTAAGTATGAACAGGAACGGGAAGCCGGGCGGGCAGGCGGCGGGCGTGCTCACGTCAGCATTTCAAGTAGCCTAATCCCACAATGCAGGTTTCAGCGTTATTGTCTCAATTTAACTTGCATTAGTACCTAGCACCTTGATTGCACTGTTGGGTGGTAATCTTCGTCTGCACATGCCATCATTACTTATGTCAAGCTCTTGAGTTGTTATGAATACTATGTTGTTTTACGAGAGAGAGGAAATTAGTGCCAGTCCCCTAGAGTTTTGGGTGCTTAACACGGAAGCACTGCGCGGCCCTCGCAAATCCCACAACAAATCCTTGTTTAGTGCCACATGGAGATAAGGACTTTGCAGCAACATTGGAGCATAAATAACTCATGTCCCTCTTTATTTGTAAATGTCAAAAAAAAAAAAAAAAAAAAAACCACAACAACTCTCGGTTCCTGGATGTTGCTTTCCATAGGCAGCAGGACGCGCCTCGCCGGCTGCGCACCAGTTGAGTCAGACCCCGCGTCGGGCCGCCGCGCCACGCAGGACACAAAACAAAGGAACGTCCACCCCACGTGCTCGAGGATTACTGTAAAATGCTGCTGTGGATGTATTTTTAATAAAAATGAACTTATCAAATCCGGGGGAACGGGCGGTCGTAACAGGAGCCTTTCCTCGGGAGGACAATAAAGGGGAGAAAGCCCTGCCGCGCACGCACTGCCTTCTCGGGTTGTTTTTAAATATGATCCAGTCCGTGGTTGAAAAGAATTATTTTCTGGTTTTGCAGGGATCTTTGCATTGTCTGTTTATTCTGTTTACACGGCAAATGAAACCTACAATAGGAATAGGTGAGCCCCCCAGGGAGGGACGAGATTCAGCAATGATGTACAGATGAGCACAGGGGCCCACGAACGCGGAATATAAATTAACGTGCCCTCACAGTCACATCTGGAACAGAACGGGCCAAATAAATAATTTTGACATTAAAAGAAATTAAAAAATCAAGCATTGCAAATAGTAGAATAAGTTCTTTTTTTTTTTTTTTTTTTTTTTTTAAATATCATTAGTTTACAACACGTTTGAAAAATGGCATTTTAAATAAAATGCTGGCTACAGGCAGGCCTACACTAGGGCCTGGACAAATTCCCACTTCTTGTCTTTCCAGAGCTAGTGGTAACCTATTTAAAATACCACTCCCACAAAACTCTCCCCGTCTTGCCTTTGCCAGTCCTTTCTTCTGAGTTTAGAAACAAAGGGTACTGAAGTCTCGCATTTTGAACTTGTCCATGTTTAATTTAGTGAGATGCTGAAACCATCTCTGAAGGCAAATAACCCTGGGCTTGCCACACAGCGGGGAGCGGGGGCCCACGTTTAAGGGTTCGGCCCCACTCCTGGGATTCCGCTCCTGACCCCTGTGCCGTCTTGCTTTCTGCATCTTGAAGCAGACTAAACGGGAAGGAAGCGAAGCCCAAGGCGGCACCTTCTGAGACTGGAGCGCAGGACCTGAGACGTCACGAAAGCCACGAGGCCTAAAGGTCACAGCCCGAGAGCCCGTGCGGGGGACCTGGGTGCAGGTGGGGCCTACGGGGCACCCGCTCCTCCTGGTGGAGCCTTCAGGGCCCCCCAGGGCGGACAGAGCCCCAGGGGCCACTCCTTTCAGGAGCCACCCAGAGAAAGTGGGCGCCTCCACGACATGTCCGCAAATGAAGTCAATTTTGAGAAATGGCTTCTGACAGCCCCATAAAACTTGCATGAAGGGACCGAGCGGGTGCTCCTGGGCCCAGACTGACCACAAGCCGTGCATCTGAGGAAGCACACATTAACCACTGCTAAACTCTGTGAGCGAAGTCCAAGGCAGCCCAGGCAAATTCACTGCCACCCCGTCTTCACCGTCCACTGCATATGGAAAGAATTTTTTTTTTTTTTCAGAAGGTAAAATATTTTTCTGAGTGTAACAACAGGCATGACTTATTTCAGAATTAAGTGCTAGGCTCTCTGGTGCTTGGGGAAATGTAAACTACAATTTTTTACTCCAAATCCACAATCCACTTCACTAGCTTGTGCTCTCCAAAGGCCCCGAGCAGCCCCTCAAGATGATGAGCATCGTGGAGAGTGCTTTGGTAAATCATGCAAACAAGGGGGAGGACAGAGACAAAACCATTTCTCTCCCCATTTCATAAAACCAGTCAATTGATTTATAAACTGCTTTGGGTAGAAAATAAACACCAGGCTACAAACGTATAGCACTGACTTTTAAGAACCCGACCTCCAATGCACAGACATACCAGACAGACGGAGGACAGTGGCTGTCCCCCGCCACCCCCTCCCACTGTGTGCACGGTCACAAAGATAAGAGCCCCTGGTGCAGGCAGTTATCTGCAATCTGGTAGTCTGAAGCGCACCTCTGCAAACTACAGAATCATCTCAGTTTCAAATTACAGAAAAATAATTGATGATTTCAATACAGCACTTAAATAAAAGAAAGTTTTATGCTTCGCAGTGTAAGTGCTGGTATTTTTTGTACCCGACAAGCTACCCATACAAGAAGCAGTGTGCCGAATATTCTCGCCAACAAAGGCATTTGAAATTAGCAATTGCTTTTAGAAACTTTAATTACAATTTTAAAATGCTATTTCTGCTCTATAATAGATTCCAATTGTTTCAGTATTATCTGGCTTGCAAATAAAATCTACAGTAGATGACAATATTCCCAGGATTAATCACTCTTGAAATTCTAATATGCTCTTGAAATACCAAATAAAAAAGACAGCAATGTTGTTGATGTACTGAAAGCTTCTTGCTTTTTGCAGTTTGCTATTATTATGCATATCCAGGTAGAAAGTTAATTAACCCAAAGCTTAAGCTAATTATGATAGCAGAATGCTATCAACCCAACGCGCTCAGTCAGACAGCTGTCCGGAATTTCATTTGCTAATCATTTGTCTTTTGGCTGAGCATATGGTACATTTTCATGCTATCAGAGGAACAACAAACAGCTGAAAATCATTAACTAAAAACAATGTGCATAAAATCAGAAGCAGTTTTTTATACAGCTTTGTGTCAGACAAAAAGCCAGATCCTTGCCCTATAAAAATTAATGATTATTTTGGTTCTTGTCACTTAAGAATTTTAGCTGATAGTGCAATAAATATGTGACAAGAATTTCAGTTGCATCAATTACCTGCTTATATGAGTTTGCAAAAATATTCTAAATTTATAACAAGGGCATTACAATAAATAGGTTTTGGGGAGATTATAAAAGATGTTCATTAGATGCCCAAAGACTTAAAATCAGCTTCTAAGAATGACCTCTTTGTTTGCTTCATGTGGAACCTCAGTCTCAATGCACTAGTATCCTAAAGATGAGTTTTTAAATTGCAAGGTAAAACGTATGAAATATACTCGCACACATTCCCGAAGCAGTATCTGACATTTCTGAGACCATCCAGAAATCTTTGTAGACATCAGAAAGCCACATAAATCACAGCAGAAAGTTCAACTCGGTGTTGAGACAGAGGCGAGAGGAGCCGTGGAGGAGAGGCAGAGGGGCCGTGAGGCCAGGGTGCCCAGCGGCTCTGGGCAGGCAGTGGAGGCCTCACCGAGCCTGTCCCATCTGCCCCCTGACCACTTACCCTTTGCACCTCAAACCTGATGACCGGGGGCTGGGGGTCCGGGGGGCACTGACGCCTGCAGCGCGCCTCCACTGGGCTGTCGGCCTACCTGGACACACACCCTCCACCGTTTCCAAGGTAGCTGAAGTGGCTAAGTGTACGTGGAACTGCACGACAGACTGTAACGGGCGCCCTGTCCTGCACCCGGCCGACCTGCTCAGACACGACGGCACCACTCATCTTCCTTGCTAATGCTACTAGGTCCTTCGCTCAGGTACGTCTACCAATCTTGAGCCACCATGGACCTAGAGTTGGGAGCACCCATCTCGCTTGGCGCTGAAGAAGCGTATTCCTCCCCAGCATCGGACCCTGGGATTCACTGTGTTTCCTTCCAGTCAATGTCACAGTGTCACTTTGTTTATACAGCAATGGCAGCGAAGACTCCAGGTGAACTAGAGTCTGCACCACACCTGCGCTCAGGAAGTTCAGGTCAAAACCTTCCTCCTCAAGGAGAGACCAACTCTGTGACCAAGAGGCGCAGCAGCCCTATAAACTGAAAATAAAGTTTGTTCTCCTCAGGGACAGCTGAGACTGAACTCTTTGCAGGAGGCGGCGTCTGTGAGCGTCGCCAGCCAGGGGCTGAGCAGAGACTGCCTAATTGCCGGTCCACGGGGATTTCCTTTGGTCACAGACCAGTGAATACCAGGAGAGTCCCAGAGCCGTGACACTCCACTGCGACAAGCGCCACTCCCTTCTACTGGGGGCCACAGGAGCAGCAAGGGCCCAGGCACTCTGCAGAGGCTGCAAAGCCTGCCTGGCCTCGGACACCAGCCAGTTCTTCTCAGGATGCGTGCCACCCAGCAGCCACGGGCGGGACAGGGGCAGACACCGCGGCCAGCAGGGCATGTGAGACCTCTGCACTTTTACTTATCATGGGCAAGTTAAACTGGCCGAGGAGGGCCATGCTTCCCTGTCCCCAATAGTCCAATGACCAGGCCCCACCAGGTGGGTGCCTGCCACTGCCTGCGCCTGGGGGAAGACCTGCAGGCCGGCCCAGTCCTCCGGGGGCGGGGGCCCGGCGGCCTGGTGTGCCCTCCCACCGTCACCCCAGCTCAGGGGAGGGGGGCTCTCGCGCCCAGGACAGCTCTCGACACCCAAAGTCTGCCCCACAGCTTGCGAACACCTCCAGCCACAGAGACCAAGGCTACGAATCGTTATGAAACCTCGATTAAACGGGATCGTGAGAAAACCCCGGAGGCTCAGCGGCACTGCCGGCCCACACACCAGGCCGCCAGAGGGGCAGGACGCCAGGAGGCCCGAGGTGGCGGCTGCTGTTTGCAAACTACAAGGGACCCTGCATCTGGTCCGCTGGGGACACGGGGCCAAACCCATTTCTTCAGCTGTGAAGGCCTCATCATCCGCTGCGCGGGTCTCGCGCCTCTTCCCAGGGAGCGGAATCCTTCACATCTACGTTTTTGAGTTAAAAAAAAATGCTTTCAGATTTAAGGAAAAAAAAAAATGTTGCCAACCAGGGAAAGCATTTGGGGGCAACTTAAATCTGGTCCTAAGGCCTTTCCTCTCTTCCCAAGGCTACACACTCAACACTGATATTGATATTAATATTAATTTGTCATTAATACTAATGTTTCACTAACCAAGTAGGAGTATTTTGAAATAACCAATTTCTCTAGATAGCTAAACCTCAGGTTCTGCTATGAAAAATGTTTTCTAATTACTGCTTTCCAGAAAGCCATCAGACAATGCAGCTAGTTTTCTTATTAATTCAGGAATCTCAGACTCGTATGGAAGACCGGCCACCTCTGAGCCAGCCCCTCGTGGGTCACAGCCAGTGCCTGCAGGGGGACACCCTGGTATCAGCTGACAGCCAAGCAGGCCTTGTGAGGGCAGCCTGCTGGGGCGGGAAGCGGCAATACAGATGTTTACCTAATTTGATTAATTTAATTTGGAAACAAGTAATCCAATGAAAGTAATGGGTGTTGTTCTTGCTAGTTCACTGAGCAAAAAAAATAGGCTCACAAACTACCTGCCAACCTCCTTCTCTGAAGAGGGGCCCCACAGCGACAAGCCTGCCAGTCCAGACCGCTCAGGGCCTGCTGTCGGTGTCTTGCTGGTGACAAGCACAGGTGACTGTCCTCTGCCCACACACTCCCTTCACATCAGGGAGGAGCAGGAAGGGTTTCAGCCTGCTGCCCCCGAGGCACACCCAGACCTATCTCAGGGACAAGGAGCCCCAGAGATCCAGACCGGCTGTGGAGGCTGGTGTGACAGCACCCTAGCCACAGCCGGCAGAGGGACCTTCCCGGGACAATGCCAGGTGGCAGCCCTGGGTGGGACAGGCTCACAGGGGCTCAGACGCATGGCAGCAGTGACGTGAGGCATGTCCACGACAAAGCCACAGTCAGCCATCACACAGGCTGCACTGCAGACGGGAGTCACAGGTGTGACCCCGAGTTTTGTCTCTACGTAAAAACTAAGTGGAGAACTGCTTCTAGCTTCGAAACCACATGTCACACTAGCGGCAGTCAGAACAGGCTTCCAGAGACCGAGGACAAGCAGGCGACCTTCCCAGGACAGGACACCAAACCTGGCCCAGGGCCGAGGTTAAGTCACTGCGTTAATGCGCCCCGGGGAGGAACAGGTGGTGCGCACGCGGCGCGGATGGGGGCTGGGAGAACAGAAGCGCGTGAGCGGCAGGCGTGGGCTCAGCCGCAGCAGCCGTGAGCCTGTGAGGGCTGCTGCGCGTGCGCCTGTGTTCGCCAGGGCACGGTCGCAGGCTGGGGGCAAGCTTATCACAGTGCTGTTTCGCGGGAGGAACGGAATTTTTTATAGCCATACCTTGGAATATTACGTGACTAGGAAAAACCTGCAACAGCAGACTGGGAGGGGACAACCAAGAAACAAGGTGGAGGCGGACATGGGAAGACGAGGCTGGGACTTCGCACAAGCTCTGCTCGGGTGAAACAGGGCTTCACATGCTCACGAGGGGAGGGGACAGACAAGGCTGCGGCAAGGAAGGGCCCTGGGGGAGCCCATGCCGTGCACCGGCGGCTCAGCGCAGGCTCTGCCTCGGGAGGGCGCCAGCCTGGAGGGCCAGTCACCCCCACCCACCCTCTTGCACCCAGTGCCACACGTGGCCCCCTGAAGAAGGTAACCCAGGACCGGCCAGGGTTCCGAAACCCACGTCCTCACTCCTCAAGCACCAGGGACGAAGGGCTGGAGTCGCCGCCCGTGTGACTGCGCTTGGACGCCCCGCTGTCCCGCCGGCCGCTCAGACTCCTCCTCTTGTTCGCTGCAGACCAGCAGCTCCACTGCAGGGTGCGGCCACCTCCCAGCACCCCAGGACTGCTGACCCCCAGGTCACCCCTGGTGGGCGGGCCTGCCTGACCAGGCCTCCTCAGGGCTCCCTCGCCCACCAGCCAGGCCTGCACGGTCCTCCCCCGTCACGCCACGGGGACAGTGCCTGCCAAGCTCGGCCTCAGCCGGGTTGGAGAAGCCCCGGGCTGGCAGGAGCAGGGGCCTCAGCTGGCCACACCCACAGTGCCCGGGGGCCACAGTGGGCACTCAGTAAACGCCTGCCCGGTGTGTTCACCCAGGCTCCGCACAGCCAGGGTGGCTTCAGAGTGGCCAGGGCACCAAGCCCCTCAGCGCCGCCGAGCCACGCTGGCCACTGCCGGGCCCACCCGCTGAGCAACCCCTTCTAAAGCAATGCACGTCCGTCCCTCCCGCCTCCTCCCAGACCATGCTCCCCGCACGCCACCCTCAGCCTGCTGAGCCCACAGGTGGCGTTGGCTGAGGCCCCTCTGCAGAGGGCCAGGCAGGCAGCACGGTGGGCTTCCTAGGCCACATCAGCTCTCTGGTCACTGTGCCCCACTTCCCACGGCACTTTCAGGATGGCGCAATGGCACTCAGCATGGCAGCAGGACAGAGACAGCAATGGGTGGTGGTGGCCCATGGCTGGAGTTTGATGACCCCAGCCACACAGAGAAGGAGGGAAGACTGAACAATTGGAAGGGGCACATCATCCAAAATGAGGAGGAGAGGGAGGGAACAGCCATCAGCAGCTTCTTGTTGAGAGCCAGCCAGGCGCAGGGGTGCACACCTGTCATCCCAGCTACCTGGGAGGCTGAGGCAGGAGGATCTCAAATTCGAGGCCAGACTCCGCAATTTAGTGAGACTTTGTCTCAAAATAAACACAGAAAGCACTGGGATGTGGCTCAGTGGTAGAGCAACCTGGGTTTAATCCCTGCTATCAAAAACATAATAAAAATAAAAAAGTTTCAGATACTGTCAAAACACACTGCTGCTCTTTTCCGTTTTTTCTCCTCTTCTAAAAGTAGGTAATAAAAACAAACGATGAAACTGAACTTGGGAATTTTTTTCACTCACCAAAATCTGAGCGGCGGCGGGCGGGCACGCTCTGCTCGAGTCTGACTGAGGTCTGGGGTCCCGGAGGCCCTGGTGGCCACAGGGCTTTCCAATGGCAGCTCTGCAATTTCACGGGAGGGTGACATCCAGATGAACTGCTCACCAGAACGCCAGCGCGACAATGGTGCCACTCGGGGAGAGGCCCTCGGTGCCACTCGGGAGAGAGGCCCTCGGCAGCCCCAGGCGCCACTCGGGGAGAGGCCCTCGGCAGCCCCAGGCGCCACTCGGGGAGAGGCCCTCGGCAGCGCCTCGGCCCCACTGCAGCTCCACTGGCTGCAGAGCACGCAGGGCGCTGGCCGGCTGTGCAGCAGGGCTCCCTCACCTCAGTCCACGGGACGGGGCACCACAAGGCTCAGGGGGACGCGTGGGTCCAGGGAGGCCTGCCCGCAGCCCCGCCTGCGTCACCCCCACGGATCCTGTGTGCTCTGTGGCGGCGCCGGTGCCCCTTGGCAGTGACCCCAGCTCTCAGCCACCGTCCAACAGGCCTCGGGAGACAAGAGCTAGCGCAGGAAGAGCAGCCCGACCCGCGGGCAGGGTCGGGTTGAAACAAGCGCTGGGGCCACCCAGCGTCCCACCAGCTGCGCTTACAGAGGGGCGCACTGCTACACCAGCCTGGGCATCGACACAGGCTGAGCCGATGGTGCCCACTGCACCCTGGTCACTCTGCCCAACATGGGCTCCTCCACCCACGCTCCGCAACTCCCCAGAGGTGCAGCCCTCCCGGGGGAGGCAGAGGCAAAGCCCTCACGTGCTCACCGTGAGACGCTAGCTGGAACAAGAGCCACCCTGCCCCAAACTCCTTCCCAAGCTCGTTATGGTCAGCTTAGATTTTATCGTGTGCAAAAATTTAGAAATTATGGACACGGAAGAGAAACGTTTTACTATTTACAGACTCAGTAAAGAAACTGACTTCCCAGTACAACTTAGTGGGGAGGGGAGGGGGTCGACACATTGGAAGAGTCATGGTGTCACCTGTGTCACTGGCCCATGGCTCCAGATAGACACCTGCGGTGGTCTGTTTTCTGTTGCCATTAGCAAGGCGGCCAAGGCTGGGCGCTTGATACAGAAAAGAGGACAAGGGAGCCCACAGTTCTGGACTTTGAAGGGCATAAAGCCAGCACTGGCGGGGCTCTAGGGAGGCAGATGGCATCACAATGGCAGGAACGTGGGGAGAGGTGGCATCATGGGAAGCCAGAGCATGTACACCACGAGAACTTCCTCAGTCCCTTCCAAGGGACACCCGCAGGAGCTAATGACCAGCCACTGGTGTAGGAGCCCTGTTTGGGGAGATGGCTTAAATTGCGGTTGACTATGGGCATGGAGATTTGGGCATTGCTGCCTTCCGTAGTCTCACGGGACTTGGCCCGGGATCTCGAGTGACTTGAGCCGAGATTGCTGATGGGGTCTGCGCCATTTTTTGGTGGTGTGTGTGGTGCGTGTTAGTCGTTGTTAGAGCCAGAGAGAAAAGTTATCAGAATAAAAAGCTGTTTGTTTCCAGTTCGCCTCTGAACTTCTTCCCGCGGCTTCGTTGCCCCAAGCGGCCATCGCTTCAGGCGGCAACACACTGGCCCCAGAGTGAAAGTCCCTGCACCTAACATTGCCATCCTGAGGTCCCACACTGGGGACACCTCCAGCACGTGAACCTCTGAAGGACATACTCAAAACACACCCCAGCCCTTGTCCGCGCTGGTGACCAGTGGAATGTCGGGGCCTGGTTCCCAGGTGTGCCACCGCCACCTCGGTGGGGAGAACGTGAAGGAGGTGAGATGCCAGTGTGCTCAGTTCCTTCCTGCTCTGGGACCAGCCCTGGCTGCCCGCCTGGAGCCCCTGGGACCCTGTGTCCCATGTGCTGCCTTTAAATAGGTATTTGTGCTATTTTGGTTACTCCTGCACAATCTCCCCATAAAAATCTTGTTAGATGCTTTTCAAACCTCAGAATTAAATTCTAAAGTAGGCCCCTATTCCTCTGTGTGAGGGCAGAGAGGTGAAATTCCCTGACAGCTCATTAGCAACCATCTAATTACTCCAATTTTTACCTTCAGGATGATTAGACCGTTCTAAGCCACCTGATGGGCTGGTATCAGAGGCTTAGACATGAAGTGACAGAGAAGTGTATGACACAGCGCATCTAACTCACACACGGGACCGCGGGCACTCCTAGGGCTCAAGAAAGCACAGGGCCACACCACGAGTGTCGAAGCCCACACGTCCACACGGCACCCCGTGGCTCATCTGGTCCTGGTAGTTTCAACCCCTGAAGAAGGCCAACGGCCACACGTTAATAAACCCAGTGCCTGTGGCCCCAGGGACTGGACTTGCTGGCATCAGGGTCAGCCCCCACCCGAGGTCAGCCCTGAGCCTGGCCGCAGGCACACGTGTCACGTGTCAGGTGTCACAAACAGCACAGGTTTTGTTTGGGAAATTGCAAAAACCTGAAAGAATATGTCCCTCCTAGGAGGGCACTGGCTTCTTCCTAGCCCAGAAAAGGAATTCCCCAGACCACTGGAACACACTGCCCCAGGCTGGGCAGACAGGAGCCAGGTGCCCGTCTCCTGAACTGAGCTGTGACTGGGCACACCCAGGCCAAGGAGACTTCTGCGTGCACCCGTGTTCGCTGGCCTCTCCGCCTTCGTGGTCCAGAAGGCCTCTACATGGTTGAAAGGATGTCATTCCAGTACGATGTACAGAGTGAACTGACACCACGTCACAGAGGCCCCGTGAGGAGCCGGGAGCACTGGGGAGGAGCCGGGAGAGAGGCAGGTGCTTTCCGTGGCTCGGCAGCGGGGCTGCAGGAGCGGGGCTCCCAGCAATCTCCAGAGCAGGGGGATGTGCCTTCCCAGGCCAGGGCCAGCGGTCAGCCTCGGCGTCCCTGTCAGCTGAAGGCCTGCAGAGACTGGAGAGGCTGCAGCAGGGCAGCTGCCCCCAGCAGCCCTTACAGGGTCCTCGTGCCTGCCGCCCCACCACCCTAGGAAAGGTACTGTTTTCCGGGAGGCTGCTCTGGAGGGACACCTGCATCATTCCACGGGCGTCCGCAGGACAGAGTGAGTCCCAGTGGTGTAAGTTCACTTCAACCTAAAGTCACCCGCGGTGCTGATGCCGCCCAGTCCATCCTGGGCAGCTGTAACAGAGCGGGGTGCTGCTTCCTGAAGTCAAGCTCCCTGGGCACAGGGCTGAGGCTGAGGCCAGGTCTTCACGCCGTGCCACCCCATGGCACGACAAAACACACCAGGGTCCAGTGCAAGGGGGCCACCCCCAGGGTCACCATCCCCTCAGGATGACAACTTTAATCCATTCACAAGGGCAGCGTGACCCACCTGCAGAGGTTGCTGTCCTGGGAATTAAACTGCCACCTTCAGGAGCACGTTCAGACCAGGGCAGGTGGGTGCCACAGCGCGGCCCAAGACCAGCTTCCAAAGGCAACGCCTGCCGAGTCTTCCAGGAGAGAAATTCAAGGTTTTAGCGAATGCAAGAGAAGGATTGAGAGTCTCTACATCTTAATCATCAGATTAAAAAAAAAAAATCCTTAAATACGTTTTGAATAACTTCCTCATCAGGATGCAGGCTGCCTCCTGGTCGGAGTAGGATGGTTTTCTTGCTGTTGACCTCTCACCTTCCAAGAAGAGGAGCAGTGACATTGCTGGTACTTCCCGATGCTCAGAGGGCCAGAGTGCGACAGAACAGGACCGTGCTTTTAGAAAGGGCCAATGGTTCAGAGCAGCTCAGCAGACGTGGCTTTAGAATCAGAAGCCGGAGCTCTTGGCACAGACGCAGCAGCCGCTTGGGGCTGCACCTGAGTCCTTCAGACACTGGCCCACCGTGCTCTAGGGACGCTCGGGAGTCAGGAGGGAGGACTGAAGAGGAGACACACGCACATCCCAACAGCCCGTCAAGACGCGCTCCCCCAAGCTCTGCAAGGACCTGCTCCACGTCGACCAAGATCACGACGCGGGGCCCCAGGGGACTCCCCCAAGCTCTCGGTCCACAGGGCGGGAGGCCCATCTGACAGGCCACCCCGTGGATGGCCTGAGTGTGACGTGTGAGGTGCTCTGGGCCCCCTCAACACCTGCACCCCAGGAAAACACAGACCACAGCCTCCTGGGTCCCCAATTGCCTCAGACAACGCATCTGTCCAGAGCGGTGGCCTCCAAACTTCAGTCGCTCCCTTAAACATAACTGAGGACACTGAAGAGCTACTTTTCCCACCTGAGTTATACCTACTGTAGTTACTCGACTACAAATTAAAGTTGATAAATTAAACATTTTAGTAATTCACTTAGAAATTATTATAAACCAATTTTGTGTTATGACAAGTTAACAGCTTCCTGAAAAATAACCAGTTTCTAGAAAAAAAAAAAAAATCTCAGAGCTAAGAGCGGCACTGCTGTCGTTTGGAGAATCTCTTCCGCAGCTGGCCTAGCCAAGTGCAGGTGGGTCCTCGCGGTGGCTCTCCTCTGCCTCAGTGTCCCCAGACGCAGTGGGCTCAAGCAGACAGAGAATCTCTGCAGACCAGGGCAGGGCTGGAGGTGTGGACACCCGCCCGGCATGTCCACAGCCCCACAAATAAAGCACAAGGAAGGCAGACCGCTGCAGTGTGGCAGTGTTCACCAGGGCTCGCCAAGGGCACTTTCCACAGTGAGGGTTGTCACGTGGTCCCCAGAGCTTCCCTCTGAACTCTGAATGGTGACATTAAAACCTCGAGGTCCCCTTTGCGTTTCTGAATTTTACTCAAACACTGCATTTGCCACGTCATGCCTCAGTCGTCTGGGAGACACTGGCGAGCTACGCGAGGCTTCGGATGCCTCCCGTGCCACCTGCACTGCCCCGCGCCCGCGCTCGCTGGCCGACACCACCTTTCACGAATGGCTCGATGGGGGGAGGCTGTGGGCTCATGGTGGACAGTGCGCCCCACACCTCCGATCCCGTCACTCCTCGGCAACACCTGCGGCTGGCTAGTGTCCTCCACGTGAGGGACTGCTTCCCAGGAAACTTCTGAGGACACCCAAGAGTGAGTGAACACCGTTGGCCACCAGGTGACACCCCCACGGCAGTGACAGTCCCCCAGGAGGAAGTGTGCCCCGCCAGCAGCTGGGCTTCCCGCGCTCTTCCTGGAGTGGAGACCATGGCAGGGGCCAGGTGCACACGTCCCACTGCCGGTGAGAAAGGGGGCACCCAGGGGCATTGTGGGTGCCACCTGCAGCATTGCCGCTTCAACAGGGGCCTGAAAGGAAGCCGCCTTTGCCACACCACTGTGCCATGGTGAAAGACACGTGGCACTGGGACATGCATGCCACGCTCTGGCCCCTGCTCAGCAGCTCTGCTTCCTGCCACTGGTCAGCAGGGAAAGGCAGGGGAGGACAGCCCGGTCCAGCAGACGAATGCACTCTCGGGGACCTCTGATCTAGAATGTTCCTGCAGAGCAGCAACGGACCATCCCCGCCAGTCACTTGGAGGCCTCAGAGGACGACCCTGGCCACCGCGGGTTTACTCATCTCACGCCTCTCTCAAGCGGTCAGGACCTTCCGAGAAAAGGGGCGCTCTGCGGGGCAGCCACCCGCACGTGCCATCCAGGAAGACGAGGAAGACGGCTGCCCCCTGCACAGCCGCGGCTCTGCACGGTCAGACCTCCAGAGCTCCCTGTGCACCCTTCCCTGGCCCGGCCCGCCAAGGGAGTCTCGGCCACTCGTCCCCCATCAGTGGCCACAGAAGACGCTGGCCGGGCCCACCTGGAGAGCACTCACAGACTTCCACCACGTCACCCTCAGACACTGCTTCAGGAAATGGAGATCTTGTTGGAGGCCAGCACCCCTCAGATTCGCAGGTCAGCTGGCGGAGGGGCCTGGAGCACCTGGGTTTTTAACCTGCCCCCAGCACCGACTTATTCCCCATAAGGGGGTCCCTTTCAGTAACAAAATCCAGATTGTGATCGTCGGCATAAGAGTCACAGCAGCATCTGAAGCGCCAGTAAACAGGAGCCGCGAATCCCGAGACACCCGTGGCCCACCTTGCTGCAACCAGGCACTGGCGCCAGGGTGCTCGGGGAGAGTTCCGAGCCTCTCGGTTTTCATTAGACTGTGAATGGCAAATGACACACTTCAAAGTTTATGTCCCTTTTCTTGACTAGATCCACAAAAATAAGATTCATACTTTCTTGCCCGTGCCAGCAATTCCATGGCTGAAAAGTATTCATTGCAAAGTAGAAGCAGACTCTTATTCTGCTCTGATACAGATTTACAAACTATAGGGGAAATTTGCTCACATCATATCCAGTCTTTGCTCATTAAAATTTAAATAGTGCTGAGCTGGCCACTGAATGAATTGGAATTTCAAACCCAAGTTCTCAGACCATGGAGAACCATGGGCTCCGGGCCTTGTGGGGACAGAGTCACAGAATCCCATTTCAGCTCACTAAATGGACTTCAAAGTCACTATAAAGCAAACCACACTTTCACATTAAACTTATTTCATGTATCAAAGATGTGTCTCCTTGTCAGCAGCAGGAAACAGGCCGCCTGGAGCCGCAGGTGAGAGGGGCTGACACGCCAGGCCCGGCCTGGGCCCTGGACACAGCAGCCCTGGCTGGGCTCAGCTGGGCTCTGGGGCTGCGGCCATCCAGCGGCATGACCTCTGCGTAGGGAGGTCACCACCAGCTGTCTCACCATCCAGGGACAGCGAGTAAGGCTTGGGACCAAAGAAGAACACAGAACAGCAACCCACCTGCTGGGGGTGACAAAATGATGCTGATGAGGGCTCGGGGGACCCAGGGGTCACGACCAGGGGTCACAGGGAGCCCTCCTTGGGATGAGAGTGGAGAGGATGGGCAGCTGCCGAGACAGGGCGAGTGCCATCCTGGCCCGCAGACGTGCTCCAGGGCCAGAGCACACCTTGCCCTCACGGGTGGAGCTCCTTCCTGACCTGGCAAGTCACCAGGAAAAGTCTCCAGACACAGGACTTTTCAGTGCGGCCAGACGTGGGGACGCTCCCATCTTGAGCCTCTTGCACACTTAGCGAAGACCATGAGCAGCTCGTAAATGTTAGCACTTATCTCACACCACGCAAGCCATAACGTAGGAAATCAAATCCCATCTGCACGTGAAGCGCGAGGTGAGCTGGGCAGCATTGTACCTGCAGCTCGAGTAAGTCCCCAAGCACATGCCATGGCCTGCGGTGGTGACAGCATGTGACGAGGGCACTCTGCCCCCGCCCCAGGGGGCGAGGAGCTGAGCTGCTCAGACGTACAAATGCAGGTCTAGAGATGTCCAGATGCACTGGACACGGAAGTGTGGCACGTCAGGGTCACTGAGAGAACTGACCACTGGCCCCTCCCTGGACACCAGCTCTGCAGGCAAACATGCCACCTGGTGCTCTAAAGGACTTGTCCACTGACAAGAGCAGGAGTGGCAAGTGATAAAACTTCAGGCCTCTCTGACCTTCAACGGACCTGGAGCAAGGTGACTAGAGCAGAGTGCGCATCCCAAGCGGCCAGGTTCACAGTGCAGCTAAGGACAGCCCCCCCCACCCCCCGACAGCCTGGGCCAGCACGCCTCCGACATCCTCGCACGCCTGCCCACTCACTGCGCCCTGCAACAAGGGCGTGCATGCCGCATTCAATCCAGCCAGTGCCAAGACAACAGCTCCTAGTTGGGGTCTCCTACGTAGGTCGCACAACACTGTCTTCTAGACACTGCGGCCATCCTGGGACACAGATGTGCTGCCAGGCATCCCCCAAGGAGAAGGGAGTGGGGCTGAGGGGGCTCGTGCATGGTCACAGAGCTGGTTTCCAGCACAGAAAGGACTGCGCCAGGGTCCACACATACCCTCAATGGATCCTACACAGTGGCTCTCGGCCTCGCAGGCCACCCTGCTCCGCTCCTGGGTACACGAGCAAGCGTGGGGGTACCACAGATGACATCAACAAACCACTAACAGAGCAAAGCAAAGACAGATGAAAGCAGAATAGAACTTACTTACAAAAGTGTTTAAATGACGTGAGAAGACTGCTTGTGTCGCAGCTCCACTGCTGCATAACCTACCACGGGCTTCAATCCACTTTCCCACCTCCTAGCCTCCACGGGTCAGGGTCCAGGTGCAGGTCAGCGGGGTCTTCTGCCCCGGGCCTCACAGGCAGGAGCAGGAGGACAGGCTGGGCTCTGTTTCTCAGCAGCTGGGGCTCAGGGTCCTCCCCAAGCTCACAGATGTCTAGCAGGGTTCCTTTCCTTACAGCTGGGCCCACCGGACAACACGGCCTCGCCGGTGGGGACTCACTGGCCCAGAGGAGACCAGCCCAACTCCTGACTCTTGAAGGCAAGACTGAAGGCTCAGACTGCCTCCACGTGACTCACCTGAGTCCCTCAACAGAGCTGATGCCACCAAAACAGAAATACCCAGCACCCAAACTGGGAAAAGTCACACATAAATCTTCAGCTAAAAAACTCCCAGAGGGCACATCAGAAGGAAAATACAGAAGCTCTAGGAGGGGAATCCAACCACCCCAAACTGACACGTTAGACTCAGCTAGCAAGGACACCAAGACCGCCATCGAAACTGAATTCCTTATCTCAAATTAAGTAGGAAACGGGAGAAAAATGACAGAAACAGTGCTTCTAGAGAGGAAAATTACAAGGTTTGAGAAGGGAAACATGCAGGACAGCACTCACGTCTGTTCTACGTAGGAGATGCAGCTCAGCCAACTCGAAGGCATCACAGCAACTACATGAAGTGAGACAAAAATCAGCATGAAATGTTAGGGAGCTTTGGGGCAACTCAAGTGGCTGTGAGTGGAGGGACACACGTATGGAATTAGAGGCCCTGAAGGCCAGCACAGAAAAATGTCTAAAAAATTATGGGAAGTTTTATTACTAAAATTCCACTATTAAACTTAAAAAAAAACCTATAAACTCATTAATTCAAGAAGTTCAATAAAACCCAAGCACAAGAAACATGAATAAAGTTACACCAAAAGAAAAATTATTAAGCTGTTCAAAGCCAGTAACAAAGAAAAAACTAATCTTAGAAACAATCACAGGGGGAAAATGTTTACATATATAAACAAGATAAAAATGACCACAGATTTCTTTCCAGAAACAATAGAAGTCAGTGAGCAGTGGAACAGGATCTTTCAAAGAACAACAAGAAACTACCAACTTAAAATTCTATATGCAAAATGTGCATGTTTTTGCATATGCAATTTTAAATTTCTATATTTTATAAATTTAAATATTTATAAACTTAAATATTTATAAATTTAAATATTTATAATTTTAAAAGTATATATTTCATAGATATATATGAAATATACATTATATATGTATATGTATACATATATATATATATATAATACATATGTATGTACACACACACACACACACATTTTAATGTGAAGTCTAAACACTGTCAGGCATACAGAAACAAAGAATCGGCTGCTGCAGACCCATACAAGAACGCAACACCCTCCCACAAAGGAAATGGGCGAACTGACGTGGAGCGTGTGGAAGAACTGAAATTCTTGTGAGCTTCTTGCAGGAAGGGAAAACAAAACAGTCCCTCCAGGAAGCAGTTTGCAACCTGTTAAATGCTCGCTCGACATCCACTGACCACGGGGACCCGTGCCTAGGTGTCAACCCAAGAGAACTAAAAGCACACGTTGACACCAAGACTTCCACATGGATGTCCACGGGGGCGTTGTTCCAACAGCCCCAAACTGGAGGGAACCTCCTGCATGCAGAACTGGCGAGTGACAAGCGGGGGCGCGCCCACGCGGAGGACTGCTACTCAACAGAACCTAGTGACCTCAGAAGGCTCGTGACACAGGATTGCTGCAGGGCAGACAAAACAGTCTGCTGGCTTGATTCCTTTACTAAAATCACCAAATTCATCTATGCAAAATGTGCTAGTCCTATGTGTAAACCTGTCCAGAATAAAATCCTGCTAAACCGAAGCTGGTGAACGTGGTGATGGCACAGCAGCGGCTGCCTAGGACAGGGAGGAGTCGCTGCCACACAGGAAACTGGAGGGATGGTGTTCTGACTGTGGCTACTCGTGGTGAATTTTATCCAACTGCGAGCTTTACGTGCCCTTTCGTGGTTGCTCGCATCTCGGCAATGCTGTTTTTGACAAAAAGCCATCACTTCAAGGGTGCCCTCCGTCTACAGTCTTCAATAGCAAATGATCAGTATTCTCATGTTTTAGCACTGTTTTCCGTCATAAATACCCTTCCTCTAGAAAGGAAGTAACCCCGGCACCGGCCCAGCTTCACTACCCCCCACGTCACATCCAGGTTTCCCTGCTCCTTAGGACAGCTGAGATGAGGAGGACAAATGACCAGTGCTGCGGGCGTATGCAGACCCAGGACCCTTCTCCACGTCTGCAGGGATGTAAAACTGTGCATCTGCTTTGGAACACTGGAAGTCTCTCAGAACTCTAACCACGGAATTATCACAGGTCCAGCGTTTCTGGTCCTAGACAGACACAAAGAGGAGCACACACTCGTGCATGGTCACAGCAGCCCGCTTCCAGGAGCCCAGAGTGGAGACCACCCAGCTGTCACCAGGGATGACTACATTAACAGGATGCCGTCTGTCCACGTGACAGAAGGCCATCGGCCAAAGGCAGGAATGAAGTACCCACATGTGCTGTGAACAGAGGATCCTTGAAAACACACTCTGAGAAAAACACCAGTCACAAAATGCCACCTGCTGTGTGATCCCATGTCTGGAAGATGCCCAGCATGGGCAGATCCTCAGAGATGGCAGGCCAGAGGTGGGCGGGGCCGGAGGTGGGCGGGGCCAGAGGAGGGCAGCAGAAATGGACGATGCGGATGGGGTCCTTTTCTGGAGGAGGTGAAAACATCACGCTGTGGTGGTGGACGTGAAACTACAGGTACGTCAACCACCACAGGGCGCGCCCGGAACCGCTGTACGTTAAGAGTACGTGAAATACAACTGAACAAAAATCCAAGAGGAAGAAAATGAAGCAGCAGCATTCGTGAATTTTGAGGCCACAGTGCGCCTTATTTGTACGTGTTGGAAATTAAAACTCGGAATGCCTGCAGGGCCCACAGTGGGTGGCCAGCCTGCCACGGACTTACCAACCTCAGTGCCAGGCAGCCACCTGAATGACCCAGCAGACAGCCTCCATGGGCATTTCCCACAAGTGTCCCCAGCTCTGTGTGGCATGATCCCACATGTCCCATCATGCCTGTGAGCTCGAGGACACACGCCTCTCCCCCCGGTCCGCTGCTGATGGCCCTTCTCGTGCAGGCCCGCACTCTGCCACCTGCTCCTGTGCCTGACTCCTTCCTGCCACGCCCAGGTCCCTGCCCTCAACACACCACACCCTGTGTGCTCCCCAGGGCAGACCGGGCCAGCTGCGATGTCAGGGTGGCATGGCGGCCTCCCTCAGCCTGCAGCAACCCCTGAAGCCCATGCTTTGACCCCCAGTGTCCCACAAAGTGGTCCACATTGTTGGTCTGCCTGGGTCCCATGGCATGGCTACAGGACCCTGCCCTTTCCCTGTTGGCCAGCACTCTCTCCCAACTACCAATGGGATGGCTCTGGCTATAGGAAGGACAGTGCTGGCACACGCATGTGCTCAGGACATGTGCCACCGAGGCAGGGCCCTCCACATACACTGGGGTGGGGGAGCCTGATGAATACAAAGAAAACTCCCGGGAAAGGAAAGAATAGGACCACAACCACCCCCCTGGGACGCGACCTGTCCCAAGAAGTTGCGCTTCATGCTCGGGGAGAAAAGCACAGTCCCCCTCTCCACCTTCTTCCCTCACCCACAGAGCAACAGGCCTGACTGTCAGGAAAAGGCAGGAAGTACTCACCTCCTGCAATATCTGAAGGGTAAATAATTAGCTTAATTTGTCCCTTTATAAATTTCCATGGGAGCCTCAAAAGATTACCTCTAAAAACAATGAATTAGGTCCTCAGATGATAATGGGTCTTTTACTGTCTTTATTTTTATGTTGATTTTAGAATAATTGTTTATTGTGAGACTGGTTAAATGTTTAGCTATTTGAGTTTCCATCTGATGTTAATTTAACTTATTACTCCAAGTTAAATCAAGTACACCCAAGGCAGTTTTACAGCGGCTTCCAATACCCGGCTTATTATGTTGCCTCCTTATTTGCGGAAGCCACGCAGACCTCTTTTCTCCCCCTTGTTATGGAGGGAAGCAAGACAGCCTATCAGAAAGATATAAGATTTTCACCCTCAAGATTGTTCATCTTTTGTGTTGGCAATCTGTCTTTTAGGAAAGATGGAATAAAGCCGATATTTAGGTATATCAAGTGATTCAGTGCAAACATCTCTCAAAACCATGATCAATATTCTCATGTTTTTAGCACTGTTTTCGGTCATAAATATCCTTCCTCTAAAAAAGAAATAACTCTCGGCCGACAGAGCCTGAGGTCGATACGCAGCAGGCAGAGTGGCCACCGTGGCCTGGTCAGGCTGGGCACTTGTCAGAGCAGCCAGGGGCCCACTGCTGTGTTAAAATCCACAAGCTCACTCCAGACAAGGAAAATGGTAGGAGAATTACACACAGGAAAAGCGGAAACAGGAAGAGCTTTATTCTAAGGCATAGCATCATCCACCCTGAAGTTAATCTGCATCTCAATTCTCTCCTCTCTGCTCCTTCAAAAACAGCAGCAAGGGTCAAGACGGATCATTATGAATAATATGTGAGGTCCTCCAAGAGCTAACACGCAGCGGCGGCAGAGTGGGGGTTTACAAGGCAGCCCACAATAAGCTGTTAAAAGCAAGGAACAGCAAATTCCAGCCCGGGGAGAACTCGGCGTGTTCTTCTGAGCACCTGTCAGCCACCTATCACAAGCAGAATCCAGAAATACTCTGCACTCTGGGAACTAGGACCCCAGAAAGGTCACTCCAAACTAATTCACTGAGGACAGACCACCAGCTCATCAGCTCATTCAAATCACAGAAGAGTGGCCACCAGGGACCCACGGCCACAGGCACTGAGTGCATTTGGGCCAGACGCCAGGTGGGGACCTGGGCACCAGGGACACACCAGGGTGAGGAAACCAACTTCTCATGGCCTGCACACTGTCCCCTACCTCGTCCACTCATGGGACTAACTCCCATCTTCCTGTTCAGAAAGGAACAATCAGGGCTGGCGTTGGGGCTGCGGCTCAGGGAAGAGCATTTCCCTAGCAGGAACAAGGCCCTGCACCAAATGACTCAGGATGAGAGCTAAAAAGGAATCTCCCCAGCAGGCACCAGCCCGACCTCAGGTAGGCTCTGTGAGCAGAAGCACACGGGCCATCAGGGCCCTGCTCTGTGCACAGGACGAAGGGCAGTCGGAGCTTCAAGTCACGGAGAGCTCCCAACTCTACCCTCGCGTCTCCCGAGTATCCTGGACAGAAGCTGATGTCATTGCTGCTTTGCCAGGGCCCTGGACACAGGTGGACCCCAGGAGGACACAGACAGGCCCCAGGGCACCCATTTGCCCCTCCCGCCCACCATGAGCAATGCTGCTTGCTGTGCAGCCTGGGTCCCTTTGACACACTCGGACACCCGGGCCCTGCTCTCGGTGGAGTTTGTCAAAGGAGGAAACTCTCGGAACAACCTAGAACTCTGAAGCGTCTGCACTGGGGAGGGTCACTAAAACAAACAGTGCTGGGGCTTCTCCACCCTTTCTCAGAAGGGCCAGCTTCATTCAGAGTGCACGGAGGGGCATGATGTGAAGATGGCGGGGTGGGAAGATGTGTCCGGTGCAGACGCGGGGCACAGTGACAGAGGCTGTGAAGAACTGCAGCCCTGTTGTCAAGGACCACACACCCTGCGAGTCACGGGGTCCCCAGCTCCACAGTGACCCTCCCCACTTGCACAGACGTTGGAGACGGGGTGAACAGCCTTAGCATGCCACCACAGGGCCACAGGGGCGAGGAGCAGGAGCTGCCACTGTGGCACAGATGACAGGCGTGTGCTAGAGTGCTCGCGAGCCATGTGGCGGCTCTTGCCAGCGCAAGTCACCGTCCCCAGTGCTAAATCCCAGGGCACCATGCTGTTAGCAGGTGCCCACTAATGCATCAGTCTCCAACCCCTTCCTGGTCTCTCAAGAGCGTCATTTTCTCAGTGGGACAAACCCACACTGGCTTGTGATGACACGTCAATTCACTGCAGACACACCCAAGAACGTGCTTTCGTCACTGCACCTGTCTACTGCACCCCGCCTCACAACGCAACCGAGGCTCCAGAAGAAGGGAGACCCGCGGTGTGGAGGCTTCCTCAGGACGGCGACGCAGCTCCCGGAACCGTGGCTGTCAGCACAGCCAAGCGCATCCCAGCTTCCAGAACCACATGTGCAAGAAGGGTCTAAACTGAGTGGACACACTCAGGTCCCCTGGAGGGCCAGCAACAGGACAGTGGGCATGAGTGGGCGCCCACACTCCACCCACACTTCCCTGGAGGTCATCAGGGTGAACTTGAACGGGATTTGGCTTGTCCTGCAGAAGGCAGAGTCTGTCACTGAGGTGAATCACAGAGACCCTGGCAGCACGGTGAGGCCCAGCAGCTTCAGGGGACACGGGGCAGGCCTGGCCAGTGGTGCCTTTGCCCCACGGCACAGTCCACAGAAAGCCTCGGGCCCCGGGAGCAAGCGGCCAGTGCACGCGCCGCTCAGGCTCCACGCCAGGGTGGGCAGCTGGGCTGTGTGAGCCGCCGGCCCCTCCTGGCCCCAGTCTCTTGTGGGCAGGTCTCTTCGCCTTCTGTCCAGAGGTCACAGCTGTCTCCTGGACGGAGGAAGCTGCTCGAGGCCTAGAAGCCTCAACATGGGAGGCTCGTGGGCTTCAGAGGAGGAAAGCACGTGCCTGGCAATGGGGCGGGGCTTCCTGGAGTGTTCCTGGGGGCCCGCCCAGCGCCCGTGGAGCACAGGGGGTCCTGCGGGGACAGGCACAACGCTCAGCCTTGCACGGGCCGCTTCTCCTCTGGCAGCCACCTGCAGGGGAGTCCAGTGGTCCCTTCCCACGGAAGCACAGCGAGCTCTACCCGAGTCAGCCAGCGCTGGAGCGGGTGGCCAGGACGCTGAGCCGGAAGCATGCGACCCACTCCGCCACAGCGGCCCCGTCCCGTTCAGGTGGCTCTGAACACACCTGTAGGCCTCTTCGGAGAGGCCGAGGTCCCCAGCCAGGACCCATTCTGCACCACGCCCACCAGCAGGGGCTCTGAGCCAGAGGATCACCGCACCCGAGAACAAGGGCCTTTCACTGGAGGTGGCCTTCTGCACTCCCAGCGAAGTGACGTAGGCACAGGGCACAGCGTATAGCCTGGGAACCCGCCAGAGGCCCTCCTAGAACAGCAGGCCCGCCACTGCCCTGACCCCGAGGAACCTGGCCTGGAAACCACCAGAGTGCCCGGCCTCCCCACCCGTCCTGCTCCACAAGCGCACCCCAGGCCCCTCGCAGGCAAGCACCCCGGGCTGCAGCGCGCGGAAGGAGGCAGAATGCAGCAGGAGGGGCGTGGTTGCCGGAGCCCTCATCGTGGTCCCGTGACTAGGAATCGAAGAATGGCCACTTTCCTTCCATTCTGGAAAACGCTCTGCTGTCTTCGTGTGCTCTGATTCAGCGTGGAAGACTGGGGAGCTCCAAGTGCTCCCGCTGGGTCAGCACCACGGCGATCCCAGGAGGTCCCGGCAAACCTGGGATGGCAAGGAATTTGCTTGCCAACCACAGCAGCCTTTACGCAAGTCCCCAAGATGTGGACGGCAGTCTCCAAACTCGCTTCTGCACGGGACGCCTCTCCAAGCTTGCCCACTACTCCTGGCACGAAGGTGCAGAGGGTCTGGGCCACATGCCCCAGCTCACAGGTTGCCAGGACTGCAACCCACCACTCAGGCCCTTCAGCCCCTCCCCGGTTATCAGCTGCCCCTTCATGTGTCAATTACCTGTTGGGAATGAATCTTAGACTTACGAAATCAGAGGGAGGAGGAGAAACTGGCTCTGAAGTAGCCAGAACGGCCGTGGAATGTTGATAGTTTCTAAGGAGGGAAAGACTCCCAGTGAGGTCCGTGGGGTGCGCAGAGCTTTCAAAACACTGCCCAGGATCTGAGCCCGACGGAGGTCCTGGGCCTCGCCCCGCAGGAAGGGCCTCCCAAACCCGCTGGCCAGTGGTAAGATCCAGGGTGGAGACAAAAACTGAGGCCAGGCACACAGGGTGGCAGAGCCAAGATCGGAACTCAGGCCTGCCTGCAAAGGAGGAAGGCAGAGAAAACAGTGACCCTCCTTTACCCCAAGCTTACAGATGCTCAAAGAGAATCAGAACTATTATCAAAATATGGTACAAGGTCACAGATATTGGGGCTGGGGTTGTGGCTCAGTGGTAGACCACTTGCCTAGCACACGAGGGGCACTGGCTTCGACTCTCAGCACCATATAAGACTACATAAATAAAGATCCTGTGTCTATCTACTACTTAAAAATAGTGAGGCTGCCTGCTACCATCACGAAAAATTAAAGAAAACACTACATTAGTCATTAATGTCTTACAAAAGCTTCCTAATGTTTCTCAGAAAGCTGTTCAGTACACTGAGTTTGTCAGAAGACAAAGGCCTGCCAGGCAGAAAGGGCGGCGGGCCTCACCCGCACCTCAGCCCACCCCGGCCCTGAGGTCGCAGCCACTGTGCGTGTCTTAGGTAAGTAACAACCTGCACCTCCTCAATCCCTTCCAAAGTCTCCAAAGCAGTGTGTTCCCCAGGAAGGCCAAGCAGCCCCAGGTAGAGCTGGGACCACTCCATGACTGTCTGATGGCACTCTGAGGGCAGGTGCTCATGCACAGCATCCCAGGACACGCCACCTGCTCAGAGGACCATGGCAAAGCTCAGCATCATGCTGGGCCAGGTCCTCCCATGTCCTCCAAGGTGACTCAGGCTCATTTGTGATACAAAAATCCAATTGTGAGGTTGCAAAGACACTTATCTAAGGATGGGAGGAAAACTCAATCCAATGACCTTGGAAGAGTTTTTATAGTAAATACTGAATGACCTACATGTGATGTTCTTTTCTGGAAACTATTCATATGCTCGATACCACAAGAGAAATATGGAAGAGGATTAGACAATAAACTGCAAAAATAAAGATTGTTTGTTGCCGCTTGTAGCTATCGCCACCTGCAGCAACTATACCGCAGGAAAGAATTCGGAGGCAGACTGGAAAATGAATAGGCTCTTTATTCTTGCTTCTTCTAACTTCTCTCTCCGGCTCCAACAACCTCTCCAACTCCAACCACCCTCTTTAGCCAACCTCACCCAGTTAAATACTTTTTGCCTTAACAAGTATACACGTGTCAACAGCTCAAACTTACAGGTGCGTCACATAGTGTTCACGGGCATAGAAAGACTCTTAGATAAATGCATGAATATCAGGTGAAAATACTGAAACACCTCTTATGGCTCTCAGCTAGCCGCCATCCTAGCTATCTCCTTATCAGGGCTCTTACAATTGTCAGAATTAATTCCTCTTGTCTTTGCAAATATACATAACCAAAAAGTGGACTAATTAAAAAAAAAAATCAAAAAATTTGGTTTAGCACTTGAATGAAAATAAAAGTTCTAACTAAACACCTTAAAAATAAAATATACTTCAAATAAACCAAAGATGAAAATGTAAAAATATAAGACCTTTTAAAAAGTCATAAAAAAATAAGCATGATGAACACCACCACCAACAAAACAACCCCAAGGTGAAAGACTCTGCATTAGCTTGCCATGGTTTTGCAAGCCAGAGGGAAAGATAAAAGGACATGACTACATGTGCCCCAGTTTTCATATCTTAGATTTGATGAATGTACCATGGTAATGTAAGCTGTTCACATTAGGACAAGCTGAATGAGGGGTGTATCAAAATTCTTCGCTATTTGCAATTTTTCTATAAATCTAAATTATTCCAAAATTAAGTTCTGAAAACTCTGGCTACCTAAACTCTCTTGGGAAAAAAAAAAATGGTCAAACTCAAAATACTAATAGGGATCTTTAATATGCAAAAAGTTCTTACCAATCAATAAGTAAAAGAAAAAACAAATAGAAAACTAAGTATTTTAATCAAGAAACACAAATGACTAACAAACATAGGGAAAGATATTCAACCTTAAAACCTGAAAAATTAAAAGACAATTTGCAATGATATCAATTTTAAATTCCACTTTTGGGAATTTATTCAACATAAATTTGCATGGGTACACAAAGAAGAATGTGCATAGTTGACTATACTTGAAATAGTTCCAAACAAGACGATGACCCATAGGAACCTAGGAAGGTTCTGAACGCCTATGGACAGGAGCTGTTAAATGTTGGAGCATTGGTGTACCTGCAGTCCAATACCAGGCACCCGCTGGGGAACAACGGCTCAGTCACGGGATGGACCAACCTGCAGGATGACAGTCCCTCGCCCAAGCTGTCGTAATCAACGGAGACTTGTGCTCCATGACATTTTTCAGGACGAACACAATTTAATGTTAATATCTACATGGACTGGAAAGACGTGATTTAACTTGTCAAGTGCACTCCCCGCCGTCAGCCTCCACAGGAAGGCTGCAGAACGCTCCAAATCCTGAAAAGCTGGAAGGACCCCCAAGCTCACGGAGAAGCACCGCGACTCAGGGCAAGCGGCGGGCACTTCCAAGTAAGGCTGCTGCCGCAGGACGCTGGCCGGGGCCACCAAATAAAATTAAACGGCGGTCTCCTGTAGGCCACCTGACTTGAACGAGCTCCTCTGAAACAGGATCTTCGTGTGTTCATCCACGCCAAGGGGCCACGTGCCGGGCACTGGTCGGCACAGACTCCAGGCTCCCAGGAAAGGCTGCACAGACACGACGCGTTCACCTTAGGATTAACTGACCTGACACACCTGATCGCAACGGACTCCACGTAAAAATTAACTGGAAGTTAAATCAACGTCCTTTATGTAAAACTCCTGCATCTTCACCATTTTTTTTTTTTTTTTAAAGCAACCCCTGGATTTGTAAGCATGGTTTGGATGTGTTTATCAATCCCAGATGTACTGACTGGAGGAAGATTATAGCTTAATTAAAGCCCTGGCAGGGTCAGTAATGTTCATATGCAAGATGTTTCTACAGAGTGTCACTTGGGTACAATCAATTAAAATGCACCGTGAATTGTTAAATGGAAAAATCCAAAACAAGAGGCCTGTCGTCACACGAAAGGTTCTCGCGTGCATTAAGAGGTTAATTTATTTTGTTCTGATGCATGCATATAAACGTAATATTTATATCAGATATTCATAGCTCACTTAGATGATTGATATCAATTTCTCTTCATAATATGTCCAGCAAATAAAACACACGGCGGTTCTAATATAAAGAAATAGCATGTGACAAGGTTCCCTAGAACATTCCTATTTTGGACCTCACAAGCTAAATTGCTTTTGCTGGCCCCTTCCACCTCTCAGCATGGTTGACAGACAAATTGATCGAAACATTGGAAAATAATATGCTTGCAAAATTTCTCTGGGTGAGTTTTCAGTCTTTTGAATTTTTCATACAAGAACAAAATGAAAGATTGCCTCCCTGATTTTCCCTCCATTATGCGGCCCCATCTCATGTACTACAGGAACATACAATACTTCAAACAGCAGCAATACGTTGTAAACAAAATGTATAACATTTTTCATAAAACACCAAGCCCTGTGAAGTTAAGAGGCCGGTAGCAGGCATCTTTGCCCTGCAGATTATGTTGTTCAATTATAATGAATTCATACATTTGAAGTTGCCTTAGGGCCTCTCATTAGACTTAGGGGTGTTTATTACAGGAAATATTGCCTGTATCATTTAAGAAGCAAGAGGCTGAGTGAGTTGATTAGAAACGCTGACAGTTGAGGTGTGTAAAGAATGTGTCACTCACTCACACTCTGCAACTTCAATATTAGGACCCTTCATTTTTCATGAATTCTTTAAAGCCATCTGAACCGCAGAGGCAGGGACCAGCGAGAAACTTTCTGCAGCGCAGGCCGCCTGCACCCACACCAGTGGGCCCCGACTCCTGCTTGACCTGCCCCTCTTCAGTGGCCCGCTGCCATTTCACAGTCAGGGATCATTTCAAAAAAAAAAAAAAAAAAAGACCCTAATTAGGCCCTGCCACATATAACCAAAAAATGCAGAGAAAACATAAAACATTCTCCTGAATTGCCTCGACAGACCTGGCCCCCCGTGAACCACCACCACTGCCCCCACCTTCTGTTCCTCAGACGCCCCGGCCCTCGGGCTCTTATAGGATTTTTAAATTAATGTCTATAGTACTACAGGACAGGCAGAATCCTCATACATTTAAATTTACACCTCATGAAAATTCTTATTAACTAAATTTTTTCCTCAATACTCGCAGGTCAAGAATCGATGAATAGTCAATTTTTTTCAGTCAAAATTAAACAAATCATAAAAAATGGCATAATTCTCAGCATTGCAGATTAGATTTAGTGGGTGCTATCAGCCAGACATGAAAAACAGAACTCATTATGCGGCACTAAGATGATTCTCACTGCGGTAGTTTTATTTCACTTCATCAGTTTCACCAGTTTGGATAAGTTCACTCCAATAGTTCTCAAAATCACTTGTTTTGAAAACAGACCTGGCGGGCCCTCTGTCCAGAAGCCGGGGCGCATGATATGCATGGTGTGGGTACCAACCATGGCCCCCGATCTCATGATGGCCACCTCCAAGAAGCACACCTTGGCAACTTGCAGGCACTCAGCTAGCCACGCAGCTGGACTGGCAGACAGACCTGCCAGTCACCACACCAACTGGAGCAGGGACTCAAAAGCCCCATTTAATACAAGGGTGCAGAGGACCCTGTGTGCCTACTCAAAACCTTTGAGCCTGGGATAGCTGGATTTTGTTCTAATCAGTACTTAACGACCACAGGACCAAAGACGATATTCAAACAAAGCACCTGTAGGTCCCTGCAGTGTCCAGGCACGTGGGGGACCCTCAGGGTGGTGTGGCCCTGGGGGTGGAAACAGCCGGTGAAGAGCGGAAGCAGCCCGTTTCAGAGAAGGGGCCGTCCCGCCTAGGCCCCAGCCATCCAGTCACAGAGAGCAGGCTGTGTTTAGGCCGCAGAGAAAGAGATGAAATCCCCCGAGAAAACCAAGGGGGAAACACGTTTGTGTGACTGTTTTGTCACGGAAAACAGGAAGTGATACCACGTGCACACACCCAACCAGAACAGTGCCTACAAGGACACCTGCGCCCGGTCAAGAACAGCTGGACCAAGGGGCACTTGGCTGGCCTGAAGAGGCACTGCCCACCAGGACTCCCCGGCTCACCTGAAAACATTCCCCATCTTCAGTCCCTCCCCTGACGTGCGGGGCATGGGGCCAGGCGCAAAGGGGTTTCCTTAAGGTGTCTATGACCC
Organism: Tamias sibiricus; assembly: GCA_025594165.1. Taxonomy (NCBI): domain Eukaryota; kingdom Metazoa; phylum Chordata; class Mammalia; order Rodentia; family Sciuridae; genus Tamias; species Tamias sibiricus. The sequence goes on along the minus strand of CM046663.1, from coordinate 169,175,951 downwards.
ACACAGATTGTTGGCCTTGAACCCCAAGAAGGTTCTCGCGGTACAAACCCAGTCACAGACCTCCACATCCAAGTCACGTACCCGTGAAGGTCAACGAGGACCAGGGTCGTGGGGGCCACACAGCACAGTCACTGGCCAGTGGGCTGGGATGAGGGGCTCGGCCCACGAGCGTCTCTGGAAACCAGTAGGTGGGCACATTAGCCAGCTACCAGGTAAGCCTCGAGACAGCCAGCCAGGCCCACGGCAAGCCTGTGCTGAGCATCCCGAGTCACCAAGGCCAGCCCCAAACAGATGACAGTGACAAGCAGTACCACCACCACCACGCCAACCAGGCCGGGCACTGACTGGGCCTGCCGTTTTCCACTCCTGGTCACATCTGAGCCGTCGACCAAGTGTGAGGACCCCATTTTAGCAGAAAAGGAGACCAGAGCTCGTAGCTGATGGACATCACCCACCAGGGCCAGACAGCGGCAGGGCTGGAGGCCGACTATAGCCTGTCTGTCGCCTCTTGCCCCGTGAGGAGGTGGACGGCTGGAAGACACCAGGCCTGCCTCACGCTGTCCCAGCACGACAGAGGGCCAGACGGAAAGGGGGCTGCGTCGCTGCTCCTGTGCAGGAAGTTGACACAACAGTTGAAGACCCAGATCCCGCGGCTGCTCCGGGCCCAGAGTCCAGGGGCCTGGACAGAGCTGCCGCAGCCCGGCCTCCACGGCTGGGGAGCTGTCGAGCAGAGCTCAGCGCTCGGCCTCCCAGAGGCCTCACGGCAACCGTGGGCTTTTAAAAAAGTCTCCTTCCAACATCGTCTAAGAACTAACTGGTCACCGGTGGCCAATTTCTACAGCGGCTCCCACCATCTCAGACTCTTTGTTAACTATCATGTCATCAAGTTTTGGACCAAGATCAATTTTTTTTTTTTTCTTGGAGCACAGTAGACGCTTCCCGCTGCCCTCTCTGGGAATATCTGATTCTTCCTTGCCTCCCAAATCCCAGGACGCTTGTCCCTGGAAGGCTCCCTGAGTGAGACCTCCTGACGAGGAGGAATGCCAAGAGTCCCCCAGGAGGCCTCGGGACATCACCATTGTCCTGAGCTGTGAACCTGGTCCCCTGTCAGGATGGCACCAAAGCAGCACTTAAAATCTTAGAACATTGTCATCACAGCCCTTTAAAAAATAAAATAAAATAAAATAAGCCAGACCCGCGTGTGGCTGCATCAAGCCCTGAGACCACAATGCCAAGCCTCACCTTTCGGGAGACGTAACTTGGGCTCAAGCCCAACCTCAGAGCCAGCTCTACGCGGTGGGTGTCTGCACACGGAGAGCCAGTGCTTTCTCAGCCATTGCCGACTTCTGTGCTTTAAATGTGGAGTCTGTATTTAACGCACGAGCACGGTTTCTCTAAATTGTTTATTTTAACATTCCTTAAAGTGCAGCATTCCCTAATATCTTACATAAAAACTACAATGTGGAACGGCAGCGTTCTTAAGTTAGGAGTGACAAATCCAGGGAAACCTCTACGATTTGGCTTCCATATCTCCGAACTGGTATTTCAATGACAGATGCTTGTTGCGGCAAAAACCTCTGTCAGAACAAAATTAGGTGATCTATCATTTTAAGATATGGTCTTCATATACTGTTTACTCGAAGATATCACTTGCCTCAAGCCAATTTTGACCAAGAACATTTTGTGATATGGAAGTGATTTGTATATCATCATTTTTGTGATAAATGTAGCTCTTGAACACAAAATAACCCCCCATTCCACAGTATTACAGTTAAAACTCCTCCACCAGTAAATCTGCACTAGCTTTCATTACTGCCAAGACAGCGGGCCTGGACTCCGGGAGGCTCTTTTTCCTTGAATAAGGTTGCCACCGCCTGCCTTCCAGCCGGGGACGGGGTTCTCAGTCTGCTCTGGGGCACCCCCGTCTCCCCGGTTTCTGGGTCTTCTGGGGGAAGCAGCTCTTTCCTGGGGTGCTGCAGTCCCGGATGCCCTGTGGCGCTGCTGAGCCACTGCTGCTCTCGGGCAGGCAGGTGTCTGGGACGACAAGGCCACTGGCCACCCCGGGATGCCCGCCATCGGCAGGGGTCTCAGATGGGAACACGGCAGCGTGGGGTAGTCGTTCTTTTGAGAACGGACAATGTCCCTCAAAGCAGGGCGTCATTTTCCCACACGGAAGCTGAAGGGACAGGTCAATGGCTAGAGGCAGCCAGCCACATCCACGGGCACCGGCTGAGGAGGGCCAGGGCCAGTGCGTCGGCGGGGCTTAGGCACCAGGAGAAGCACGTGCGTGCTGTGCGGAGGAACACAGCATCCCTGGGGAGCCCACGCGGGTCACCACGTCTGCAGCAGCCACCGTGCAGCTGGGATCCAGACAAACGTGGAGGGCGCCACGTGGGCACTTCCTGCCAGGCACGTCCCAGGCATCGGTCACCAATGCTGACCTACTGCTTGCGGCTACTCAGCAGCCACCCAGAACACAGCCGGCCAGGACCCTCACCAGGGGCCTTCCGAGCCCCAGCGCTTAGCTAAGGTTCGTGCTCCTCAGCTTCCGTGAAGCCCAAGGGGCTGCAGCCCAGGGAAGGACGCCAGCCGTCCTGGTCACCTGACCCCCGCTGGCCTTCACCAAGATGGACAGACGACCAGAAGCTGGCCAGAAGAGCTTTGACAGAGAAACAGCAACCCAGACAGAACCTCAGCAGGAAGAGCAGCACCCCAAGGGACCGAGCCACAGAGGTGACACTGCTAAGTCCCAGGGGAACTGGTTTCCGACACCAGGGGACATTTCTCACAGTGCTTTGCTTTTTGGTAGCAGCTTGCCTCCCTAACTAGAGTCTGCTCCTCTCTGACCCCACGGTGGCTAAGTACAGGGAGAAGGGGGTGTGGAACCATGGCCACCACCAGATCCCTGCCACGTTCAGTGATGTGACCCCTCCACAGGGTGCCCAGGCACAGGCCTCTTCCAGGTGCCCGCCCGGCAGGCGAGCAGAGGGCTGCAACAGCCCCACTGTCCCAACTCCTGACTTGTCCGCTGACCAGCTAAGCAGCCTGCTGGGAAGAGCTGCTGTGATCCGCCCACGGGGCCTTTCCTGCTCATGCCCCAACACCAGGGCAGGTCAGAGACCTCCGTGCAGGGTGTGAGCTCCCCAAGAGGCAGGGCCACAACCAGGCTGTCACCCCCTCATGCCATTTCTAATGGAGCATGAGTGCAGTCAGTGACAGGATGTTACTATGCACGCACATGTGTGGCACTGCCTGTGTGCAAACCATCCCGGAGGGCCTGGCGCTCCGAGGGAGAAGGGTCAGTCTCACCTGAGCAGCGGCCGGTCTCTCCTGAGTGTCTGCTGAGCAGGCCCAGGGCCCGTCTGGAGGCGCACTGGTAGCAGTGAGGGGCGAGGTCCCTGTGCTCCTCCCACCGGCTGAGCTCCCAACCTGGTCTCTAACGCTCAGGGCCACGCGGGCTCCCTCACACCAGCCTCGGGATTCCTACCTGTGACATGCAAAGCCCCTGGCGGCCCAGATTTGGCACCCACCATGTCATTCCTGTCACCTTCCACTGACCAAGTCAGGCTACCAGGCCAGTTCAGGTTCTGGGGACAGATAAACAAACCCATCTCCTGATAAGGGACACAGAAGAGCTCTCAGAGTAGCCCCCAACTGCTGTCCTTGGGAAGGTCTGCTCGCAAGGCTGGCCCCGGGCTGGATCCTGGGCGGGTCCCGTAGCTCACTGACAGAGTGGCCTGCACCTCTGAGTGTTCGTGCACAAGCAGCATTTAGGCGGGATGCCCTCTTCTGCAGGAGCCCTGTTTGGGGAGATGGCTTAAATTGCGGTTGACTATGTATGGGCCATGGAGATTTGGCATTGCCGCCTTCCGTAGTCTCACGGGACTTGGCCCCGGGATCTCAGGGACTTGGCCCGGGATCTCGAGTGACTTGAGCCGAGATTGCTGATCGGGTCTGCGCCATTTTTTGGTGGTGTGTGTGGTGTGCGTGTTAGTCGTTGTTAGAGCCAGAGAGAAAAGTTATCAGAATAAAAAGCTGTTTGTCTCCAGTTCGCCTCTGAACTTCTTCCCGCGGCTTCGTTGCTCCAAGCGGCCGTCGCTTCAGGCGGCGACACTCTTCCTCCTGCACTGTGGTATGCACTACCAGAGAGTGCCCACGACCAGCCCCAGGACCAGAGCTCTAAGGAGCTCCCAGGCAGGCAGCGCACTGCCCCGCGGCTGCCAGGCGCTGGCGAGGTTCGGCAGGCTAGCGGACCGCTCCCAGGACCAGCCCGCCCCTCCACACTGCCCCTACACTTCTCAGAACCTGCTGCCACGCGCACCACTGCATGCCAAGGGCAGCGACGCACAATGTGGGGTGGTCTTGGGTCCCCAATACAGCGTGGCCAAAGTCACGCTGCAAAGGGCTATGGAGCATTACAGGAGGGCTGTGTGGCCACCTGAGCACAACCACCCCAGGACAAGGGCGGGGCTGCTCCACACAGGGCCCTCCCACAGAGGAAGGTCGGGAAGGACCAGGAGGAAGCAGGAGGAAGGCAGACGCCCGCGGCTTCAGAAGCTGGGAGAGAGGGTCCAGTCCTGTCAATGCCAGGTCAGAAAAGCAGTCTGGCCCCAATCCCAGAACTAAGGGCCCGAAGGCAGGCGGAGCGGAGGAGGGCACAGAGACCCCTCGGGTCTGCAACCAAGCTGTGGCCAAGCTCAGGCCCGTGCGTCTGCCTGTCTGTGGTCAACCTAACCCAGATACGCCTGGCCTGGAACCCAGCAAGAGGGGACCGTGCCCTCGGGAGCTCAGGGTCGTCTAGGCGGTGACATTTCAACACTCTGCACCACAAAATAGCAACCTCAGATAACACTCGATCATCAAAACATCCAGGGTCCCAAGTGCAGTTCTGCCAGGACCAGGGCTGCATGGGGCTCTCCCCAACATGCCATTCAGTGCTCCTGGGACTGCAGCCCAAGTGCACAGGCTGAGTCAGATTTATGTCACACTTTGCATGTGGCACCTGAGATAGGTGCTTGCCTACACACTGCATAATTAGCAGCTTGTCTACCACATCCGAAGGAACAAGAAATGATGGTCGGGCCTAACAACTTCTAAATTTCAATATTTTACATTCCTTTTCAATATATTTTCCTCTCAGCCACAGACGTGAACAGTGGGAACGCCGCGGCTTATCCATCAATCAACACCATCTATCACAACGCTCATCAAAGAGGCTGAGGGTCCACACACCAGTGCTCCATTTCTCTAACATCTACCGCATATTATTCAAAGTGAAGCTTTCATGGCCTTGTAGATCAGTTTGGAGGGTAGCGGTGTCTTTCACTACTTTTTTACTGTCTTCTGCCTGTCAGCAGCTCAAGGTACCTATAACTCTGCGCTCCACGCCTACAAGGAGGCTGCGCTCCGTCAGTGCGGCCACCGCCACTCCCGAGAGCTCGGGCTTTACACGTGAGGTGCCAGCTCCCCTCCCGCCGCCGCAGCCCCCTGCACTTCCTGTGCACACAGAGCCCGTGAGGGGGCTGCTGCGCTCCCCCAGAGGGCTGCCGGGTGACAGGTGCCTGGGAAGGCCCCAGCTCTCCGTGGCAGCTCTGGTCAATGGGGGAAGAGGCGGCAGCCTGGAGACCCTGGGCGCCTGTCCACAGACACGCCTGGAGCACCGCTGCAGGAGGAAGAGACCCCAGACTAGGGCAGTGGCAGCTGGCCAAGGCCCAGCCATGAGGACACTGAAGGGCCAGTCAGCTCCGGGTCTGCGCCAGGACCGTGAGTGGCTGTGGAGGCTGGCCCCTAACGCGGCCTCCTAGAAAAGGTGGGCTCTCGTGGGCGAGGGGAGAGGACGTGGGAGGAGGGGCAGGAGGAAGCCGTGGCCAGCAAGCTCCAAGCGCTGGACAGGTCAGCACAGACACTCTGCACGGCCTCATCTGCATCCAGCCTCCGTCCACTCAGCACTGCCAACAAGACCCAAGCCCTCTGGCCCTTTCCGGACGTTTCCCAGAGCAGGAGACAAGAGGCACAGCAGGGATGGACCAAGGGTGGAAGCCCCCCTCCTCCGGACACTCGTGGGAGGATGCGGGTAGGACGGCCGTCCATCCCTGGGCCTTCAAACCATTGACAGCCACTCCCAGCAGCACGAGGGCAATTCATCCTCCTGACCGTCAGTCCCAGGCCCTGGGGGAACCCAGAGGGGCTTGTGAGTCACAGGCTCAAGCAGGGACGGGCAGTTCTAAGGTCAAGTATATCCAAGTGCATCGCAGAGCTCCAAAGATCAGCAGTCCGCGAGCGCCAGAGCTCCCGCACCCCAGCAGCCGCTGCCCAGCCTGGCCCACGCAGGAAGGAACGTGGGATTCTGCGTTCTCACTTGACAGGCAGTTCTTGTTTTTTAAAGATTTAATTTCCACAACAACGTTTATGATTTACAAAATGATCTCTTATTGTAATATAGGACTTTTTAAATATACAAATGAGAAATCTACAGAGGTGAATGCAGGGGATGAGCAGGAGGACCATGGCCACAGTACTAACAAAGAGCCAGGCCGTCCCTCCAGAGGGACTGAAACTGCCTCAGGACACTGACAAGCAAGGTGAAGGCATGGTGTGGGCCACCACAGCCATGGATGCTGCATTCACCCCGCACCCAGATGCCCTGGACCACAGTGGACGCTCGTGTCGCACAAGGGACAGCTGAGGACACATGGCACACCAGTACAGCTTTGGCCCCGTGCACCCGCGATCTGGTCCACCCCTCTCCACGCATCAGGAGACTGTGTTCGTTCACCTTGACGATCAGACTCAGGGCTGGACACTCGTGGAGGCTGTGTGGCCAGCAAATGGCAGGGGAGGCCCAGGCTCAGCTGAGCCTCCGGGAGTGCAGGCCCCGAGCTGTCCCCTTTCCTGGCCAGTCACTGTGGCTCGTCTTGTTTACAGAGCAGACCTACTCCATCCGCACCAAGACAAGCAAGCTCCTACTCCTGCTGCCAGAAAAGCCAGCACCCTGCCCGACCCGCTGACGGCTTCCAAGATTCAGAATTTTACGTCTGTCACAGAAATGCCCATCACACTTAATGTCGTTGTCCCGGGAAATTCTCTCTGCCAGTCGTCCTGTGATAATAAACCACACAATCGCCCGCGTTACAGTCCACACAAGATCAGAGCCACAGCATCGGGGCGTGATCGCACGGGTCAGGACAGTCCAGTGCCAGGAAGAAGCCCGACGGGTGGGGTCAGCGCGGAGCGAGCAGGGCTGCAGGGAACTCCGGGACGCGCACCATCACGCGGCATCTCTCCTTAAGTGGCACACATCAAGAGACTCACAAGATGCTTAAAACTTAAGCTACAGGGTTCAGAGGGGAACGGTGACAGAGCGTTTTGAAGGATTTTGGTCATGAACGGTATATAATTTTTTACAACAAGTCTTGCTCCCGTCGTAAAACCCTTCATTCGCCCACACCATTCCCAGTCGGAACGCGGCCGACTCTGCCGCAGGCCAGGGCTGCGCACGGGTCCTGCTGGCCGGGGCGCGGCCGCTGCTCCTGCAGACAGGGCCCCTTCAGCGCGGTCGGAGGGTGCGTGTTACACAGCTCATTATGAGAGTTCCTGACTCTTGGACAAGGACTCCGTGGAGCCCGCCACGTGGCTAATGAAGTATAGAGCGGTAACAGCAAATCATTTCCCAGTCCTGGGCGCCGTGTTTCTAATGGAGGGAGTTTTTAATCATAAGCAAATGTAATCATTTATGTTAAGCAACCCATGGACCTGGTCAATGTAGCACAAACAGCCATTAAGCAAAAATTATGACAACACAGGACGGATGGGGGACACTGCAGGCACAGCAGCGCTGCGGAGCTCGCTGAGGGACGTCGCTGGGCGAGGCCGAGCTGGGCCCTCCCAGGCACAAGTGCATGCTGGGAGACCCGCGCTTCAAACGGACTCCGCCACCAGCCCCCGAGCAGCAGGTGGGACGCCACCTGGACACGAAGCCAGCAAACTGCCAGAAGGGCACTGCGTGACATCTGGCAAACCCTCCGCACCCGTGAGCTTCTGCCCCTGCAGAAGGGTGACCACAGTTGAGGGTGGTGTGCCGGAAGCCTGGGCCCCGCCTCTGGGGTCCGAGGCAGCAGAGCTGGCCCTGCTACGGATAGCAGAACAGCCAGTCCCACGGCCCAGCCGGCACCCTGGTGGCCGCCTAGGCTGTCGGCACTGGCAGAATCACCACCAGAGGTGCTCCCAGCGGGACGGTGCTGGGGCACACACGGCCCCCCACGGAGGGCATCCATAGCACAGTAAGAACGTGGGGTGCCCGAGACTAGCTGGAGGAGTCCCTGGGACACTGGGGAGTCTCTGGAAACACCCAGGCACCAGCAGAGGTGGTGTCCACAGGGCAGCCGACCCGAGAGAACGAGGACCCAGCACGCCCCCACGCGGCCCTTCCTCGCTCCACCTCTGAGCCACCTCCCCGGCCCACGTCTGCCCTCCTGATAGAGCCCCGCCAGTAGGCCTGGAGTACGAAACTGCTTTTACAGAGATCCGCCTGGAAAGATCTGCTCCTGGGAAGAAATGCGGACTTGGTGCTCCACACTCGTCTCGGATTTAGACGCTTTCGAAGGAATTCAGTATCAGCAACGAAGACAAAGGAACGCCAGAAACAGGCTTTAGCGCCAACAGTATTGTGCTTCAATGGGCGAATGAAAATAATCTGTCAACAGGCCCCAATAAAAGATGTTCCACTGATGAATGTGTCACCAGTTAACTGCTCAATAATTTATATATTTGTATTGAACTTTAACACTGAAATTGGCAGGACGCAGAAAACACTCAGGGAGTTTAATGTGAAATGTCTATGCTCCATGTATACAGTAGGCACTCTACTGCTCTAAAGAGAAGAAGAATGACAGTTGGAAAGCGGATGGGGTTTGTTTTACAGAGCGGGTCCAAATGCACACTCACTTTAGTCTTCAACAGAACAAGACACCTCATCCATGTTTGCAGGCAGTCCACTGGACCCCCTCCCCCTGGGCACAGGTGTGCCTGATGATGCCAGCAAGACCCACAATGTTCCTGCAGTAGTTTGCCTGTGACGTGGGGGCCACTCCTAGTATTTCATAAGACAGGGCGGCACGCTCCCTGAGGCTCCTTACACTGGACACGCACTTTCAGATTGTGAACAAAAGCAGGGCTGGAGTTGTCTCAATACACGTTTAAGCAATTCTTGTTTTCATACGGAGCCCTGCCCAGCGTGCCCCAGAACTCCACCTGCCAGGGTTCCCTGGTGTGGGTGGAGAACACCCCAAGCTCTCCCATCAGGATGATTAATGAAGGCACCTTTTTCACAGAATGTCAGACTCTGCCTTTTTAACAACTGACCTTTCATAGAATACTACTGAACTCATAATTCCACTTTTGTTCAGTTTCTTATTAGTGGAGTTAAAATTAATACTTATGGGAATGATGGCCAAGGTGATGCACAGTAAATCTCGGAGCACGTCAGGCCCTGCGCCGGCTGCCCAGAGCGGCACCTGCTCTCGTCAACGTGGGCAGCCCGCGCGCGTGCGAGAGTCAGTCCTTCCAGAAGACGGTCTGTACACCATTTGGGAGAATGGAGATGTATGTAATTTAAGAAAGGCCTTAAAAGTTTGTAGGCTTTTAAAAAGGACTTAATAAAATAGCTAATTTCAATCAAATTTGAAATGATTTACTCATATTTGAAACACTCCTGATGACCAAGATGGAATATGGCATGACACCCTCCTCCAGCCGCGTCTCTCTCAGGGGTGACCATTCAACAACCCATCAAGCCAACACAAGGCTCCCAACCTGCCCGCCTTCCAGTGGATCGTGGCGAGGGTAAAGACCAGCTGCTGATACCACACGCCATCACCCCAACATGGTAAGGACTGGTGGGGGAACGGAGCCAGGCAGGGCTTCCTTCTGATTATCACTGGGAATGGCAGATCACTTAAGGACTCAATCTTCCCACCAAAGCGGCCACTTCCATACGCAGACATACCTAATTTCTAGTAATCCCTTATGGGCCCAAACTAGTTTTAGCTTCAAAGACCTTGTGGGATCACAGGGCAAGGCAAGAGGCTACAGTGCACTCACTCGCTCACTCTTATTAAACATCTGACAGCAGTCATCCTGAATGAACACCGGAAACGCAGCGCACAGGTGAGCTCTGCACACGGCGGGGCCTACCACCCGTCTCGGGCACAGTCATTCGCTTGAGAGGGTTAAAGACGGGTCAGGGAGCCACGGTCCCCCGCGCTGAAGGAGCACACTGGGATGGCAAGCCCTCCAGCACCAGACGCCACCTGCTGCCGTGCACAAGCCGCACACCGAGCTCAGGGGACCTGAATCCCAAATGCCACACACGGTATAACTGCCCCACTGTCACGGGAGGGACACGTGGGCACACGGTGCCGCACTGCAGCCCGGGCAAGACCAGAGTCAAGCGGAGAGCACCTAAGCGCGTCCGAGATCAAAATGAAAAGAGCAAGTAGAAAGAAAAAAAAAAAACACAAAAAACGATCCAGCACACTTTGTGAAAGCCTGCAAGTCAACCACGATCTCACAAAAGCAAGCTAGAACCGTGAGGCCAGATGTCCAGCCCTGGTGCCTGTCCTCAGGCCCAGCTCGGGCAGCAACAGCAGAAAGTCAGCACTGTCACCACAACGAGAGTGCTTGGAACGGTCACCAACCTCCAGAAAGGAGCATCAGGGAGCGAGAAAGCCACCGCACGGGGCCACGGCACCTGCAGGCCACGCCAGGGAGGACGGGCCACACCACCTGTGACAGACACGAGCCTGCTGAGCAATGGCTGTGAAGTACTGATGCCCTCCACCTCCAGAGGGGACAAGCCCACAGAGGGAAGCACCCGATGGCCCCACCTGCCGCCCAGGATGTACCCGCCACGCCCGGGCTCCTCGTGGACCGGAGGTGCCCCAGGCGCCTCAGGAAGCACGGCCTCCAAGGCACCTCCCGTCTCACGCTGCCCATCAGCCAGGCGCCGTCACCCATGCCTGGCCCTTTATCAGCAAAGGGTGAGTTCTGGATGTTAAAAGCCTCCGAGCCCAAGTTCCGACAAGGTCCCCACCACACCCTCGCCTGGCCTGGGGTCCGTTCTGCCCATGGGCCCCTGGAGCGACGCCGAAGCGGAGGCCTGGCCTCACAGTCAGGCCGTGAGAGGTCCCTGCACTCGTGCACGCCTGAGGACACCAGCCAGAGCGAGGGCGGCCCTAGGCAGCCCCTGCTCACAGGGGACCAGCAGGAGTGCACCCGCCACGCACCCCGCAGACCAGCAGTTGGCAGATGTGAACTTAAGTACAGAAAAGTTTAGTTCTGAAAAGGTGAGAACACACCCAGGCATCGGCACTCACCAATCTAACAGTTCACTCCCCACAACGTGCTGTAGAGGGAACCTTCCAGTTCCCTGGGCTTGTATCCCACGATTTCTACTGTGAAATATTATCATGAGTGTCTATTTCATCTAAAGTCCCACAACCAACTTCCACGATGATCATAAAACACTTCTAAACATGTAAAAATTCAAAGACTTCTGCATAATCTGAATCATTTAAAACTCCAGTTACCTAATTAACATTTACTAAAATCATTAATTGCATTTTTGTGTAGTTCTCAAGGTTATAGCATAGTATCGGAGGCAAATTAGTACTTCTACTGTGGAAGAAAACCATGGCAACAGAAACATCAAAACACTGTGTGAATCCAACCCAAGCCCTGGCAGAGGGAGAGAAGCACAGCCGACCTGGCCCAGCCACACGCAAAGCCCAGCCACTGGCCAAGGAGACTGCGGCGGAGACCCCGGGAGCACAGGCAAGAGACGAAAGGCCCCCACACCCGAGGGCTCTTCTTCACCTGGCCCCACCGGTGAACCCCAGCAGGCTTCCCAGCAGGAAAGGGAGGTGGGGCAAGTGTGTCCCTGTGCTGTGGGCGAGGAAGCCAGGACACTGTGCTGAGGCTCCTGGACCTCGGAGAACACGGCTTCGTAAAGACAGAGCGACAGGAGGACGCCCAGACTGCAGACAGCCAGGCCGGCAGAAGTGACCGCAGAGGAGGAGACGACTACGCAAGGACCCCGCAGAGAGAAGGCAAAGGCAGGCCTCCTCCACAGCAGGGCCGCTCCCAGCCTCGCCAGGCCCCGCAAGAGCAGCAGCAGTCAGAGCAAACCGCCTCGACGAGCGTGGCTAAGAGCGGTGCCGCGTGAACCTTGCTTTCCTTACCTGGAAAGGCACTTTAACCATGACACCTTGCAAGCTGAGGCCCCGCCTAGCCCCTTCTGGCTTTGCTGACAGTGTCCAAGAACATAACTGGCAGGGAACCGTCCGCCTGGGCAGCAGCCCACCTCCACACAGTGAGCGCACGGAGCTGGAGGGTGCAGCCTCAGCAGGCACGCTGTGCTAACGTGCCACCACTGCCATGACAAAGCACACCGACGGGCACCGCCGTCCCCGGAAGGAGTCTGAAGCCGAGGACCTGGCAGGGCTGGCCTCTCCCAAGGCCCCTCACCTTGGCCTGTGGATGGCACCTTCCGCTGTGTCCTCACACGCTTGTCCCTGTACGGCCTACTCTCCTCTTCCTACAGGGTGACAGCCATCTGCACCAGGACCCTCCCCAGTGACCCTACGTTCACTGAGTCACCTCTGCGAGCCAGCAGGCCCAGCTCTCTTGCCACCGCTGCAGCAAGGCTGGGAGGGCCAGCACCCGGCCCTGGGCCAGCTAGTGGGAGGCAGGAGAAGGAAGGGAGGCGGCCCTCCCTAAGAAGCCTTCCTTGGTGCTCCGCTTCCAGAGCTGCGGTCGCCCTGCTGTGTAGGTCAGCTTCTGCCTCGAGGGTCCACACCTGCAGATGCAGCCAACCACAACAGGAAATACTCGAAATAGTTGACATGCTATTGACAACGCAGCAGGACAGCTGTTTGCAGGAACGGCCGCTGCAGCATCTAAGAGACGTTTAAGTAGTTAGAGAGCACACGCAGGTCATATGCATGGGCACGTCCTTTCATTCCAGCACCACAGACTCTGGCATCCTTGGGGTCCTGGGCCCAGCCCCGTGCACATGAGGAAGGGCTGCTGGTGGCTCTCGGGGCACACATGTGATCGGGCACCGCCTAATGGAATTCCAGGGGGGCAGGCCGTGGCCTTCCTCATCCTGCCCCAGGATACCACAGACAGGGCGCAGAAGAGCTAGGCTCATGTCTGCCAGCCTGAGTTCTATGTTAAATTCACCCCTTTGTTGAACGAACTTGACCGGTGCACGCCATGTCCCGACGGGCCACAGGTGTCCTCGTGAGGTGAGCAAACAAGATGACCACGGCTCCTGAAGGGCGGGGCCCGGGCACCTGCCAGCTCAGGCAGCATCTCGCGGGAAAGCACCTGTGGCCAGGACGACGGTGGTGCCCAGGGGTCTACTGCACCAGCCCCCCGCCCCACGAGCAACACAGAAATCGGTGTGAAAAAGAGACATTCATCTCACTTCACTCCGACATAATGTGATGTTACTAATATTAATAATCTCAGCTCCAGAAACTGCCAGCCTCCCAAAGAAAGAGCCCTTGACCCAAAATATCAGAGGATATTAAACTGGGGAATGATCTACTGATGCAAATCATTAAATCTATTTGCATCTGCTCACTGAACCCTATCGCAGAAATTAAACAGCACGCGGCGGGAGGAGCGGGGTGGCATGGTTAAGAGGAGACATCTTGGAGAATCCAAGCTCTGTGTCATTAACTCCCCCACTTCCCTCATTAACAAGTAAAATGTTTTTACTGCTTGAAAAGTTTTAATAAATAGAAAAAAGCAGGGTGGCTGACATAGTTTTTAATGTAATATACAAGGGCTTTTAATATTTTTACATACATTAATGGAAGAGCTGGGAACGAGGCTAAAAGGTTACTCACATGCAGAACCAAAAAGCACCTGCAGGAAGGACTCTGGCGCTTTCCTGTTCCTTGCTCTGGATTTCAGCATCTGACACCGGGCCTCAGAAAGAGGAGACGGGCTCCCGCCCAGCCCTGGCAGCTTCTGTCTCCACCCAGGGCACCACACAGCCAGGCCAGGCTTCCCGCCACTGACCAGGCCACACACGTGCAATCAGAATTCGCAGTGGAACCCACCTGGCCAGCTGACAGGTAGAGACCCCCCCCACCCCCCAGCAAGGCATGCTCCTGCAAGTGACTGACACACCCACATGAACTTGCACTCAATCTGGCTAAAGGTGCTCCAAACCTGCTGAGAAATGACACCACAGCACAAGGGACCACGCGCTGGACAGAGGTCCCATCAGATTACAACAAAGCCAAAAACTTCTGTGTTCAGACACAAACACACAGTGCCGTGTTATAAGGGCACAGCGTGCAGAGCAGTAACACGCCCTAGGGGCTTGTGGCCCAGGGTGGTAGGTATGGCCCTAGGGTGCAGAAGGCTACCCCAGGTGAGCACACTCCAGGAGCGTGCACGTGTAGGCACACTCATCACCCGACACGATCTCTCGTGACTGTCCCTGTTGTTAAGTGATATGTGACTGATCACCAGCAAGCTGCTGCTAGCTCCCCCGGTAAGCCTCGCCTCTGGTGTGGGAGCCCCTCACCCTCCCTGCCACCCCACCCTGTTTCAACACATTTGTGCTTTAAGTAGGGTGAGGTCACCCTGACCCATCCTAAATGTCCACCAGACAGGGACACAGAGCTCAGGTGGCACCCAAGCCAGCTTCTCGGGCTCTGGCCACAGAGTCTGATCTTGCTGACATCAGGGACAAAGGTGGGCCCCGGAAGGCCTGGGGACACAGATGCATGCTGTGCGCACTCAGAGGGCCAGTCCCGGGAGCCACCTCCTCCTGGTGAAGGCAATGGCCAGCCCCAGGAGACTACTCCTTCTGGCTAAGGCAGATGGCCAGCCCCAGAAGCCACCTCCTCCTGGTGACAGTGGATGGCAAGCTGTGGCCAGCCACTGGCAGCCTCCGTGTGGAGAGAATGCCAGCAGTTCCCACGGTGGGCCCCGTGGGCTGGGCCAGCTGGCCGAGTACTTGGGAGCGGGCAGCCGCGCTGGGCCAGGTGCTCGCCGTCCTAGCTCCTGTTCCTGGTCCCCGTGCTCGAGGCCTCGGCCTTTCTCACAGGTGCCTCCTAGTGGGTCCGTATCCCATGTTTAACAAGAAGAAAGCACTCTGTTGACACGGCCACGGGACAGCTGTGGTTCCTGGCTCTCATTCTGGTTCATGACAAGCCTCTGACAAGGACCCCATGGCGGAGCCCAACGGTGCCACCTCAGGGGCACACTCGGGGTCTGTGCCTCTGGGGTCGCCCCCAGGGCTCCAGGAGCAGCTTCTCTCCCCCATGTATTAACCGACAGCCAGGTGCTCTGCTGCCCGAGGCTTGGTTCTGACACCGCGGCCCATGGTGGTGAACTAAGGAAAAAGTCAGAAGTCACACAGGCAGGAACACCCCGAGAAACTGATGGAGCTGTACGAGCAGCACAATGATGGGTCTCGAACTCCAAAAAAAAGGTGCAAAGGACGACTCAGCTACCTGGAATTGCCAGTCTGGGGTGAGGGGCAGCAGCAGACCCCTATCCCTCCTCACATCCCCTGTCCTTCCTGCCTCGGGACTCTCCCACCTCACCTGCAAGCCTTCCTCCATGCCCACCTGCTACCCCTCCTGCAGGCTGTTGTAGGAGCCCTAATTAAGGAGATAGCTAAGATTGCGGTTAGCTGTGAGCCATAAAGACAGGCGCCGGATGACACAGCACACTGGAACGATGACACGCTCCCTCCTTCACCAGACTTGCTCCCCGCTTTTGCGGGATGGAACCCGGGGCGCTGGGCAGGCTGGGTCAGTGCTGCCACTGAGCGCAGCGCAGCCGTTTTATGTTTTTAGACAGGTTCTGGCTTTTGCCCAGGTTGTCCTTGAACTTTGGCTCCTCCGGCCCCCAGATGGCGGGAGTCACAGGTGTGCACCACCACGCCTGCCTGCCAAGCCTGAAATGGCAAGGACCTCTGACAAAACTCACCCAGCCCCCGGTCACCCCAGCAGGCACAGTGCAGCAGTGCGCACAGCCCGGTGGCTGGCCCAGCCTCACTCCCACGGGCTGACGGCTCTGAGCCTCCTCCCCCCCTGCCTCTCCAGGGTGGGCCCCACGGCCAGCGCAACCACTCCCCAGCACAACCGGCCTGGACACACGGCACCTGTCCTCCCACACCAGCCCCTCTGTGGGCTGGCCGTGTCCTCTGGCTCTCCCAGCAGAGGAAGCAGGCCAGCCGCTCTCCAGGACAGGAAGCGTCCCTCAAGCTCAGCAGCTCAGCCTGTGCCGCACAGGAAGACGGAGAAGGGGTCTGCCACCAGGACCTGAGCGGGGACAGGCACCCGGCGGCAGCCTCCAGGTGTAGAGCCCCCGCGGGGCAGCCAGGGCCTCCAGCACGGCCCCTGGGCTTGGGTCTCCTCATGTGACAAGGAGCAGGGCTGGCCGGGATGCCACGGCTCCCCGTAGTTTTGACCACCTGGGTCTAGGAAGCTCCAAGAAGACCCCTCGGAGACAGGTCAGGATGTGCGATGACCTGTCAGCGGGGCCATCACGGGTCCGGAGTCCATGGCACCATCCTCCAGCTCCTCGGGAAACAGTGGACCCCCCAGGAAGTGGCAGAGCCTGCCAGCAGCCCCCCACCCCCACCTCAACCAGCAGCAGCGCCGGACGCTCTTCCTCCCCACGTCCTTCCCACCCCCAGGCCACCCGAGCCCAGCTGAGGTTCTCCACCCAACAGGCAGCCTCTGCAGGGCACTGCCACACAGGGACCCCAGTCTCTTCACGACAGCCGCTGTCACGCCTGTGCTCACGGGGGTCCCCCAACAGCCTGTGGGAGGGGGACGCCGCCTCCCCCACGGGACACCAGAGCTGAGGCCTGCATGCCCCAGGACCAGCCTACGACGTGGGCTCTCTGCAACACCGCCGGTGTGAACAGCGTCAGGGGCTCAAAATATTACCTTCAATAAAAGTTTTGTTTACCTAGAGAAGATTTACACGCGAACAACTTTGAAGGAAATAAGTGGCCTGGTTCTTTTTAATAAAAGTGGTGCTCGGTTATGTAATAACTCTTCCTAGCAGAGCCAGTGAACTGGATGAAATAAAGATCAGAAAGCTCAGTATTTTTCCAGATGATTTTTAGAAAGGAGAAACCACTATTTGGGGGAGGTTACCTTTGGGGTATCTAATAATTCAGAAGAATGACAAACAGTTTCTTCTTCCCTGGTATAAATATGTATTTTCAGTGAAAGAGACATTAAAGCAGCCCCGAGAAGTTTCCAGAACGTGCCACACACACACACACACACACACACACAGGCTCACACACACTGTACCTGGGGCGTTTTTCTATTTGAGGGATGAACAAAGTCAACACCAGCACCTCTCAAGCCTGTGTGTCCCTTTTGTCACAGGCTGTCTTGACCGCGTGTTTCCCTCCTCAGTGCATCTCCCTAGGATCGTTGATATTCCATTTCAGCTCGTCTAAATCCCCTGGCGAAGAACCTCGCGGCTCCAAACTCCACGTTCCGCTCTCGAGAAGGCCTGGCCTGGAGGCCCTGCACCACCGCGGACAAAGACCTCCCGAGGGCACAGCCTCCAGGCCGTGCGCAGACCTCCCGAGCTCCAGCAAGGCCCCACCAAGGTCCAGCACGCCTGGCCAGCACAGCACGGGCTGTCCAGAAGATGCCCACAGGCGGAGGCCACAAGCAGAAGCTGCGGGGTGAGCAGGTGTTCCTCGAGGTCCACCGGCACTGGGCGAGGGGGCGTCGGCCTTCTGGAAGGAGACACAGGAGAGCGGGGGGGCGCCTCACCTGTGCTGGAGTGGCCGGTGTCGGATGGAACCAGAACCACCTCCACTTCCGACGTGTGGCGAGCAGACACCTCTCAGGGGACACCGAACACCAAAGCTGCAAGATGACTAGCTGCAGCACTAGGGGGTCCCGAAGCCCCCAGGGCTTGGAGAAAACCTCAAGTCAACACTGCTGACCCCAGAGTCCAGGGAGGGAGTGGCGCCTGCACATTCCCACAGGACGCGGCTCCCCTCACCGACCTCCACGCTCCGCTTGCTCCCTCCTCTCCTGCGTGTTTTCCTTTGCTCCCTCTGATGCCCCTTCCTGGCCAGCCCACCTATTCCTGCTGCTCAGCACCGTCTAGGCTCCCTCCTCCCCAGCCCTGGGGGACAGAGTCACACCTCCTCCCTGCCGAGCCAGGGCCTGCATGCTCTGAACACACCCTTTGGGTGCCTGGGCCACTGGGCCTACAGCCAAGGTGGTCGCAACTCAGCCATCCCACCCGCTCCTGCAGCCTGCACCCTTGTCCCAGGTCCACACCACCTCCTATCCCCGAGGCCTCAACCATCTCCACATGCAGGAGCCCTGTTTGGGGATTGGCTTGAATTGCAGTTGACTATGAGCCGTGGAGATTTGGGCATTGTCGCCTCCCGTAGTCTCACGAGACTTGTTGCGGGATCTCGAGTGACTTGGCCGAAATTGCTGATTGGGTCAGCGCCATTTTAGTGGTGTGTTTGGCGTGTGTTAGTTGTTGTTAGAACCAGAGAGAAAAGTTATCAGAATAAAAAGCTGTTTGTCTCCAGTTTGCTTCTGAAGTTCTTCCCGCGGCTCCGGTGCTCCAAGCGCTTCAGGCAGCAACAGGTGGCGGCCCGTACGGGGAACTTCGGAGCGGACAGGTAAGAACTGAAAGGTCTCTAAAGATGGGTTCGAATATAACTTAATCCCAAGTGATAGAGGCTATGCAAAGACTCCTTGATATACCTGACTCTGTTCTCAGTGAGGAGTACATAGACAAAAGTGAAAGTGATCAAAAAAGTGTAGATTCCACTGGGCCAACTGAGACCAGTAAAGAGAGTATTAGAAGAGACCCAAAAATGACAAAAATCCAAGCTATTAAAGCTATTCGGGAGTTATTGGCGAAAGCTGAAGGATACTTGCTCTCACTGGAACCTGGGCCTCAGGATATTGCTGTCAGTGAAATTAGCAGTGATGAGGAAGCTAGTAAAAGTGATCCTGAGAAAATGAGGAAAAAGAAACTAAAAAAGACCGAGAAAAAGGACCGTCAGGTAGAGGAACCACTTGCGTCCTCTACTCCCCCATGGGTGGAATCCATTACAGAAAATATGAAGGGTATTACTAGGCATTTGCATACCCTAGAAACAGAAATAAAAAGTCTTTCTGATCGCTTATGCGCTCTCGAGGACAACTCACAGATACATTGGGAACCGCCAGCATTTGAAAAGAAAAATGGACGGAGTGTCCATCAGTCAGTAGATTTCAAAACAATAAAAAATCTCAAAGAGGCAGTAATGACTTATGGGCCCCAAGCTCCTTTCATGTTGAGTATGCTGGAGTCCCTTAACACCTTTAGCTTAACCCCCTCAGACTGGAAAAGTCTATGTAAAGCAACATTAAGCGGGGGGCAATTCTTGGTTTGGCGATCGCAATTCCAAGAACTTTGTATAGAAACGGCTAAAAGAAACGCGGCTGCAGGGTTTGAAAACTATAATATAGACATGCTCACAGGAGAAGGGCAATTCGCAGACTTACAGGCTCAAACAGATTATGACCCAGATATATATGCTCAGATAAATGCAGCTGCCTTAGAGGCATGGAAAACTGTACAAGGACCTGGGGATCTACAAGGTAGCTTGTCAAAAGTGATTCAAGGACCTAATGAGCCGTATGCCGACTTTGCTGATCGACTTTTGAGAACTGCAGGTAGTGTGTTTGCAGATGTTGACCAAGCTATGCCATTAGTTGTTCAATTAGCTTATGAAAATGCAAATAAATGGTGCCAAGCAGCCATCAGGCCATGGAGAACTAAAAAGGATCTTTCCGTATATATACAACTATGTAAAGATATAAATGAC
The DNA here is from genome assembly GCA_025594165.1 of Tamias sibiricus. Classification (NCBI taxonomy): domain Eukaryota; kingdom Metazoa; phylum Chordata; class Mammalia; order Rodentia; family Sciuridae; genus Tamias; species Tamias sibiricus. The sequence goes on along the minus strand of CM046663.1, from coordinate 169,156,042 downwards.
GCCTTTGTCACAGGAAATGTGATTGCAGCCTCAATGAGAGGTGCTTCCTCTCGAAATTTCACAAAGGCTAAACGTAGATATTATAATCAATCAGGATATTCCAGGCAAAATTATCATAATCAATCAGGCAATTCTAGGCAAAATCCCCAAAGAGAAATAAGACCAAGCTCATATCGTGCCCCAGGCCGCTGCCCCAGGTGTAAAAAGGGAAATCATTGGGCCAATAAATGCTATTCAAAATTTGACATCCATGGAAATCCTTTGTTCAGGAATTCAAAAAACGGGGCACGGGGCCCAATACCCCGGGGCCCACAAATGTACGGGGCATTGCAGAAGGAGTATCCTCAAGCATCCACTCAGATGCTTCCCCGACACAATCCCTACTACCCATCCACTCCCTCGCCAGAGGAACAAGAGGAAATGCAGGATTAGACCTCTGTTCCACCGCCCGAATAGTGTTAACACCTGAAATGGGGGTTCAACTGATTCCCACAGGAGTCAGGGGACCTCTTCCCTCAGGGACTGTAGGACTTATTATTGGGCATAGTCCTAAAAGCTTATTAGGTTTGCAAGTGACCCCAGGTGTAATAAACTCAGACTACAAAGGGGAAATAAAAATAATGCTTAGCTCACCCCAAAGTATAACTTCTGTTAATCAAGGAGATAGAATTGCTCAGTTGCTTCTCCTTCCCAATTTACATAATTCATTTAAAATGGGTATGCCTCAAGAAGGGAACAATAGAGGATTTTGTTCCACTGACTCAAGTCCCATGGCTTGCTGGGTTCGAGACTGTTCAAGGAGGCCTATGTGTAAAATAAAAATCCAAGGAATAGAAATGGAGGGATTAATAGATACTGGAGCTGACTCTTCCATTATTAATTTACGCCAATGGCCCAAGCACTGGCCTCTGCAAAAAGCTTCAACCAGTTTAAGAGGCTTGGGATATAATAACCTCCCAGATAAAAGTGCAGTAATTTTAAAATGGGAGGATGATGAAGGCCATAAAGGAACATTTCAGCCTTATGTTTTACCTAATCTACCGGTTACTTTATGGGGAAGAGATATTTGCAACAAATGGGAGTACACCTTGCAACCAAGCCTGCAGATGTTAAATGTGAAAACCTACAGGGTAATCTTAACCATAAAAGAACTCATTATCAAAAAGTACAGAGTAATCTTAACCCTAAAAGTAATCATTGTCATAAAGGAAAAAGATATTTTTTTTCGGGGCCACTGAGAAAATAATTTTGAAAATACCATGGCTTTCTGATAAGCCAGTGTGGGTCCTCAGTGGCCCCTATCTAAAGAGAAATTACAAGCGGCCCACCTACTAGTTCAGGAACAATTAGAAGCAGGTCATATAGAACCTTCCACCTCTCCCTGGAATTCCCCCATATTTGTGATCAAGAAAAAGTCAGGAAAATGGCGATTGTTACATGATCTTAGACAAATCAATAAAACCATGCAAGTTATGGGCCCTACTCAACCTGGACTTCCTAGTCCTGTAGCTATTCCAAAAAATTTCCATCTTATTACTCTTGATATAAAGGATTGCTTCTTTTCTATTCCCCTACATCCTCTGGATGCCCCCAGGTTTGCTTTTTCCATTCCTTCTATGAACAATAATGGCCCTGATCAGAGATATCAATGGAAGGTTTTACCACAGGGAATGGCTAATAGCCCCACCATATGCCAAATATATGTGGACAAGGCTATCCAACCCATAAAAAATAAATATCCAAACCTCATGTGTCTACATTACATGGATGATATTTTATTGGCCCACCCTAATCAAAAAATCTTATTTAATATATTCAGTGATGTGGTAGAAAATTTAAAAAAATATGGATTATATATAGCAGAAGAAAAAGTTCAAACCAGATCTCCCATATTATATTTAGGATTTAAAATCATGGATACTTTTGTTAGACCCCAAAAAATTTTAATAAATAAAGAACATTTGACCACCCTCAATGATTTCCAAAAACTACTGGGAGACATTAATTGGCTTCGCCCTACACTAAATCTCACTACTGGCCAACTAAACCTTTATTTGACATCCTTCGTGGAGATCCTGATCCATCTTCACCACGAACATTGACTCCTGATGCTAGGAAAGCTTTAAAGTTAGTAGAAAAAGCCATCGAAGGAGCTCATTGTGATAGATTTGATTTAACTCAACCGCTGATGTTGATTATTATTTCTTCACAATATACACCCACAGGAGTATTTTGGCAACAAGGGCCTTTATTATGGATACATTTGCCCGTCTCTCCTAAAAGTATAATTGAATCTTATACCTCCATGGTGGCTAAACTTATTCTTCAAGGACTTAAGACTTCTACTAAAATATTTGGCATTCACCCTGCTACTATTGTTACTCCCTATTCATCATCACAGATTGAATACTTATGCTTCAATGATAATGATTGGGCTATAGCTAAATTCTCTACTTCTGCAAATTTTGATAATCATCTTCCTAAGTCCCCTATATTATCTTTTTGTATTAATCATCCTATTATATTTCCACAGGTAATAAAAACTCAACCTATTCCTAAGGCATTTAATGTATTTACAGATGGGTCCTCAAATGGTACTGCTACAGTAGTCACTAAAAAAGAAAATATGACTTACATAACTGCACACAAATCAGCTCAACTAGTGGAACTGGAAGCTGTGGTAAGAGCTCTGGAAAATTTTAGGGACCAGCCCGTAAACATTTTTTTCAGATAGCCACTATATTGTACAAGCCGTCCCAAAATTAGAGTTAGCAGGACCAATAGCACCTCATACTCCAGCCTTTAAATTGTTTTATCAAATACAAAAACTTTTGTGGGCAAGAAAAGAACCTCTATTCGTAGGCCATATTAGAGCACATACTAATTTGCCTGGTCCCCTCCATGAAGGTAATCAAAAGGCTGATGAACTTACAAAAACAGTATTTTATACTTTCAGCGCTACAACAAGCTACTTTATTTCATTCCCAGTTTCATGTCAACAGCACCACCTTGCAACGTAGGTTTAAAATCACAAAGGAGCAAGCCAGAACAATTGTAAAAGATTGTAAATCTTGTATGACACATTTGCCCAATCCTCATTTCGGAGTTAACCCTAGAGGATTAATGCCCAATCATTTGTGGCAGATGGATGTTACTCATGAGCCAAGTTTTGGAAAATTGCGATTTATTCATGTGACCATAGATACATGCTCAGGCATCGATTTTTGCTTCCTTACATTCTGAAGAAAAAGTTAAAGATGTTACATCTCATTGTTTGCAAGCTTTTGCTGCATTGGGCATCCCCAAAATGCTTAAAACAGATAATGGCCCCGCATATACGTCCTCATCTTTCAAACAGTTTTGCGCAAAATTCAATATATCCCATAAAACAGGCATCCCATACAATCCTCAGGGTCAGGGCATTATTGAAAGAGCAAACCGAACACTGAAAATTATGTTATTAAAAAACAAAAAGAAGGAAATTGGAAAAGTCCTAAGGACAGATTGGCAGTTGCCCTGTTTACCTTAAATTTTTTAACTTTAGACTCTAATGGTTATTCTGCTGGAGACAGACATTGGAATCCACACCAACAACATAAACCTTTGGTTTACTGGAAGGATGTTCTTTCAGGTACATGGAAGGGTCCAGATCCAGTATTAATTTGGGGAAGAGGATCTGTTTGTGTTTTTCCAAAAGACGAATCCTCTCCAATATGGATACCATCTAGATTAATAAAACAGGTACCACATCAAAATGATCAAGATGAAGTTATTGAAGAATCAAGATTAATAAAAAAGGTACAAAATCAAGAGGACCAAGATGAAGGTACAGAATGATTCCCTCAAAAGAGTCCTTCAAAATATTTCACAACTTAAGTGTCATTCCTCCCGGCCGGGACGAGGAGATCTCTCTTTAGTGTTCACACAATTGTATTTTTTTTTTTCTTTTCTTTTTATACATGTCTTTATGTCTGTACATTTGTCTACATTTCATGTTAATGTGACGTCACAAATATATGTTTGTATGTTTGTTCGTCTGTCCAGTGTGACGTCACAAAGAACAAAGCGCTTATGAAAAAAAGAATATATATATATATATATATATGGATCCAAATAACTTTAATTCATTTTAGGTTAAGAGTATTCAATTTAGGTAAATAATTTTATAAATGAAGGTACTTTCAATTTTGATTTATAGGTGTCCCTGGGACTTCTCTTTAGCAAACAATATGACTAGTGCTATATAACCTGATATTTTGGTGTTTTGACTTAAGATTGTTTATTTGTTATTAACTTCATTTGTTTAATAGCTCATTAATTTCAATTATCTCAACAGGTAAAAAATTGCTCTGTATACAGAGACTCAAGGGTTCCAGCTAACAAATTATTTCTCTAAAGTGCCTTTACCTTTTCTTTAATCTATCTTTAATGCAGTAATTACCCTCAGTCTTTCTTTGTTTTGTTCTAAATATGATATTTTTCCAACTTATGTTTGTAGAAGCTCAACCAGCGATGTGTGTGAACAAAAATCAACTTTAATTTTCTAATCTAATTATTCTATTTTGTAGTTTGACAACTCGCCTCTTGACTCAGTGCTGCAATAGCACTGCCTTTCCTTTAATAATTGATGCTTGAGTTTCTAGGTAGCGGGCCCTGAAGATTTGCCGGTGGCATTGTCTAAACATAAAAAAGACGTCTGCTGCTACAGCTGCAGGGATCGCGGCCGCCGCAAGCATCCCTGCTGCTCAAGCATCAAACAACCTCACCAACAGTGTGGCCTCTGCTCTACATGCATGGGGCCTCCTACATCAACAAGTTACAACAAATGGACATTTTGATCTTTCATTGTTTGGGACTTTACGGGACAATGCCTTGCGGGTATTTGTCTAGAGAATTCAGTGTGTTACTTGATGGAACTTAGGGCAGCTGATTTGTTTAAACAATTTGATATGCTATGCAATTTGGCTCATCACCAAAAGGCTTGTCGCCTTAAAGCCGCAACATCTCCTCACAATTGGACGGCTGTTAGTCATCATATATAGTCGATCCTAAAGGGCTCCATTGGATGGCTGGTTAGCCAATGACGGGTAAGCCAGAGGGGGACAACCTAAGACAGGCACAGTCGCACGGGACAGTCTCATGTGGCCGACATATCAACCTAAGACAGGAGTCAAGGGCACAGCCTTGATTATCCGATGACGGGTAAGAATGTTGGTTGCACATAGACGTCCTAGAGCATTACCTCTTTTAAAACAAAAAGGGGGAAATGCAGGAGCCCTGTTTGGGGATTGGCTTGAATTGCAGTTGACTATGAGCCGTGGAGATTTGGGCATTGTCTCCTCCCGTAGTCTCACGAGACTTTATTGCGGGATCTCGAGTGACTTGGCCGAAATTGCTGATCGGGTCAGCGCCATTTTAGTGGAGTGTTTGGCGTTGGCGTGTGTTAGTTGTTGTTAGAACCAGAGAGAAAAGTTATCAGAATAAAAAGCTGTTTGTCTCCAGTTTGCTTCTGAAGTTCTTCCCGCGGCTCCGGTGCTCCAAGCGCTTCAGGCGGCAACATCCACACCCAGTGACACCCGCCTCGGGGCCCTGGGCCTGCCAGAGTGCAGCATGGGCCCCCTTGCAGGCTGGGGCTGCACATTCCTGCCCATATTGTCCCCAGTGCCCAGCCAGGACCTGTCACACGGTTGGTCGGTGACACATGGCAGGCACTCACATCTTCAGAGAATGAGTGAAGAAACGAGGAAATCGGAACCTAAGTTACGTGCCAGTGTCTTCCAGATGAAAGATTTGCCTTGACCACTGGACAGAGCACTTGAAGTAAGCATTCTGGAAAGACGTACCCCAAGACTACGCTTCCATTCAATTAAAAAACTACTCATTTAACCTTGAACTTGATTCGAGTCTGAACCCAGCTCATCAAGAACAATGCTGCACGCTGGTGTCAGGGAGCTTAATTATCAAATCAGCCTTAGAAGGAAACAAATTTAACAAACCAAGTATATTTTGAGAGTGTAGAGCTTAAATGATTAAAATTTTCAAAACAAAAACTGAAGCTTACTCACTAGCTACAGGTAACTTAAACATCAGAACATGCTGAAGACTCGTGAACAGAAAGGAAACATCACGGGGCGGGGGTTGTGGCTCAGCGGCAGAGCGCTCGCCTCGCAAGTGCGCCGCTTGGGTTCGATCCTCAGCACCACGTAAACATAAATGCATTGCATTGTGTACAACTAAAGCAAATAAATAAACATTAAAAAAAAAAAAAAAAAAAGAATGGAAACCACGTCCCAGTGGGAACGGAGGCGCAGGTGAAAGGCCCTAACTGCCACACCCTGCACTCACGGGTGGAACGGGAGAAGGAGGCCCCCAGCTGGGGGAGAGCGCCACAGAGGCCAGGCCCTCCTGCTCAGGCTCCATCTCCCCACAGAAGGGGGCCACCCAATAAGCCCTGCACGCGCTGTGGCCTTGAAGTGTCACCACAGGCAGCGGGTGCACACACGCCACCTTAAGGCCACTTCATTGCTCTTGTTCCTGAACCTCCAACCTGGTCGTTACCTGGAGGGCGAGCTCCCCAGCCATCAGCACCAGGTGTCCTGCCTGGCACTGCCCCGAGCTCCATCAGGTCTCGGGAGCCCCCACGCTTAGAAGTGGGTAGACAGATGCCATCTGGTAGGAAGTCGGCCCTGGGTGCGGCGGTCTGGTACAGAACTCACGCGAAGGGAACACTGCTTCTTCCCCACATCTTCCTCCGAGACCCCATTGCCAGCCTTTCCTCTTAGTGATAAGTGACACTGGTACCACCAACTGCATGGCAGTGTCCCAGGGATGTGGTGCTGGAAAAGACAGCTCCTGGATGAGCAGGTGCCACCCAGCAGGAGCCTCCCCAAGTCCCCCTCGCTGCTGCCTGTCGCCCTCCCACAACCTGGCAGGCAGAGAAGACGGAACGGCTGAAGAGGCCGACCTCGCCATCGACACCACGCGCTGCCCCACGAGCTCGTGCAGCCTCCTTGGCCTACAACTGAACGAGGCTGTCAACCACGTCTTCAAGACCTGGGACTGGAGCCAGGACGGAGCGGCGGGCAGAGGTGGCCCAAGGCGGCGAGCACAACGGACCTCAACAGGAGGGGCCACAGCACGGGCAGCTGCATCATGGACTCCAGGCTGTCCACACTGCAGGCAGAGAGGGCAGGGTCAACTCCACAGGGCCACTCCGGGCCACTGGGCAGGGCACTGCTGGCTTGGCTAATTCCATCAGAAACAGCCACTGTGCCCTTGCGCGCCCCGGGGGGATTCCCGGCACAGGCCCCACACTGCACATCCCCCAAGGCTTGACCTGACATCAGATCCTCCTCTGGGGGCAAAAGCCACAGCTGGGAGAATCTGGGGGCCTAGGCAGGAACCGGCACCCCTTGGCCTACAGGTGCTGGCTACCCCGACTGACAGCGTGCCCTCAGGGGCTGGGCGCTGGGGGACAACTCCTCCAGCGTGCCTCGTGGAGCGAGTCCTCCTCAGGGCTGGGCGTACCCCCTCCAGGCCCCCTCCTCCTGGGAGGGGGAGGCCAGATGAAGGAGAGTGACAGCGAGGACGCCTCCAGGCAGTGCTGCCGCCGACCCACACAGGAGCAGACCCACACAGGAGCAGCGTGGTGGAGGCTCCTGGCTAAGAGGGGGACTTAAGGGTCTGACCCCAACGTGCCCGAGGCAAGACGCCACCCTTCCTCGCCTGAGCCGACTGACGCTGTTACCCTACAATGCGCTCACACTCCTCGGCCTTCCACAGACCCTGGGCCAACAGCTGGTCCTGTCTGGAACCCACACATCTGTCACTGTCCCTCAACCATCCTTTTCTTCCAAGGGGATCCTGACGGACTCAGAATTAAACAGGCCATTCACTTCTAACTTGTAAGAGCCCTAATTGAGGAGATAGCTAAGATGGCGGCTAGCTGAGAGCCATAAAGGTGTTCAAGTATTTTCACCTGATATTCATGCACTTATCTAAGAATCTTTTTATGCCCGTGAACACCGCGTGACGCACCTGTAAGCTCGAGCTGTTAGCACGTGTCCTTGTTAAGACAAAAAGTATTCAACCAGGTGAGGGTTAGTTAGAGTGGTGGTTGGAGTTGGAGAGGTTGTTGGAGCCGGAGAGAGAAGTTAGAGAGAGAAGAATAAAAGAACTTTTTCGTTTCCATCCTGCCTCCAGATTTTCTCCCGCGGAATCGTTGCCGCAAGCGGCAATTGCTGCAGGCAGCAACACTAGCTCAGGGACACAGGCACACAGGTGTGCCACCGCGCCTCCCTGCAGCAGCCACGACGTCAAAATAAAACCCTCACTCTGCGCCTTCCAAGATGGCCACAGAGGGTGAGGATTCCGAGTCTCAGTGACCACAGTGATTAGAGGCAGGCTGTCCTTCCTCTCCGCTGCCCCCAGGTAAGCCCTGGGCCAACTAACAGGCTGGGGGGCAGGTCAGAGGACAAAAGCTGGACGTCACAGAGGCTTACTGACCCTCCTGGGTGTAGAAGCCGGTGTCCAAGTCCAGGCAGCCAGAAAGGGCTTCTATCTGCCATTGCGTCTGCATGACCCAACCTGAGGAGCGCTCACATTCCCGAGGGGTTCGAGGGCCGGGGATGCAGGGCCAGGCCCTCACACCCCGAGTCCAGCTGACAGATCAAGTTCTGTCCTGGGTTTGAGGCCAGAGCAGCCACCCACAGGCCCACCAGCAGCGAGCCCTGCAGGCCTCTGGGGCAGCCCTGCATGTACTCCCAGGACCCGCTCTGCAGGGAAGGAGGTATCCCTCCCGAGGACCAGTGGGATGGAGGGCACACTCTGGCTTCCTATCTTGTCTTTCAAGCTATCGAGCCCGTAAGGCCACTACCTGCTGCCAACGGACACAGCCGGGCACTTGGTGTTATTGATAACGTGAGTCACAAGACCAACCCCTCATCCACTACTGACAACGTACCCCTCTCAGTCAGAGACAGGAGGGGCCGACAGGGCTACTGATCAGGGACAGAGGCACCCAGGCAAGCATGGTGGTCCCAGCTTGCAGGGGCCCTTCACTCTTTTTAACAGATGAGCCAGGAGCAGTAAGTAGCACATACCTAAAACCGTACTGACTCAGGAAGCCTTGGCAGGAGAACTGCAAGTTCAAGGTCAGCCTGGGAAAACTTAGCAAGACACTGTCTTGAAATAAAGGGGGCTGGGGGATGTAGCTTAGTGGTAGAGCACCCTGGGTTCAATCTCCATGACCACAAAAAAGTAAAAGCTGGGTGTGGTGGCCAGGCCTATAATCCCAGCAGCTTAGGAGGCTGAGGCAGGAGGATTTCAAGTTCAAAGCCAGCCTCAGCCATGTAGCGAGGCCCTAAGCAATTCGGTGAGACCCTGTCTCAAAAAATAAAGGGCTGGGGATGGGGCTCAATGGTTAAGTGCCCTGGTTCAATCCCCAGTACCATAAATGAATAGAAGTCCAGAGGAGAGCTGGTGCAGTCCTTCTCACAGAAGGACACTCACGTCCTCAGGGAGGGTCCTGGGGACACCATCCCATCTATAAGCACCTCAGCACAGGTCAGTACTTCAGACCACCAGAGAGAAGCGACGGGACGGCTGAGCGAGCTGCATGGACTCTGGGCCTCTGCTGGTGCTTCCCAAGCCCACCCTCCCTGGCAGAGCAGGGACCCTGCACTGAGAGTTCCAAATCTGCCAGCAAGGCCAAATGCAGCAGCCTCCGGAAGACGCCCATGGCTAGGGGAGCCGCGAGGTGCTGTTCAAGCTGGGCATCACCAGGGGCACAGCACACAGTAGGTGCACGCCAGCACGGGGTGAAGTCCTGGGCATGCAGGGAGGCAGGCCCTCGAGGCTCCTCCAGCCACCTGCCAGGAGGGAGACGTCCCAGCCTGCGTCCCTTCAGAAGAGCGCAGCTGTCCCCTCCTTGCACGGGCAACGACTGGCACTCCTGAGGAGTGAAAGCAGCTGTGCATCCGACATCCTGCGAGAACCCTCCAGGAACAGCAGGACGCCCTGCAGGGACCAGTCCTCAGGCCACAGCAGGCCACAGCCAGCCTAGCGGGGGCAGAGAGCCACTGCAGCTGCCAGTCCTGGAGGAGGGGGCCCTCACCTGTGTGCTCCCACCTGGCCTCCATGCCAGGGCCGCCCAGCAAGACGCCAAGAGGTGGGTCTGCAAACTCATCAAGGAACCACACCACCAGGCACCGGCGGAGGCCGTGGAGCAGGAGGCGGCCTGAGAGTCGTTTTTTTAAATTTCTCAAGACACTGAAGGACTTCAGGTTCTCCTCTGGTCAGACCATATTTATTTTCAGTATTGTATGGCTACTACTAAAAGGTTTCCCAGAACAAAAGTTAGAGGCAAGTCCTTGATAAAAGGCAAATCCTGCTACTGCTCCCAGCAGCAGCAGTGTCCAGCATTTCCCCAGCGGGGGTGGTCCGCCCCCTCTGGGTGTCCACCTCAGGTTGAGGGTGCGTCTGCAGCCTAGGGGATTTTGTCACATGGCTTCTCCTGTGTTGACGTGGCCACAGGACTTCTCTCCCGCACTCCTAAACGTGGTGGGACGAGTTATCTTAGACTGGTGGAGCTGCCTTGGACTCCAGGACTGCGACGCTTCACCCCACACGGACGTCCAGCCAGAGTTTGGGACAGGGTGAGGGAAGCGCTACACCTGGTTTGAGAGTGATGGCAGGACTGGCACGGTTTCCTCGTATTGTTGGGCAGGTCCAGCTTTGCGGGCGGGTTCCCTGGTGTGGAAGCTCCCGAGACCTCTAGGGGGGTCAGTGCTGCCTCTCCACCTGAGTGCTCTCTGGGCGTGCTCCCTGCTGCCCAGGACTGTGTGTGGAGCCCCTTCCATGAGTGCTCCATGGCAGATGGGCTACCCTCCCCCCAGAGCTTTCCACACCCTGAGCAAAGCAACCTTGTTTCATTTTCTGGGCAGGATCTTTCTTCCCCAGGCAGGATGTTTCTTTCCCAGGCAGGAGCCAATAGGCTTAAAGGTTGCCCTGTTCCAAGGGCAAAGAGCCAATGGCGTTGGGGTTGCTCTGGTGCACCACCCCCCAACCAGAAATCCCTATATAGAGTCCGGTTCAAGAGACTCAGAAAACAATAGCTCTTCACTGCTGAGAGGAGGAAGCCGAGAACACAACAGCTCATCCCTGCAGAGAGGAGGAAGCCACTCACACAACAGCTCGACCCTGCAGAGAGGAGAGACTCTCAGACAACAACAGCTCGTCCCTGCAGAGAGGAGGAGGCCACTGCACCAGCTTCAGACCCACTGCCTCCAGCCCGACAGCAGCTCCCCAGCCGACAGCTCCAGAGATCCCAGCTGGTGCGACCAGGCACCCACTTTCTGTTCAGAGCTTGCACACTACCCTCCCCCAGCAACTCTTCGACCTCCAACCAGCCACAAAGGCTGTTGAATAAATCTCTTGGCTGCACGGCTGTCCCTGGTGTGATTTTTGCCCTTCACTCCGCATTCTCTGTCCTTCCTCCAAAGCAACCCTGCAGTGGGTAGATGGCGGTGCACCACCGCCATGTGTCTACAGCGGGATTCCATCTACACCCTGGGCAAGTCCGACTCCCGTTCATCCTCGCGTTCCTTTACCTGCGTGCGTGGTAAAGGAGGGGCACCCACTGTCACCTGTTTACCCATCATTCCACTGGTGGGTCCAACAGTGCCCGAAAGTAAACGTGTAGGGAGAAGCTTCTGTTTCCCTGCATAAACCAGAGACATACAGGAGCCCCCAGGAACTGCGAAACCCCAGAACATTCCTTCCTCTGACCCCAGGACCTCCAAGGACACCAAATCCAAGCATGCGCCATCCCTTACATAATATGATGTAGCACATGCATATGCCCAAGCACATGCCCCTGTACACCGCAAATCTCTGGACTACTTATAATATCTATAAACATGAAAGCCGCCTAGTCTAATGCACTGTTCAGGGAATAATAAGGAAAGAAAGCCCATGTATTCTGAACAGATACAATTTTCCCCACTTTCTCTTATCCCCAGTTGCTGAATCCACAGATGTGGGAGCCTCAGACACGGAGAGCTGACTGAGCAGTAGGCCCTGCATACCCAGAGGCTCCATCAAGACCACAGTGGGTGCCTGACACTGGACAGCACAAAACCCCACACACACCATCTTCAATCTACACGCCTCTAGTATAGTCTGATCTATAAATCAGGCATAGTGACATCAACACAAAACAGGACTGTTCCAGCAATGCATGTGATGTCAGTCACGTGCACATGACCTCTGACTGAACGGTACTCACCCCTTCTGTGATGTGAGGCACCTGATGCACTTCGCTGCTTCTCCCCAGCATGTCTGTGCTGCCAGTGCTGCTTCTCTCATGCTCTGGAGCCACTATTATATCAACTGAGGGTTGCTTGAACATGAGCGTTGCACCACCACCAATCGGTCTGATAATCATGACGGCTCATAGGAGACTGGCAGGTGGGTAGCATATACAGCACAGATACACTGGACAAGGGATGGCTCACATCCATGCAGAATGCAGCAGCAACTGTCTACAGACTGGCACGCAACCTAAACCTAAGTGTTTCTTCCTGGAATTTTCTACTTAGTATTTTTAGATCCTGGCTGAGGATGGGTAGCACACATCAGAAAGTAAAACCACAGGCAAGGTGGGGCGGGGGTGGATACTACTGCACATGAATCTAGCCAAGATCACAGAAAGTAAGATCAACATACCAAAATCAATTGTTATAACCAGCAGCAATAATTTTTTTTTTACTTTTTAATGTATTTTTTCCTTTTTTTATTTATAATAGTAGTATGTATTACAATTCATAATGCACATATATAGTATCTTTTTACATACAACTGTTTGTATACAAAGTATATAAGTACCATTCAGGTCTTCAATCATGCATTTAGGATAATGATATCCATCTCATTCAACCACCATTTTTTTTACTTTTGTTCCCCCCCCTCCCTCCCCCTTGCTCCCTCCCTTCCCCTCCCTTTCTTTTGACCATTCTAGTGTTCCTCTAATCCTCCTATGTACCCCCATCCAACAACACTGTGAACTAGCCTCCTTATATCAGAGAAAACATTCGGCATTTGGATTTTTGAGATTGACTAATTTCACTTAGCATTATATTCTCCAACTTCATCCATTTACCTGCAAATGCCATTATTTTATTCTCTTTTATTGCTGAGTAAAATTCCATTTTGTATATATACCACATTTTCTTTATCCACTCATCTACTGAGGGACATCTAGGTTGGTTCCACAACCTACCTATTGTGAATCGTGCTCCAGCAGCAATAATTTAAAAGTCAAACTTTTGAACTGACTTAGAAGACCATCGAGAGTAAAGTATTTAAAAATCAATCTCACAAAAGACATGCAAGGTCTCTATGCTGGAAACTACAACACACTGCTGAGGAAAATGGACAAGAACCCAGAACAGGAGAATCATGTCACAAATGGACAAATTCAATATCAAGATGTCAACCTCCACAAAACAGACACACACAGCTCTCCATCAGCCCCAGGAAGAAGGGGCACTAACTCTGGAGACGATGTGTGACAACAAGGTCTAGAACCAGAGTGATCTTAGGAGAAGCTGGAGACTCACCTCCTCAATTTCAAGGACAATCCAAGCTACGCGGTCAACTCAGCGTGAGCTGGCACGGAACGGCTCTGGTGTGCCCAGCAGTGCCCAGACAGGACCCGCGCTCGTGGCCGGCTGGCTGACAGAGCCATCGTGGTGATTTGATGGAGAGGGGGACCTCTGGGGGCTTTTCAACAAATCCTGACACAACTGAGTAACTAAGGACAAAATGAACTGTGGCTCACAAAGGGACTCAAGATGGGTCACACGTCTAAACAAGAACCACCCGGATGAAGCCTTCAGAAACTGCAGGAGAATATAGTGGTGAAGTCACAGCAGAGAACGATCTCTTGCAGAAAATACTGCTAAATGTCAAACAAACGGAATTTCTCAAACCTAAAACCTTCTCATCAAAAGTCTATCAGAAAAACAAATGTGCAACTTAAAAAAACAAAATCAGAGCTCACAGATCGGACAAAGGACTTGTATCTGAAACCACAAATCAGCGGCAAAAACCTCCTCAAGCCTGACTCAAGAGGGACAGGAGATTTAGAATGCAAATGAAGACCGCTGGGGCAGCACACCACACCCCCCTGAAGGCCTGCAGGGTCCGGACCCACAGCAGTCCTGGCGGGGGTAGCAACCCAGCGTGCTGTGGTTGAAACAGCAAGGCAGCTTCAGGGCAAGTTCTGGAAATTTCTTACACAGCCAAACATACATTCGCCATTCGATCCAGCCATTCCCCCTCCTTGGGATTCAGTCGAGAAAAGTGAGAACAGGCGTCCACAAGGAGATGTGACCAAATGACCCACTAACATGATTGACCGTGGACTGAAGGGGCATGAGGGGACCTTCTGGAGCGTTCTAGATCTTGGTTAGGGTGGTGGCTCTATGGCTGGATATGTTCATCAAAACACATCGAATCATACACTGAAAATTGAAACTTCACTATGTGAATTTTATGCTTTTTTAAAAAAATGACAATGTTGAGAACGTAATTCCAAGTATTCACGTTTATACTATTCTCCATGTTTTTGGGGGGATGGGAGCTCGGGGACTGAACCCAGGGGTGCTTGACTACTGAGCCACATCCTCGGCCCCTTTTTAGACAGGGCCTCACCACGTTGCTGAGGCTGGCCTCGAACTAGTGGTCCTCGTAACTTGGCCATACTGTGCCTGGCTATTCTTGAGCTTTTAAATGCTCTCCACAAAACTACACACACACACACTCACACTCTCTCTCTCTCTCCCCCACACCCCCCCCTGTTTGATCACAGAGCCCTAGCTTTAAACAGAATACACAGTGGCCTCCCTGCTCGGTGCAGCCCAGAGAAGACAGAGCAGAGGTGGTTTCCCTGGTCCCTCTCCCCTGCAGCACCAGGGCAGGGGCCACAGCCTGGAGTGCCCCGAGGGCAGCAGAGGGGAGCGGGGTTCCTACCCACCCAGCCCGATCCCCCAGTGCGCCTTTCTACTAGGCTCCTGCTCGGCCGCCGTTTTCGCAGCTGAATCTGGTACTCGCTAGAGCCACAAGGTTCACACAGAAACTCAGAAATCAAGCCTCTTCCCTCTGCGCCCACCGTCCACAATGGGCTCTTAACCAAACCTATCTCATGACACCCAATTTTTACTTTCTTCCCAAATTTGCTGTGAGGACATTTACCTTTTCTCCAAAAGGCGGGAGCAGGGGTGTGGACACCCAACCCATAATTTCTGTGATTTATTGTGCAACTGAACATGCAAAGAAAGAAAGTGACATTTTCCCCTACAAATTATTTGGTGCCTGTGATTTTCTGAACACTGAAGCCAGATGGTTCTCATAGACTGAAGAGCATATTCATGTAGTTCAAAGGTCCGCTTATTTCTTAGTCTTAAAGAAGGCCGTATTGATCGTAACACGCAGCGCTACAGGAAAAGCCCGACGGTGGAGGGAACTCGGATATTTATTACCACACCCGAGCTCATTATAGCCGTCTCTGACAGGGGTCCATTAAAATCAATTTTTATGTTTCTTATGTATTTTCTTTATCTAATGTTCTTGGCATTGTGTTTATTAGCCAGTTAAGACAAACACCAAGCCTAAGAGTGGTGGTTTTTTTCCTTCTGTCAGGAATAACGGCAACTGCAATTTTAACACAACGACTCACAGTCAATGAAAGGAGGAAATTAAATGCTGCATTTCAGAACAAAGCGTTAGAGAGCGCTTTCCATTTATGTTTTTACAATTAGAGAAATACAGCAAGGATCATGCAAGAGAAACACGTGTCTCCTGGGAATGGTGACACCGGGTCAGGCTGAAGGACCCGCAGCCTTCCGCCCTGCAGGGTATGCCCACTGCGTCCAGGAGGGCCCAGACTCCTGATGCTGCATCCCAAGGCGGCAGCACAGACCTCACAGGCAGGCTCCGTCCACCAAAAGCCCAGTCTGGATCCAAAAAAATTCAAGATTAGGCACTCCGGCCACCAAATTCCCAGGGACACCCCACAGCACAGGCATTTGAGCACTGAGCATCTGATTCTCTATCAAGCCCTCCTTGAAGGTACATGTGAATCCAATGTCCTGGAGCCACTAACCAGAGGTTAGGCCCCTGAGGTTAATTGAGATGGAGCATGGGGCAACCTGGGGGCAGGCAACAGGGAATGTCTGGTCGGCAGCAGGGGCTCCACGTTCCCCTGTGGGCAACAAATCACACTGGGTGCTTTCAGCTGGTGCCCTGCCGCGGCGGGCGGCGCTCACTCACTCACTGCAGGTCTTGGGGCTCAGGAGCCTTATCCGGTGCAGGCCCCGGTCGCAGCCAGACAGCTCGATCTTCCCCAGTGGGCTCTCCAGCACTTTGTGCTCCACGACGCAGGCCTCGTCCCATTCTGCCAAGTGCCTAGAGAGAGAGGACTTGAGGTCAAGTAGGGAGTATGTGCACAAGGATCTGGGTGGCCTCGCGCACAGCAGAAGCACCAGCTGTCTGCACAGAGGACACAGCCCGTGTCTCCCTGGCCTCCTCCTCCTGGTTGGACTGTGTCACATTTGCAACAGTCACTCTCAAGACAAAAAAACTGCCACGATTACCTAGAGCAGCCGACGACACCACCCCTCCGCTCACGTCCCTTTAATCACTACATTCCTCATCTTGCACCTGTCTTCAAAGGTAGACGGAAGCCGAGCTGGGCCAAGCTCTTCGCACGGTTGCTAAAACGTCCTTCTTTAATAAGGACGACCAGAGGACAGAAACAGAAGGCAGACAGTTTGGACGCCCAGGGCTGGGGCTGGCTCAGTGGTGGAAGTGCTCTAGGACACCAGAGGCCCCGCGCGGCCCGGGTGCAGTCCCTGGCACAGAAGAAAGAACCCAGGGAGGCCTGCAGAACTGCAGCAGACCCGGGGAGACCAGCTCGGGGCGGGCACCTGCTAGCAGGCTTGGGCAGTGACCCGGTGCAGGACACTGAGGTCTGGACAGCCCCGAGCTCAGTTTATGTGCAGAAACACGTGCAATGCTTTTCTCTGGACGTGACCTCCTCATTAGTTTGAAATTAATTCTGGTCAAGAAACCCAGGGCACACCTGTCATCCCAGCACCTGGGAGGCTGAGGCAGGAGGATCGCGAGTTCAAAGCCAGCCTCAGCAATGGTGAGGCACTTAGCAACTCAGTGAGACCCAGTCTCTAATAAAAACACACAAAAAAGGGCTGGGGATGTGGCCCAGTGGTCGAGTGCCCCTGAGTCGATTCCCGGTCCCAAAACAACAATAACAAAAGAAACCCAGGGCTAGGAACAAAGACATACTAAGAGCAGTGAGAAGCCAGGAATGGGGTTCAGGCAGCTAGATGTTTTATGAAAATCGCTCGCATCCAGAGCGAGGCAAGGGCTGGGGTGGGTGCAACCACCTGGTCCAGAGGACCTTCCAACCCCTGTGGCTCCTCCTTCAGCTCCTGGAAACAGGAAGCACACCACCACCCGCTGCCCTGCAGGCTGAGGAGTCCCAGAATGCCCTGTGACCCCACCCACCATGCCTGGCCGCCTCCCCCGCCCCAGGACCTCCCTGAGCCCACACTTAGAGGAGGGACTGTGTACCTGGGATGAACCTGTCCCAAACCGCCACCCTGCAAGAGTGCCCCCTGTGTAGTGTCTTACAGAGGGGCAACTGCGTCCAGGGGGTGCCACTCACAGTCCACACCCAGCAGGGTGCC
Organism: Tamias sibiricus; assembly: GCA_025594165.1. Taxonomy (NCBI): domain Eukaryota; kingdom Metazoa; phylum Chordata; class Mammalia; order Rodentia; family Sciuridae; genus Tamias; species Tamias sibiricus. Next base: position 169,138,274 of record CM046663.1, on the reverse strand, counting down.
TCCTGTCCCTGGCCTCCCCCTTACCCCCCCCCCCGCAGCGCGCCACCCACACCTGCTTCTGCCGTTTCTGGCCTCCGTCCCTCAGCGTCACCTGCAGCCCTCGTGGACCCTCGCCTGCACGGGCAGTGCCCTCCTCACTTCCGCCTCACCCGGGCCTCCTCCGCCCACCTGGCCTTGGCCCCCAGTGCTCACACGTATCAGCTCTGCATCAGGGGCTAGAACAGGGCCAGGAGCAACGGCCGCGGCCCTATCTGCCGTCACCTGCCTGTCTTTAACTCGGGTGTTACTGGAGCAGGGCCAGGCCACGCCCGCTGCTCACCTGCAGGCTGTGGCTGCCCTGGTTTCCCAGCGAGGTGAGACAGCATGGCCTCGAGGCCTAGGATGCCTGCTCCCTGGCCCCTGCCAGCTGCCGTCTGCAGTCCCCTTCAAGGTCACCTCTCTGCTCCCCACACAGTGGCAGCCCCAAATCCTCAGGCCTTCCTCACATAGCATGCAGCCTCGAGTCTGCCTCTGCTGAAATGTCCTTGCCCTGCCTGTCCCCTGCCGGGCCCCTGTGCGCCCACACGGTGCTGCCTGGCCACTCCCGCCCCACTGACCCTCCTACCTGCAGCACCCTTCAAGCCGCCTTGCCTCTAGCTCCCGACACGGGTTCTCTCGCCTCTCTCCATCAGCCCGAGGGGACAGGAGCCAGCCTGGGCCAGCTACCCGGTGCCGCAAGCGTTAGTCCCAGGACCCAGCCCTCAGCAACCAGCCCAGAGCCGCCCCGAGCAAAGGCGCTGTTCTGAGCACGTTGGCAGAGATCTGAAACTGCCACTCTAGGGCCCTGGGTGTGGGAGAGGGGTCTGGGGAGACCTCACCCTCGGGCCACAGGCCAGAGATGCTCTCTGACCACATCATGCCGTGTGAATGCCTCACCTTCCAGGGCACCCCAGGGCCTGCAGGATGAGAGCCCGGCTTCCCCAGGGGCTGGGGTGCTTGTCTAGCTGCACTTCACGGGGAAGGACCCGATGAGGGCAGGGTGTGGCTGTGGCCTGCTACCTTTGAGAGCGTCACTGAAGCTGCCTTCACTTGTGGTTTTATCTGGACGATGAACAGTGGCTAGAAGGAGAGGTCAGCACGAGGAGGAGGAGCAGGCACTGGGAAGGCCTCCGGGGACGGGGTGCCACCCACAATCCACACCCAACAGAGCCGCTGCTCTGCCCTGTCACCTGAGTGCCCTGGCCTCCTCCCCAAACCATCCAAGCACCAAATGCTGCCCATTCTCGGACAGCGACAGCCCCCGCCCCTCCCACTGCCAGGCCTCCACTTCTTGACTGGGAAGCTGTTGCCCGGTTCCGGGGACAGGGGGATGGAGTCCCTGAAGGCACAGCTGTCACAGGTGAGGGGCTCCCAAGCACTCGCTAACCAGAGGATCCACAGTGACCACGCCGGCATTTCCCTGGTGTGTCCACAAGGACACGGCCCGAGAGCAGGACTCGGCCAGGCGAGAGCTGCAGGCCCCGCCCTCCAGGCAGCGCAGGCCCTGCCCCACTTAAGGCTCTGCTGCCCAGCAGCGCCCTGGCGGGCGTGACCACCAGCTCCAGTCCGCCCAGCCCGCCTGTCCTTGACGCCAACATCAGACGCTGACCTCGGCTAGCTGGAGCGGAGGCAATCTACCGAAAGGCTCACAGGACTTCTGGGAAGCCGGAGGAGCAGGCTCAGGTGACAGCGGGCACGGAGGCTGGCCACCATCCACCCTCACCAGAGCGAGCCTCAGGAGACATCCTGGGGCCAACCGTGGACAGCAGACCTGGGGGCAGGATGTGGCAGCACGGCCACCCTCACGCTCTGCTGCCCGTATCCCTGTCACCAGCTCCTGATTCAAGTCCCAGGCAGAGCCTGGACCTCGAGATGGGGCCCAGCCAGTGCCGACCTGAGCCAGAGTGTCAGGGAGCAGGGGTGGCCCAGGAGAGAAGGGATTGCCACATCTTCCCCACAGGGGACGTGGACATCCAGACCCCGAGCACCCCAACTGAGCACGGTCAGCCTCCTCGCCCCAGTCTCGTCCACAGAAGGGGACTGCCTGCCCACCGCGCCCTCCCACCGCCGCACGGAGATGGCCAAGCCAGGCTCTGTGTGCTGCTCCCCGTGCGCAGGCTGGGGCCAGCACTCTGCCCTGCACAGGCCACACCGCCTGCGCACCCCAGGGGACACATCCCCGTGTGCCCAGCAGGGCTGGGTGAAGAGGGTGACAGAGAATTACAGAGAGGCGGAGGAGGGGCTCCCTGCAGGGGAGGGGCTCGGCCCGCCAGCTCCGAGGGGAGCGGCACATCCCAAGGCGGTCAGGCCGAGCTAAGAAGCCACAGAAACCTGCACACGAGCTTCTTCCCGTGGACGCCAGAGCACGCGCACACAGTCCCCCACAGGTGGAGGAAGGTCGGTGCGACCCGAGTCCAGAGCTGCAGGGGACAGTGCATCGCCAGGACCTGCCCCGCTGCTCCGGCAGGTGTGGCACGTGTCCCTCGGGCCTGCAGTCAGCAGGGGCTTCCTGAGAGCTGAAGGAGGGTGTCACAGACACCAGGGAGGACACGCAGAAGCCAGAAGCTGGGCAGCAAGGAAAGCAGGGCTTCAGGAGCAGGGAACCCCCAGGCAGCACAGCCCCTCACCCAGCTCAGGGAGGCATGCCTGGGCCCACGTGTGTGACGCCACCGGCTGGCCAAGGCCGTGGCTGCACAGGGACCCCTCCCCTAGCACCGTGTGAGCATGACACCCCCCGCCCAGCAACACCCCTACTCTCACACCCTTGGGACCGACCCCCGTGGGCTCCAGTGATGACACCCACCAGGGCCTTCGCCAGACCAGGCCACCACCCAGGCAACTCAACAGGTGGTGGCTCCAGAGCCCCAGATCCCAAGAGGCAGGCCTGGAGGACTGGCTGTCCAGCAACCCTGGGCAGGGCACCATGTCCACAGCAAGCAGAGGACTGAAATGGCCACTGCTGGGCAGGAAGAGCAGTGATGGAACCACAGGCAGGAGTCGGCCCACCGGGGACAGTGCTCAGAGGAGACTCTGCAGAAGGCCGTGTCCAGAGAGACGTGGGTGACGGGCGGCAGCCGGTCAGGCAAGCAGAGGCTCCTGGGAGACCAGGGGACGCGGGGGCTCTAGGGAAACGTGGCCCGGCCACTTGGTCGGCCCGCCTGCAGCCTGGCCTTTTCCTGATGGCCAGCGAGGACTCCCCTGGGCCGCAAGCAGGGCCTCCCGCAGCTGTGTAAGGAGCAGAACCGAGGCTGGGGTCTGAAGGAGGCCTGGGAGAGCCGGTGAGGGACGGGTGACCAGCCAGGCAGAGCAGCAGGACGGGACTGTGCAATGGCATCAGCCTGGGCCAGCCTTTGCCTCTGGAGTTGCGAAGGGAGACCAGGTCACGGTCCCCTGGGGAGGAAGGTGGCCTGCAAAAAGCCAGTCCCACGTCCTCTTGGTGCCTTGTCCGCAGATCTCAGTCACCAAGTCTAACTGCCTCTTAAAGGCCCAGGCAGGGGAGGACTGTCTAAAACACCTCCCCCATGTTCCCTGCACTTCCTACACTTCCTGCAGCAAGCGTGGGTGCATTTCACAAGGAGAAATGTTGTCGCCTGAAGCGATGGCCGCTTGGAGCAACGAAGCCGTGGGAAGAAGTTCAGAGGCGAACTGGAAACAAACAGCTTTTTATTCTGATAACTTTTCTCTCTGGCTCTAACAACGACTAACATGCACCATATACCACCAAAATGGCGCTGACCCGATCAGCAATCTCGGCTCAAGTCACTCGAGATCCCGGGCCAAGTCCCGTGAGACTACAGAAGGCGGCAATGCCCAAATCTCCATGGCCCATAGTCAACCGCAATTTAAGCCATCTCCCCAAACAGGGCTCCTACAGAGAAAGAGCCACTCTGCTCCCGTGTGCCGTGTCACTGTGCAGGGCGAACGGCCACGGCCAGCGTCCCTCCTCGACAGAGCTCAGCCTCTGTCCCATCAAAGGATGGCAATGCTTTCTGAGCCACTAAACTGAGGCAGGAACCCTGGAGTGCACCCGGCTGCCCTCCCGCCCTGCAGGTCCTCAGCCCCGCCCTCGCCTCGGGGTCTTGGCACTGGGGGAGCATCCCCCAGCCCTCCCCTCGGGAAGCCTTCCTCGGCACCCTCCCTCCCCTCACTGCCTCATCTCCTGGCCAGCACTCAGGGCGGTGCCTTCCCTTACGTACGATGTGTCCCTCCACGAGCACACAAGCTCCGACGCAGGTGGCAAATGTGTGACGATTCCAGCCCGTGAGTGAGAGTCTGCTGAGAGCTCTTGCTTTTATAGAATCTGAAGAACTCATGCCAGATGGCACCATCCACCCCTGCTTTCTAAATGCCATGGGAGATATGATGGCTGGAGCTCTGGCAACTACCTGGTGAACCAGAGCGAAAGGCCAAAGGCTGGGTCCGAATGCTGAGCCACACGGGCCCCATCTCCAGAAGTCCTGCTAGACTTGGACCTGGGTCACAGAAAGAAGTGCACCTGCTTCAGGTCAGCGTCTGAGGAGCTCCTGTGTTCTTCAGCCCAGAGGTGTCCTAGCTGACCCAGTCCTACGTCCCCAGCACTCCCAGTGGTGCCTGGCTCTTCACGGGTGCTCAGCAGGTATTTGTTGAAAACGTGAACTCATTACGTGACTTGGGTGCGTACGACTGAAGGAAGGACTCGGAGGTCACTGTGAGCTTAATGGGAGCCGGGCCCGGAGGCCGAGGGTCCAGGAAGGCTTCCTGGAGGAGGCAGCATGGTAGGAGCCATAGTCCCCTTCCAGGTGGAGGACAGGAGACAAGGCAGGGCTGCAGGGAAAGGTCCTGGACCACGAGGACCCCGGGCGACTGGGAACAGAAGGAGGGAAGCCAGCCACTGGGCAGAGAGCACCCCAGTGTGACAGGAGGCCGCGGTGGCAGAGCCATGAAGCCAGGCACGGGACACGAGGAGGCAGGTGGCAGCAGCGGCCTGAGAACATCGAGGGTGGGAGGGGACCCTGGGGGGCTCAGTCCTGACCAGGGGGTCATGACGGGGCTGCAGCCAGGAATCTGAACTGCGCCTGCTCAGAGGGGCCCAGAGCCAGAGCAGAGCCCCGAGCCCTCTCCTCCACACGCGGCCTGCAGCTGCCTGGCCAGGGGCCCCCTGGACACAGGGACCTGCCCTGGACATAGCGACGCCCTGGACACGGAGACCACCCAGGACACAGGACCCTCTGGACACAGGGACTGCCCTGGACACAGGAACAACCCTGCATAGAGGAACCACCTGGACACAGGGACCTGCCCTGGACACAGGACCCTTTGGACACAGGGACCCTCTGGACACAGGACCCTCTGGACATGGGGCCGCCCTGGACACAGGACCCTCTGGACACAGGGACCCTCTGGACACAGGACCCTCTGGACATGGGGGGGCACAGGACCCCTGGACACAGTGACCCTCTGGACACAGGAAGGCCTCCCTCCCTGAGGGAGCACCAGAGGCAAATGGCTCATTCAACCAAACAATCAGTCCCACCTTGCTGAAGGGACAACGCAGGTACCACAGCTAGGACCCCAGGAGTAGACCAGAGGCCCGGGCGGTGGGGGGCAGCGCGGGCAGCCACGTTCTCGCAACCTTCCCAACAGCAGCAGCACAGGCGTGTGCCCACGTCAGCCTGGGTTCTAAGAGGGCCCCAGGGCAGGCACTCCTGTGCCATCTGCCTTTGTGGCCAGCGTGGGGTCCGCAAGGCCTGCTTGGGACACAGGCGTGTCCTGGGCTTCTGCTTCCCGACTGCGACCCAGTCCCCAGCACCGCGGAGCCCGCAGGCCCTCCCACAGGGCTACACACCCACCTAAAGCCAAGGAGGGGCTGACATTAACTGGTGGCAGAAAAAAATTGATTCTTCATGGCTATATAGAGACCTCTGAAAAATGAAGTGAATTTCGTTTCATCTCCATTTTAACATGAGTGGCGTTCAAATGAATGTTCTGAATCAGGCAGCTGGCGCCAGAGGCCAGTCCCCAGCACAGTAAGAGCAAGGGGCCCACAGACAGCAGCTGTCCCCTGCACTGGCCATTTTCCAGGCCCACGTGTCCACACCCGGCCGTCCAGGACCATCTTCTAGAACCGTCTCCGCAGCTCTGCACCTTCCACTCTCGGCCACTTCCACACCAGGAGCCGGGGCCGCAGACGCTCAGAAACAGGCCAGACGGAGGGTGCCGCCTGCCTCCTCCTGAGCGGGCTCCACCAGGCCCAGACCCTCTTGCAGGCTGGGGGCGCATGTGTGGGAGCCTCGGGGTGCAAGGAGGACCTGCCCAGGATAAGAGCTGACCCAGAAGAGCCAGCCACAGCAAGCCGAGCTCAGCGACCTCTGCAGCAGAGAATGAGGGGACATCGGGACGCAGCGTGGTCTCGGTGCGCCCTCGGCCCACCTCAAGGTCAGGGAGGGGAGGCTGTCCTGAGAGAAACCACGTGGTGTCAGAGCCCAGGAGGGCGAAACGCTGCCTTCCTCTCACGGGACCCTACGGGGGCCCAGGAGGGCGACAGAGGGAGAGCAGGTCTCACCCTGCCCAGCGTGAGAGCCGGCAGAAAGACACTGGGGAGAAGCGAAGGCCCCTGCTGAGGTCTGCAAGGGACGGGGGCTCCAGGGAACTGTGCTGGCCACCGCCAACAGAAGCCCCGGAGTGGCTCAGCTCCTTCTGCTCCCAAAGCCAGAGAGACGGACACGGCTCTGCCCACAGCACGGGCAGCTGTCTGGGGTCCCACCGAGAGCGGAGCCAGCGTTGCTCAAACCTCACGGCGAAGAAAAGGGGAGGGGCCGCTGGCTTGCTGCTCAACTTCTGCACAGCCAGCTGCGCGCAGACAGACGGGGAGCTCTGCACTGCGTCGCACGACCAGGCCTCCTCCAACGGGGCTGCTTGGAGCAGAAGCCACGTGCTGCTCAGGTCCCCGCAGCCTCTGTCAGGAGCCACTGGAGCGTGGGCGGGGCACACCTCACCAAGACGGCCACGGGGAGGGCCCTGCGGGCACAGCCCCTTTCTGATGAACGGTGCTTCGGTGTTAAGAAGACTGTATCCACAGGGGCCCCGGGGCATTGGGGACAGGCTAAGGTCCTCGCAGCAAGGTTTCAGAAGCACCCCAGCCCCTGGACCTGTGTCTTGTTAGAGTCTACCCAGTCATCTCAACAACACGACACATGTGGCACGTGACGGCGCAGGTGTGAGGGTGCCTGACACTAGAGCCCAGATGGAGGCACAGCTGAGGAGACCAGCCCTGGTCCTAAAACCCAGAGGCCAGACACGAGCCGCGCTGTCCACATTTAAAATCCACTTACAACCAGCTTCTCTCTAAGCCCATCACGAGCAATGCAGAAGTGCCACTCCCGGGTGACACCCCAGCACTGCCCTGAATCGGTGCAGTCAAGGACAGTCAGGGAGCAGCCAGAGACCAAACCACAGGGTCTCGGGTGCATAAGAGACACAAAGCACACAGAGACCAGTGCAGAGACCTGCACGTGCACAGACTTAATAACCTGCCCTGCACCCCCGCGGCTGCATGCACTTTAGAGCAGCGCTCCAGATGATGGCCACCCCACGTGCCCACCACACAGGTGAGCTGAGCAGCCTCGGCATGCACTGGAAACGCGCCCTCGAGGACAGACGGCGACACTGAGGGCTCTGAGTCATCTCAAGGAGCAATGCCTGATTCCTTGCAAGCCTCCCTCACGGCTTTCCCGGTGTGCAAACCCACCACATGCCGGGGCCCCGCCCCGGGGGGGGGGGGGGGACTCTCCCGGGCTCCTGGAATGGGGCTGCAGGGGGCAGCCACAAGCGCCGTCCTGTCCGTCTTCTCACTCTTCAGTTGTGCGGAGGAAAACATTTTCATGCCAAAATGCAGACAACGTGGAAAATATCACAGTTTCTTAAAGGTGCAACAGGAGGCTTGCTGTGGGCAGCCTCAGGCGGGGTTCATGGAGGCTACGAGCCACTTCTCCCCTGGGAGAACCACTTTCAAAGGAGTGAGGGAAGCGTCACTCTACAGCCTCGTGTGACCAAGTCACCTGCTTCGCTCACTTCTTGGCAATTCACTGAAATAAGAAACTGAGGACTTCAGTGACGCAGAGACCATCACAACACACAAATGAGCCTCTCTGCCTGCCCAGTGCCCAGCCCACAGACAAGAGAACACCCACTGCAGAAATAAACAAGACCCAGGCCTCCAACAAGGAGCTGCCTGTGCGGGGACAGCAGCCTGACCTGCCGCAGGAAGCTGCCCTGACTCCAGCATCCCTGGCCTCTGGCGCTCGCGGCATAGAAACAGTCTGCAGGCTCTGGCCCGAGGCCTGCCGAGTAGGACAGGCCATGGCACCCCCCACGAGCAGGAAGGAGACCGCGCCTGCTCCGTGCTCCCTGCAGCTTGCGGACGGGGCTGCTTGGCTTACACAGTGCTGCTGCGCCTCTGACCGGGCACAGCAGAGGAGAAGAGCTTCCCAGCCTGGCACCTCATGGAGGAGAGACTGCACATGCGCCGGGTCCCAAGCCCTCCTCCGCCTCAGCAGCAAGCCGACACCCAAGCCCCCGACACTCCCACGTCCCATTTCAACATCAGGCTGAAATGATTCGGTCATAATTTGCTGTGGGGAAATAAAAAAAGAGAAAATTGCACATTTTCCCTTGTTTCACATCATGCCTGCCAGAACGCCCGTGCTGAGGTCGGGGTGACCCTAAGCACCTCGCCGGCTGCAGGTGTGCGCCCAGGGCCACTCCCACACAGTCTGCAGCTCAGGCTGCCCACGGCGCTGCCTCACGGTCCAGAACGCTTCTCAGCTCCAGGTTCTGGCTGACTAGGGCGCTGGGCATGACAGTGTAGGAGTCTTGTTTGGGGAGATGGTTTAAATTGTGGTTGACTATGGGCCATAAGGATTTGGGCATTGTCGTTTTTTTTGTAGTTTCAAAATGCAGGAGCCCTGTTTGGGGAGATGGCTTAAACTGCGGTTGACTATGGGCCATAAGGATTTGGGCATTGTCGCCTTCCGTAGGACTTGGCCCGGGATCTCGCGGGACTTGGCCCGGGATCTCGCGGGACTTGGCCCGGGATCTCGAGTGACTTGGCCGAGATTGCTGATCGGGTCAGCGCCATTTTGGTGGTGTGTGTGGCGCGTGTTAGTCGTTGTTAGAGCCAGAGAGAAAAGTTATCAGAATAAAAAGCTGTTTATTTCCAGTTTGCCTCTGAACTTCTTCCCGCGGCTTCGTTGCTCCAAGCGGCCATCGCTTCAGGCAGCAACAGGACAGTCCATCAGGCAGAAGGAGGTGGCAGGTGTGCCCAGCGCCAGGTCAGTTCCCACAACCTGTGACTTGGGAGAAATGCTATGTCACAGCAGAAAGCACCCGTCCTGCAGAGCTGGCGTCTGGGGAACGGGAGCGCTCTGGCCATGAGGGAGGTCTCATCAGGACAGCCACACAGCCGGTGCTCCTAGGCACCACGGGGACACCTGCCTCCACTCAGGAGCTGGACGTGCCTTCCTCGGTGCAGGACGAAGTCCTAGACCTCCTCTAGCAGACAGCAGGGCAGGTTAAAGTCATCCCTCCCAGGAAGAGGCCTTGCCAGGGCCAGGCACACTGCACCTGTCTGCAACCAGGCCATGGGGCAGGGCCACAGACAGCCAACAGCCTGCACTGGGGGCAGCCGGATTCTGCCTAAAACACGTGCTTCTCCTCAGGGACTCGCCAAGGAGATGATCAGCTCGCATGGGGACTCGCTAGGACAGACCTGACCAGGCTCAATGACCAACCTGGTAGCCACAGACCAGAGCTCACTGTGGGCACCCACCTGAAGGCCTGAGATACTTCCTGCCATGGTCACATGGGGCACCAGTGGCCAGATGCAAGGCCACCTTCTCTCCCTCCCTCCCTGACCCCTGTGGGGGCCTCACGCCCTTCAGCAGCACTCCCGGGGGCACCTCGCAAAGCCAGCAAGGAGCTCAAGGTCAAGATCTCAGGACATCTGGACATGCTAACTGCAGCAGTACCAGGGCTTCACTGTACCCTACCCCACCCACCCACACTCCAGGACAATGACTCGTCCTCCACCGCAGCCTGCAGCAGCAGCCAGGGAGCAGGTCCTCTTTGTACTCCCACTGCCCCAGACCACTGGTCAGTCCATCTCCCTCCAGACCCCTCAAGGCTGCCATGGCCCACTGGCTGGCTTCTCTCCAAACAATTCCAGTCTTCCAACAGGACTGCCACGTGAGGCCCCAGGATGCTCTGATGCCTGCCAATCGCAAGCCCAAGACCACTGGGAAAGGCTAGGCTGCCTCTACATGTGACCAGAGCTAAGACACCGTCACGAAAGTTTGCTGGGATCGCCCCATGTCCTGGCAGAGAGGCCCACTATCCCCTAATGCAGAGCCACCCACTGCCACCATGGTCCCCTGCATGCTAGCACACGAGCCAGCAGAATGAAGTCCTCCGTACCCTTGATGAAGACTCGGCCGCACCCTGTTTCTGCAGGGAAGAGGCTCAGCCGAGGACCTCGCGATGATTTATGACTCAGTGTCCCGAACAGGTGAGCCTGGCGTACCAGACACACTCAGGTGGCCACAGATGAGCAGGGCCTTGGTGACACCTGCTCTGACAAGGACTGGCACTCTTGGAGGAACAGCCACCATCCAACCCAAGGCCACACAGCCACGGAAATGCGCTCGCTGCCAAACGATTAACCTGAGGCTCCAGTCCACACAGCAGGAAATTTTATGTTCTAAATTAGTTACATTATACCCGGAGCCGATCAGAGGCTTGATAACTTGAACACATAATTCTATGCCTTTTACTCTTTAAACAATAATTCAGTCTAATCCTGCGGCTGAAGCCAAGATTTCCAGACCAAAAGCGCACTTTCCATTTGATTAAATACTAATAAATGCAAGAATGAAACACCAGTCTTTTATCTTACAGTAAATTCTTCAACTACCACACACTCTAACAATTAATTTCTCCTCTGGAGAAAGGGACAGGTCCTTCCCCTCACAGACAGCTTTGCAGTCTCAAGTCTTAATTACAACAGTTAAAACAGAATTTATCGTCGTCCAGGGCTTACAGAAAATGACATCACAGCACAGGTTCCTGGCCTCTTGAGGTGACCTGTCAGTGGGCAGACCTGCGGGGAAGCACCCTGGGCCACCACTGGGCAGACGGCGAGAATCAGCATGCCTTCCTCTCACTTGTGGGCACAGAGTGACAGCCCTCCCCCAGGCACGCAAGTCCTGGTGACACAGCACACACGTGTGTGCCACACTCAGCACGGTCCCACACGCTTGATACTTACTTTACCCACAAAGAGAGAAAACGCTGCTCACGAAAGCTGGTAAATTCCACAGAACAGAAAGTCATATTTGCTTTCCCAGAATGCAGCAGGGCACGGTGGCACCCGCCCATAACCCCTGCAGCTTGGGAGGCTGAGGCAGGAGGATCACAAGTTCAAAGCCAGCCTCAGCAAATCAGGGGGCCCTAAGCAACTTAGCAAGACCTTGTCCCCACCGCCCCCAAGAAAAAAAAAAAAAAAAGGCTGAGGATGTGGCTCAGTGACTAAGTGCCCCTGGGTTCAATCCTTAGTAACCAAACCAAACCAAAACCAAACCAGTTCCAAGCTCTTTCTAGGGTAGGTCAGCCAGGAGGCAATGAGGGGTCGGCCCCCCACCCAACAGGCAGGACCACGCACAGGAGCACAAGGGACAGCCTGATTCCTGGATGACTGGCATTCATTCATAAAAAAAAAGGAAATAAATGACAAAACAGACCCCTCAAGGAAGGCCCGTCTCGCTCCTTTCCCTTGCTGTGGTTGTCCCGCTATGCAGGTCGCTTGGGCCCCTGCCCTGCCCCTGCTCCACGCCCTACAGCCCATCTGGGCACAAGGAGACTTCCCTTTGTGGCCATGTCCCTCACCAGTCAGTTCAAGGTGCCAAGGTCCCCAACTGGAGCATGCAGCCTCCTCCAGAGTCACTTACAGGAAGCCATGGTGCATTCCACCCAGGGGGCTGTCACTGTCACCAGGCACTATGCTCCCTCTGAAGAGGCAGTTCAGGATCCGATCCGTGACCATGAAGCAATGAAAGCTGCCCGGCCTGGCTGAGGGAAGGAGGGCAGGCTGCCACAGCCCGACAGCCTGCCTGGGAGCAGCGCAGGGGACGCCCTCCGGCCACCTCCCGGCAGACTGCGAGCTCCCGGTGCACACGGCACACCAGCGCTGTGGCGACCTCTTCAGACAGGTGAGCAGCAGCCACAGGCCATGCACTCGCCCTGCACGTGTGGCCTCAAAAGGGATCTCTGACTCCTCTTGTCCTTAACGGTCCCCTCCACTGCAGGAAGCAGGGCAGGGGTGGCACCCTTCCTCTTGGGCCGTGCCAGCCTGCCGGGTGCAAGTCAGCGGATGCCCCATCACTGCCCAGCTCGGGAGCTTCCGCAGTGCGCCCAGCTTCTCGGTCCTGGTGCTATGACAACGGACGGCCCCAGCCACCTGGGGTGGGACGGCTGAGCCTGCTCAGACTGTGCAAGCAAAGAGCACGCACGGGGGGCGCAGAGGCAGCAGGACCTCCTCTCTCACGGCTGGAGGCAGGAAGCTCACGATCAAGGGGCACGCCAGCACCAGGCCTGGCAGAGGCTGCTTTCTCAGGGGTGCCTCTGGCTTGTCTCCACCTGGGGAGGGACAGATGAATGCCACATTAGGGCGCTGGTCCCCTGCTGCAAGAAGAGTTTCCCAAAGTCCCTCTAGACACCAGCACCTCGGGGTTGGCTTTCCACACGCAACTCGGAACCACAGGCCTTCAGACCACAGCGGTGGGTCAAGAGAGCACGGAGGCCCAGACAGAACCAGAGGAATTCAGGGGCCCAGATGGAAATTTAATGTTTAATGTAGAAAAGTCACTTCTGTCTCAAGTTGGTTTGAGATATTTGTTATATACACGGGAATGATATAATAAAATCCACATTTATACACAGAATCCACGTTTCAACAATAACCAAAACCATCCTGTAGTCTATTTGTCTACAAACGACACAGTGACAAAGAGCTGTGTAACTATTTTTCCTTGAAAACAGGGATTATTACAAAATTATATGTGAGCTACACCCGATCTTCATTCCAGTAACTGAAGAATGTACTTATTTCTCTCTCATGCCGATATAGTCTCACTACCATGAGGAAAACCCCTATAGGATATTTCAAAAACTAACACAAATGTAAAACTCGAAGACGTTATTACGAAACTTAGCAGGTACATTTCATCTAAATCACAGCAGAATGAATCCTTCAAATGACAGTCACAGATGAAAACTCGTGGAGCTGAGACGCCAATTCCGCAGGTAGCTGGAGTCGGGGGCAACACAGGCCGTCAAGGTGACGAGGATCCACGACGCTGCCATCTGCGCCGCCTTCCTGCGGGTGTCCAGGGCACCGCCCACGCCCACTGTGTCCGGGCCCAAGCGCACACCACAGGAAGGACCGGGCACGGCTCCCGCCCGCTCTGGGGCCAGGAGGAGCGTCCTGAGACTCGCGGGCCTCCCCCACTTCACAAGGCCTGTGTGAGTGGAGACCTTTCGTCCTCATTGTTTACCTGCCCTGAACACCACGGCTGGGAGAGAGAGTGGGGACAGCCACCATGGTCCCCAGGGTGTGAAGCAGGGCCCTGAGCTAGTGGCCAGGACTGCACTGCCACCTGCCCTGCAGGCGGGCCCAGCCCTGCCCTCACCCAGGCAGCTCAGGCGGCACCGGCTGGGGCCAGGTGACCAGGCACGTTGGACCCAATAGCCCAGACCCCCACCTGACACAGGAAGTGGCAAAGTGCACACAGTATTCGTCACGTTGACCATCTTGTACGTGCACGAACTCAGTGGCATCAAGTCCACTCAGGATGGTGCGTGATCATCTCCTCTGCCCACGGGCAAATGCCTGCATCATTTCCACCAGGAGCTCCGTGCCCTCTAACACAGCCCCCGCCCTGGGCACCACCAAGCTCCCGCTCTCTTGGTCTGGCCACGGAACCTCGTGGAAGTGCCTCCTGCAGTACGTGCCCTTCCGCAACTGGCTTGCTTCAGCCACGTCACGACCCCGGAGCGCCCTTCTAGGGCAGGACAGTCCACTGTGTGGACAGAACACGCTTGGCTGATCCGTTGCTCCATCAGTGGACACCAGCTGCTTCCAGCCTTTGGCCGCTGTGCATAACGTGGCTGTGTGCAGGAGCCCTGTTTGGGGAGATGGCTATGATTGCGGTTGACTTCGGGCCATGGAGTTTTGGACATTGCCGCCTTCCGTAGTCTCACGAGACTTGGCCTGGGATCTCGAGAGACTTGGGCCGAGCGCGGAGCGGGTCGGGGCCATTTTGGTTGTTGGTTGTTTGCTGGTGTGTGGTACGTGTTAGAGTTGTTAGAGCCAGAGAGAGAAGCTGACAGAATAAAGAGCCTGTTTGTTTCCAGTCTGCCTCTGAACTTATTCCCGCGGCTTTGCTGCTCCAAGCGGCCATCGCTTCAGTGGCGACAGCTGTGAACGCGGGTGCGTGAGCACTTGCTGGAGTCCCTGCTTGTCGTCCCTCTGGGTGTACACCGGGACAGACTCAGGGCAGTCTTGCTGGATTATATGGCAACTGTTTCAGGTTTTGAGGGCCCCCCCCACTGCTCTCCACAGCAGCTGCACTATTTCACCCCCCACCAGCAATGAGCAGAGCCCCAAGGTCCCCACATCCTCACCAATGCTCATTGTAAAAATCACCAACTGATACACCTAGATTCAGGCCCCAAATGGCCAAGGATGCAAATGATGCTCTGTTTTTGCACCGCTGAGCCACACAACTCAGTGACGACTCAGTGACAAGGTTGTCTGCGTCTAGTGTACCTGCTAGGCATGGGCCGTTTCTCTGATGGTAGAAACCTGAAGTTCAAAGACAAGAGAGCAACTTTCCAGCGCCCAGGTGGACAGGGCTGGTGACCGCAGGATGCTGAGCTTGCCACCCTGGTGGAGGGAGTGGGCTACAGAGTCGTATGAGACACATGACATGGAGCAATATGCGGAGGATGCTGGACACTGAGCTCCTGTGTTCACTGGAGGTTCCTAGGAAAACGCTAACGCAGGTTGAAATTAAAACGAGCTTGGCTTCATGAGGGTTCTGTTTGCCTTTTCCTTTTGGGTCAGAATTTTTGCCTTTCCTCTATGGGCTGTGTACCAGAGAAGGCAGAGCAAGCCATCTGCGGGTGGCACAGGAACTGTAAAGGGCAAAGGTCATCTGGGTGGACAAACGGGGAGGCCTCCCACACCCGCTGCCCCCTCTAAGTGCTGGGACAGAATGGGGGCCTACTTCTCCCGAGTGCCCGGCAGTCTGGGTCTGCGGACACTTGGCCTTCTCGGCCAGCCACACAGAAAGGAGCAGCAGGGCCTGGGAGGACGGCAGGTGACCAAGTGCCAGTCCCTGCAGGGCGGCCGGTCCCGGGAGCTTGTGCCAACACAGACTGACCTGGCAGGATGGGCTGGCACAGGGGGCCTGAGCCCAGGTGACGCTGAGGCCCAGGAGGGCTCCAGAGCTGCACAGGCAGGATTCTAGAGGGCTCCTGGCCTCCTGAGGGCCCATCCAGAGGTCCTCTGCCCCTTGCAGATCAGCCCCTCTCTGAGCCAGGTTCTGACTCATTCATAAAGACCTGACAGCCTGGGGAACATGGCCTCGTTCAGACAAACCCACCCAAAACTGAGCCACTGCTGAAGGCCGCTAATCTGGTTCCAGTGTCACTCTGACCACTAAGAAGCTTAATTCCTGGTCTTTTTTTTTTTTTTTTTTTTTTTTTTTTTTTTTTATTTTACAGAAAATCTGTGCTGCGCGGCATCTGGAACACTGAGCTGACTCGATTTCCCTGCCCTTAGTCTATGTCTAATTCCATCATCAGCTCTTATGTACCTGTTCTTGTTTTAGTTGTAGATGCCTCTGTCTGTCTGTCTATCTATCTATCTGTCTATCTATCTGTCTATCTGTCTTTATGTGGGGCTGAGAATCGAACCCAGTGCCTCACACGTGCAGGACAAGCGCTCTGCCACTGAGCCACAACCCCAGCCCTCCTATGTATTTTTCAACTTTAACACTACAACTTCTATGAAAATCCTAAAATTCTTCCTTGCCTCATATCTGACATAGATCAATAAAATTACTGAATTAACTGAAATAACCAGCAAGGCATGATGTGTGACGGAGCGTGAGGGGCGCCAGCCATTCCCACAGGTCAGCGCCCCAGTGCCCGGCACGTGCGGACCCCGCCTGGCCTCTCTTCACCACAGAGTTCTCTGCAGGCGTCCACCCTCAGGTGAGGCTCTGCAGCACTGGGCCCTGCGGGCCGCACAGCAGCAGGGGTGGACTGGACGTCCTGCACCCACCGTGCACCTGAGAGGGGCTCTGGAGGCAAGGGGGTGGGGAGGGCCAGCCTCCTCGGGCTCCTGGGAGTGGCTGCGGGAGAAAGGCCAGAATGAGGCCTCCTCCAATATTTCACCCACTCTCACAATCAGCTTCAGTGTCTTCCCCAAGGTGTGCGGTTTCCTACAAAACCACAGAGTTTTGACAACTGTAATCTATTTTAGTCTCTAGGAAATGCTCAATAAATACTCTCCGAGGTATCACTTCTGTGGCATAGCGTATCAAAACTTCCTTTCCGTCTGTGACCCCCACTTGGTAACTCCCAGCATCCTCTGCTTACCTGTGGTTCTCCCAGAGGGCTGAGAACGGGCTCACTGGGCAGAGGACAGAGCACTGAGGGGGAACTGGGCCACCTGGGGTGTCCCATGGAGACAGCACGTGGGCCTAGTAGCAGGGCTCTGCTGGCCCCAGCACCGCAGGGCACGGGGCTCCCTCCCCCACACTCAGCTCCCCAAGCACCCCTGCACGCCACCCTTCAGGGCCTCCCAGGCCCTCCGCGGCTCCTCCTCCTTACTGGTGGTCTGGAGCAACGGCCTGCCACGCCAATTCACGTGGCAGGAGAAGCTTTTTAACACTCAGATGTTTGTCTTTTAAAATGTATTATGTAGAGAGATTTCAATGAACCGAGCAAACTCTGCAGATCCCAGAATCCCATATAACCACACAGAGAAAGAAAAGGCTAACTTGACAAGAGCAGGGTTACCACTGGGCATAGCAGAATCACTTGCCTAGGTGCCTCTGGGGGTCTGGAGCACTGAGCACGGCTCCTCCATGCCATCCTGCAGGGGACCTTGGCTGAAGGTCAGTCACACAGTTAACCCTGAACTGCTCAGACCTGAAACAAGTCACCGGCATCACCGGAAGCTGCTTCCTCCTGGTAAAACATGCCCTTCTTGATAGATGGGCTACCCTCCCCCCCAGAGTTTTCCACATCCTGAGAGAAGCAACCTTGTTTCATTCTCGGCAGGATGTTTCTTCCCCGGGCAAGAGCCAATAGGCTTAAAGGTCGCCCTGTTCTAGGGGCAAAGAGCCAATGGCGTTGGGGTTGCTCTGGTGCACCTCCCACCAGAAATCCCTATATAGGGCCCTGTTTGAGAGACTCAGAACAGACACAGACACACACGGACACACACATCAGCTCGACCCTGTGGAGAGGAGGAAGCCACTGCAACAGCTCCAGACCCATCATCGCCTTCAGCCCGACGGCCGCTCACAGCTGATAGCTCCAGCCAGACAGCAGCTGCTTTAGCTGATAGCTCCAGAGATCCTAGCTGGTG
Organism: Tamias sibiricus; assembly: GCA_025594165.1. NCBI lineage: Eukaryota > Metazoa > Chordata > Mammalia > Rodentia > Sciuridae > Tamias > Tamias sibiricus. Next base: position 169,120,564 of record CM046663.1, on the reverse strand, counting down.
CGACCAAGCACCCCACCTTCTGTCCAGAGCCTGCACACGCCCCTCTCTGACTCCCCTCTCCCACCAGAGCTTGCACACTCCCCTCTCCGACTCCCCTCTCCCACCAGAGCTTGCACACGCCCCTCTCCCTGACTCCCCTCTCCCACCAGAGCTTGCACACTCCCCTCTCCCTGACTCCCCTCTCCCACCAGAGCCTGCACACGCCCCTCTCCGACTCCCCTCTCCCACCAGAGCTTGCACACTCCCCTCTCCGACTCCCCTCTCCCAGCACCTCTTCGACCTTCGACCAGAGCACCTCTTCTCCAGTTTTGCTACCAGCCACGAAGGCTGTTGAATAGATCTCTTGGCTGCACGGCTGTCCCTGGTGGGATGTTTTGTCCTTCACTTCTCTACAGAAACAGCACAGGGTGCCGGGAGATGTTAACGTGCCAGGCAAACAGAAAGAGGAGAAGCCAACGAAACGAAGGAGGGGGCGTCTGGTGTCCAGGCTGTGCGGTGCAGGAAGAGGCCATCCTGCACGTGTCCTCGCGGGCAGGAACCGCCACGTGCATTGCGTGGAGGTCAGCTAGCACCTGTGGGCACGCACCAAAAATCAAACCAGCGCACGGGAGCCCAAGATGGAGGACACAAATCCTGTCTGAGAGGATGGGACGCCACTGGCAAAAGCAGGGCAGGCGCGGCGACGGGGTGGGACAGAATACCCAGCGGGCTCCAGACGACACGTGCTGAGAGACCCGTGAGGGCCCTGACGGTGGCGTGCTGACACGTACGGCCAGCTCATCCCCTGGGGCCGTCCTCTGTGTTGTGGGATGGGCACCGGCATCCCTGGCCTCTACCCACTGGAGGCCAGCAGCACTTCCTCAATCAGGACACCCAAACATGTTCCCAGTGAGAGCCATGTCACCCCCAGTTGAGAACCGCTGGTCTCATCAAGAAACCCGCCACTCAACAGGCACCAGCTGAGGAGGAGGAGCTCCACACTGACTTCATGCTGCGCTTGTAAGTACACAGTGAACAGTGCCACAAACACCGTGCCCAGGGCCATCACGGAGCCAGCACAGGTGCAAATAAGACGCCCCAAGCAAGAACGAGCAGGAGCAGGAAAGCTGTGGCCGGCCCCCAGAGGCTGGAGAACTGCACCACATAAAGGACAGAGCTGGGCGCGTGGCTCAGGGGCAGAGTGCCCGCGCGGTGCACAGAGGCCCGGCCCAGGCAAATCTGGGGCCCCCGCCTCAGGTTCTCCAAGAGCAGGTGCCCCCTTACTAGCTGACCCCAGGAGCTCCTGATATGGGCACAGCCAGCTGGTGTGGGTGTCCCCAAAAGTCCTCTCCAGTCCTCATAGGACCTACTGGGAAGTGGGAGGGATTCCCGGGTCCTCAAAGATGGTGGGGGCTCTGGACACTCAAAGGAAAGGGATCGGGCACGTGAGGGCACACGTGGGGCTGACTGCAACCACTGTGCCATCCTGCCTCCCGGGGCACAGTCTGTCAAATAAGCCAGACTCTAAAGCACCACCCTGAGTACCACGAAAACAGGCGTTTCTACTGGGCATCCGTCCGCAAGGCTGCACCACCAACGGGAAGACCAGCTTCACTTTTGTATAACTTTCACAAAATTTGTCCCCCCACCATTCTGACAAAGTCACGCCTGCAGTGTCAATGCACAGCAGACAACACACGTCCAGCAGGCAGGCCGCCAGGCTGCAGGCGCACACGCAGCCTCACGGTCTCCTCCTGCCCAAGCGCTCCTGTGCTGGGTGTGCACCGCTATTAATCATCACGCTGTCCTTCCTTGAAGCTATTCATTAAGTGGTGTGTGTGGGCACACACCATGCAAGAATCTCATTTTGGGAGTGCAAGGAGAGTTACAAAATGTGTGTGCTGAAGAGGCAGCACCAAGTCTCACCCTGTTGAGAACCACTTGGCTACAAGAAGACAGTATTTCTGAAAACCCCCCTTAATTTTTAAAAATTAACTATAATATAATATTTGGCCTTTGGTATCTACATGTCTGATCAACTATAGGGGGGCAGCCTGTTAGACAGGGAGCACTGCTACAGAGAGAATAAAACCCCCAAGACCCCAGGATCTGACAGGATTCCATGAGTTTCCACCTGAGTGTTGGAAAGGGCTGAGGCCGGAAGCCGTGGAATAAAAGGTAATGCAGCTAGGCATAACACAATAAAAGATATTACCTTCCAAGTGCATTATTGTTGCCAATTATGAGAATCACTTCAACTTAATTTCAAAAGCACAATCACCCTCAACAGAAACAGTCTCTTTTTTAAATTTCAAAGAGAATTACATTAAGGCGATAACTCACCTTCCAGCCATAAGATCACTCTCCCTTATTGCAACACCACATTTCATAAATACCTCTCATCGACAAGTCAAGCTAATTCAGGTTAATTTCATTGTATTTTGGTGCGATCTCACATTTGTGCGCAATTACCTTTATCATTTTATTGCCAAGGCAGAAAATAATCAGAACGATTATTTGAAAATGGAGGTTTATAAATTCTAAATCACAGTTGCTGGCATTTTTGATAAAGCAGCAGCTTTATCTCGGGAAGTGGCAGGGACATCAGATAAATCATGCATCAGTCAAGTGCAGCTGACCCCCAAGTGCATTGCACAATATCTGAAGTGCTTCCAAAGAAACTTTCCTGCATCATCCATCATTCTTCATAATACTGAAATAGCTACACACCTGAAGAACAGAAGCCGGAGGATAATAAAAAAAAAAAAAAAAAAAAGAAAAGAAAAAAAAAGCAGCAGTGTGGGCAATGCCATTATCGGCTTCCCTTTTAGAAGATAAGCTATGGCCTGGAAACTGGACTGTGCACATAAACAAATGTGACTGCACAATAACTCTGAATATCTGTATTTATATTCATCAACTCGGTTTTAAACGTAAATGAAATATGAGAAGCATCAGTAAAAGGAAGTGCATCTTTTTTTTTTTTTTTTTTTTTTGGTACCGGAGATTGAACTCGGGCACTCGACCACTGGGCCCCATCCCCAGCCCTTTTTTTTTTTGTGTTTTACTAGAGACAGGGTCTCACTGAGTTGCTAAGTGCCTCGCCACTGCTGAGGCTGGCTTTGAACTCGCGATCCTCCTGCCTCAGCCTCCCAAGTGCTGGGATGACAGGCGTGCGCCCCTGCACCCAGCTAAGGAAGTGCCTCTTTATGCTGTTTGGGGACGGCTGCCTTCAGAGCAGCTGTCTCCCTCTGGCCTGTGAGGGTGGCAGGGAACCCAGGCAGGCACGGCACCACTGTACCCCTGTCCTGTTCTCGGCTCCTAGTTCTGTCCCAAAGCTGATCGCTTATAAAAAGAAGCAACCTGACTTAGGGACTTAGGGAGAGTCCCCGTCGCCACTGCAGCTCCCCAAGTTGACGACGAGCAGCAGGTGTAGAAGCTAGGACGGGGGTGTCCTGTCACCTGTACTCGCCTGAGACCTCAGTCTCACTTTCCTAGGGGAAGGTCGGCCACACCACGGCTGTCCCAACTTGTATCCGTGAGGCAAGACAAAAAGCTCTGTGGTTGCTTCTTTCCTTTTCTATCAAAAAGCAAATACCCCAGAGGGAGAGTCCGCACCCGAGACTGGCAAGCTCATGCCCACGGGCTCCTGAGCAGCCCAGCTGGAGGGGCAGGATCTCCTGGCTCGTGGGGCGGCTCCATGTCACAGGCCGCCTTGAGTGTGTGACATCTCACTGCACCGAGTGCCACACAGAGGGAGGGGCACGGAGAACAGGAGCTGGCCTGGGCCGCAGGGCGAAGCTCCCCAGGGCACCTCAGCACACGGCCCAAGACACCCACCGCTCGGAGAGGTGCAGTGTGGCCCCCGCATGTCCCACACAGGGGACCGAGCAGACTGGTCCCCTCCTCAGGCCTGCCACAGACACTGCCGCTGCGCAGCTCCTGCTTCTCCCCAGCTGGGCCCAAACCAGAGGGGACGTCCTCAGAACCGCACGTGGGCACGGTGTGGCTTCACTGAGGTCATCCCCGCCAGCAGCACCCAGGGGAGGGGCAGCCCACGGCCTCTCACCCGCAGCCAAAGGGAACGTGAGCGCCCAACGTGGGGAGGGGCGAGCGGCGACAGGGCGAGGCTGACAGACCAGGAGACAAAAGGTGGCCACGGCAGAGACAGCAGACCAACGGGCCCCAACGCAGTGGGGAACCTGGGGTACTAGAAACCCACGACCACAGCCCACAGGCCCCCCACGTGAAGCCGCCAAGCCCCTACAAAGCCGACCTCGGTTTGCCGAGAGAGGACATACACCATCAGTTACGGCAAAGTCCAACCTGCAGTCTGGACAGATCAGAGGAGCCCGCCCCACGGCAGGCAGGTGCTGTCGCAGAGGGAGCCAGGCCACAGTCCAGGGTGGAGAAGAGGCAGCAACTTTGAGCCTATGAGTACACAGGCAAACCTCACCTAACAGTCACGGTTGCTTTTAAGTCCAGGGACAGAAAACACCCAAGTCTCCCAGCACCAGCTGAGAGCAAGAGAGAACCTATTAGAAAGGATTCTGGTGCAAGAGAGTTACTGGAGGCTCCTTATGAACTGTCAGGGACCCTGAGCCAGGATGCAACCAAGCTGAAGTTGCTGAGCTAAATGTTTCCTCAGTGCATCGCCAAAAGCGTACGTGACCCTGGGACTCCATGCTCCCATTTAAATTTGTGTGAAAGCCATCAATGCAACAGCAGTCCAGCCATCAGAGCCACCCAAATGCACAGGTGACACTGCATCCTGACAGGCCACGGAGCTAACCTGTAGAGAATTAAAGCCAGGGAGTCCAACACCAGAGCCCGGCCACTTTGCCACCAACTCTCCTGCTACCTAGAGATGCCCTAAGAGGCACAGCCCCCAGGGCCCCAGGTGAGCCCCTGCACCCAGCCCACCAAAGTGCCCTGCAGCCAGGACCAGCAATGCCCGTGCAGGAGCAAGGAGGATGTTGCCGGACAAAGGCGCCACTGGCCACCCCTCGTGGCTGAGGAATCATTTGGGCCTTCTTCCAATCCTCAGATTTCTGATAGGACTCGTGCTCAAAGGTCTGTGCCCAGGAGAAGGTAAAACATGGTGAAGACGTGCTTAAGAAGGAGCAGATTGGGGACCACCTAGCCCATCACACAGGCAAGCGAACGTTCAGGGAAATTACCACCAAATGACTTCCTTTTTTTAAAAAATATCTATTTATTTGCTTTTAGTTGTACACAATGCGTTTATTTTTACGTGGTACTGAGGATCGAACCCGGGCCGCCCACGTGCTAGGCGAGCGCTCTACCGCTGAGCCACAACCCCAGCCCCCCCAAATGACTTCTTAGCTGTTTCCAGAAGCAAGATCCAGCCATTGCGTAAGTACCACCAACCACGTTCGGCCTCCATCGGGTGGAACTCGACAATACCGAGTCTGCGTCTCTGCCACCAGCAACCGCAGCCACATAAAGCGACTTCACCAAGCCCGAGGCTGGGGTGGGGTTCTAATCCTTCCGCACTTCTCACCATGGTGCTAGACAGTGGGGTTCCCACAAGGTTCCTGGTGCGTCAAAGCACAGCCAGGGCTCTTAGAGGAGTCACCTTCATTTCGTGACTTTCGATATTTCTGTTTACAACAAAGAACCAAGAATTGTACCAAATCACACGTAGGCCAAACATACAAATTTTGCAGAAATGAGAACTGAAAGAAAATTAAATGGGTCAAAGAGAAAACCTAATTAGTGGAGACTGCTCCGAAAAGTCGTTCCCACGCTTCACACGGAACTACACCAGAAGACCTTCAGCACCTCGTTCGACTGGGACACGTGAGGAGGCTGGTGAGCTGCCGTGTCTGCGTGGGAGCACGCCTCCACTTTGAAACAAGGTGATTCCATTGCCTGTCTGTCCTAGTCCAAACTGCAGGAGCCCTGTTTGGGGAGATGGCTTAAATTGCGGTTGACTATGGGCCATGGAGATTTGGGCATTGCCGCCTTCCGTAGTCTCACGGGACTTGGCCCGGGATCTCGCGGGACTTGGCCGAGATTGCTGATCGGGTCAGCGCCATTTTGGTGGTGTGGGTGGCGCGTGTTAGTCGTTGTTAGAGCCAGAGAGAAAAGTTATCAGAATAAAAAGCTGTTTGTTTCCAGTTCACCTCTGAACTTCTTCCCGCGGCTTCGTTGCTCCAAGTGGCCATCGCTTCAGGCGGCAACACCAAACGTCAACTCTGGGCTTGGCTACGTTCTAACTCTGCAGGTTGACGTCTTCTCACCAGGCAGGCACGGGAAGTACTCTCCTGCCCAAGCGGGGCTCTGCCTGCACGTCATCTGCACCTGGTGAGGGAACACGGAGGCTCAGGTCTCGCTGTTCACTTGAAAGAAGCCATGAATACTGCAGGTCGGCAGCACACAGAGCAGACCCCAGGACCAGAGTGCCGATGCAGCCTTGGTCTCCAACGTGCACACAGATGACAGGCAGAGAAGCCAAGGCAGACATGTGTGCACACGGGGGTCGGGGTGGGGGGGGCCGGCCCTGCGCACGCAGTAGGCGGGAGCCGCGACCAACACCCCACCCATGACGGGGCGGCTCGCATCCTGCTCCCGCAGAAGGAACTGAGGCTCCTCAAAGAAGTTCCTAGATCTAAGGCAGGGCAAGGAAAGTAATAAACAAATCAATCAATCAAGAAATCTGGAGGGAAAACTGGGCCAGAAAAGGCCAGGCCCATCCCAGGAGCCAACCTACGATGGCCCCCAAGAGAGGGAGGGAAACAAGGAACGGTCTCAGACCATCCTCCAGCAAACACGTCTCCAGGAGCCTGCAGTGACGCAAATGCCACACCCAACAGCTAAGGGGAAAAGGAAGGACGGCGCTTCCTCAAGAAGCGCAGGAGCCCTGATTGGGGAGATGGCTGAGATTGCGGTCGGCTGCGGGCCATAGAGATATTCGGACATTGCCACCTTCCGTGGTATCACGGGACTTGGCCCGGGATCTCGCGACACTTGAGCCGAGATCGGATCAGGTCGGCGCCATTTTGTTGGGGGTTTTTTTGGTGGTGTGTGGTGCGTGTTAAGAGTCGCTGTTGGAGCCAGAGGGAGAAGGTATCAAAATAAAAAGCCTGTTTGTTTCCAGTTCGCCTCTGAACTTCTTCCCGCGGCTTCGTTGCTCCAAGCGGCCATCGCTTCTGACAGCAACAAAGAAGAACCACAACCAGTAAATGAAGAGGGAAAGAGGGAAACAGAAAACACACTCAGACACCACGTGAAGCTGCTGCAGGCAAGAAGCACCAGGTGGCCACGGTCAGTGGGTGGGAGCCAGGGGACCAGGTAGTCTCACAGCATCTCTTACCACTTACCAGGGAGAGCGGCAACCCTGTAGTTGGGGAGGCAGGGCAGATGCCACCGTACCCAAGGTACCAAGGTCAACAGTAGCTGTGACTGACAGATGGGCACACATACCCGTGGAGGATCCCCGAGGGACACATAATGTCTGTGCCTTCTCTCCAAAACGGTGTGACCCCCATCAAATCATGAGAGAGCAGAAACTATAATGAGAGGGGATCCGCAAAACAGGTGACCAGGGCTTCCCACGGGGCTCAGGTCACAAGACGTGAGGAGAGAGGACCACCAGGAAGTAGGTGATGCGCCCAGCGAGGCTGCTCTGATAGCCCCAGGCTGTCCTATGACCACAGGGTGGAGGACAGAGGGCCAAGACCAGGGACTGGGAGCGTGGGGGCCTGGTGAGAGCCACGTCACGGCTCCCGGTGGCACCCCTCCCTGTCCTCGGGTGGAGGAGAGAAGAGCAAGCTCCCTGTGCCCCTCTCAACGGGCGCTGATCACCTTCCCAGGGCCACCCTCATGACCTAACCCTAACCTCCCAGAGGCCCCGCCTCCTCACGTGTCACACTGGGGACTTGAGGGACTCGAAACTCAGAACTGTCCACTAGAGGAGATAAAGAAGAGGCAGCAAGGCTCCAGACGACATGCACAGGTCGGCACCTGGTCCTGGTCACCGCCCACATCGCTGGTGACAGGCGCAGGAGGTGTGCTGCTGCCACTTCCTGGTCACCGCCCACATCGCTGGTGACAGCGCGCAGGAGGTGTGCTGCTGCCACTTCCTGGTCACCGCCCACATCGCTGGTGACAGGCGCAGGAGGTGTGCTGCTGCCACTTGCACTTTACTGCTCGTCTGAGTCCATCTCTCGATGCCAGGACATGAAAACAAGCCACCCCCTGCCACGTGTGCACGTGCAGGTCCATTCTGACCCCAAAGACCTGGCCATTCAGAATGGGAGGGAGATGAGGGACAGCACAAAGAATCTGCAGGGCCCCTCTGGTCCCCTCACTGCAGACCACGGTGCGGTGGCAGACGAGGGATGGAGCTGGGCATCAACCCTCAGGTACAACGCCCCTGGGCAAGGGACCCAGAGCTGTGACACCGCACCGTGTGCCTGTCAACGGGCCGGTGCAGAGCAGGGGTGTGAGCGGGGACTGGGAACCAAAAGGTCAAACAGACCCTCAGCTGAGATCAGCGTCGCTGGCCAGCGACCTCACACCTCAGCATAACCGAGACCCAGAAACGAGGCTCCAGGACAGCACAGACCTGGCCAGGGTCCGCTCCACAGCTTCTGTCCCCCGCAGGCTGCTCGTGCTGAGAAGTCATTAATTAATTAACAAACAACCAAAGAAGACCTCGGGACCCCGTGTGAGGTGCGGTCACTAAAGAAGAAGGGCAGAGATAAAGCACCAGCGCAAGACCCCGACGCACGCCAGCCAGCCGCCGGGGGCTCCCCCGGTTCTTTCCCAGGAACACCTGGCCAGGGACGCCGGCCTCCAGGGCCATGTCCGAGAATGTCGAGCAGCACAGCCGAAGTGACGAAGTGACGGGAACTGGGAGGCCTTGGCAGGACTCCCCCACCAGAGTGGTTCTGGGTCAGGCCACAGAGAGCAGATGGGCACCATGGCCAGAGACGGCTGCCAGCGCTTTATCCAGACACTTTTATAAGGAAGCAAGAGGTCTCGTGCATCGCCAGGCTACACAAATTCTGATTTTACTAAAATGCTGCGTCCCTAGAGCCTGGGTATTAATCTTATTATAAAAGTGGTCTCTCTTCTCACCGGCCATTCATTAAACTTTCATAAATTTCAAAATGTACTTATTGTTATTGGATCATATGAAAAAGGCAAACAGAAATCATGTGGTGCTAAGACAGGAGGCGAACTGGGCGTGGGCGGTGCGACTGGGACCCCGGCAAGAATTTCAGGCATCGGGGTCCCTGAACACTCACAAAGCACAGCTTTGAGCTGGTCGCAAGGCTTGGTTTCAGAGAAAGACGTCATCACAATTCTTAAAGAATGAGACGGAGTAAAAGGAAGACTCCAAACAACAGACAGGAAAACAAAGCTGCCCCATCTCTCCGTGTTCTCGGAGGGCAGCCGTGTGCGAGGGGAGGCCTACGGGGCCCACTGCCGGCCACGGGGGCCCCAGAGTGCCTGGTGTGGCATCAATCTTGTCAGCTGTGTGCCCCCGTCCGCTGCCTGCACACGCTGGAGGTTGCTGCTCGGCCTGGGCGTGCTCCGGCCCTGGCCAGATGCAGGGCTATTTCTGCGGGTACTTGGGTCCAGTGACGTTCTGATGTCATTTAACTGCGTGAAGCAGCGATGCTGAGAAGAAAGGGAAGGAGAGTCCTGGTGGGGAGAGATAAGCCCACGGCAGGCCCCGCTCCACCAGCACCCGACGGGAAGGCCGTGTGGAGTGCCCGTCGCTGAGGCTTGGGCTACGTGATACAGCGTAAGGTCACGATGATATAAGTAGGTACAGGACTGGAGAGTAGGCCCCATCACAAAAAGACACGAGAATTTTCCTTCTCTACAAGCAAGCAAGAATTCAAAAGTTCAGGAGGCCATCTGTCACATGATGAGTCACAACCAACAAATGAAACACACAGGCTGCCTCTTATCACTTGGCCCATAAAAGCTTCGGATCCACGGGGTAAAAACGCACCCAACTTTAATAAGCACTCCATTAGAACAAATAAAACCAAACACCTAATTACCAAGTGACTATTTATAGTTTCTAAAATAACTTAACCCAGTTTTACCAAGCAGATATTTTAAGATTCAAAGGAAAATCTTGCTCATTCCAGCGTCGGGGAGAGCATCTCTTCTGCCTAGACCCTGAGGATCAAGAGATCTGCAGCTCTAAATTGCATTAGTTGTACCAAATAGAAATTAGTCTCATTTACAAACAGCAATTACTTCTAACAGAAAACTGAATCATAAATTTAAATCAATTTTGACAAAATTCAAAACCTGGTTAAAGAAACACCTCCGAGTGAGCAGGGGAAGGGTGGGGCTGGCAGAGGTGCGGCCGGCCCAAGGGCGTCGCAGTAGGAGCCCTCGCCAGCCCTGAGTTGTTAGGGGCTTGGAGAGATAAAGTCCCCTTCTCATAGGGGCGATGTCCCCTTGTCAAAGCAGAAAGGAAGAAAGCTTGAGGTCTGTGATCCCAATAAAAGGAGTTCCTGGTGTTCAGAGCAGCCACGCAAAAAATGAATGAATGAATGAATGAAAGAGAACAGAAATGAACAAAGAAAGCAAATGTCAGAATTCGAAGACGCCGAAGACCTCTGCATCCACAGAGCACTGGACACAGCAGCTGTGAACCACGTGAGGCCACTCAAATCAAAGCTGATAAGAATGTGACCAAACTCGGCTTCCAAGCTGCACTCGTCACATGTGGCTGCTGGACACACGTTGGACAGTGCAGATGGAGGACATTTCTACCACTGCAAAACGTTCCACTGGGCACCCCTGACCAACCCTGTCATTGCCGTTAGGAAAACTGAGGCCCAGGAGGTAGGGGGGCATTTAAGTCACCGTAGAACCAGGAACCGGGAATTCTTCACTGCTACTGTGAAGTGGCCACTGGTCACTGTGTGTGCCCTTCAGTTCAGGCCAGCGTGAGCCTGGACTCCACGCACATCAGGACTTAGCCTTGCACACGCCCTGTGATACCTTACGAACACGGTGGCTGATGTTTCTAGGATGAGACAAGAAACAGGCACGTAAGACTCCAGGACTCACAATCATGTGGCACTGTCCTGAAGAAGCCGTGTGTGTGTGTGTGTGTGTGTGTGTGTGTGTGTGTGTGTGTATTTCTCTACCTGAGGTGTCAGAAGTCTTCCCTGCTGAGTCCTCCCGACACCAGGTGTCACAGCCTGACTGCACCCCTCCAAACCTTAGGAGTTGCCAGTACAATGGTGGCAAGAGGAGGGTCCTCCCTCCGAGAGGCACGGGCCACAAGGGCACCTCCCTCCCAGGTGGGACCTTAGGAGTTGCCAGTACAATGGTGGCAAGAGGAGGGTCCTCCCTCCGAGAGGCACGGGCCACAAGGGCACCTCCCTCCCAGGTGGGACCTTAGGAGTTGCCAGTACAATGGTGGCAAGAGGAGGGTCCTCCCTCCGAGAGGCACGGGCCACAAGGGCACCTCCCTCCCGGGTGGGACTGAGGCCGCACCACGTCTGTTCCTTGCCCTTCTGCCTTCCACCAGGTGAGCACCTAGAGACAGCGGCCCCTGCCAGGGCCTCGATGGTGACTCCTCAGCCTCTGAAACCATGAGAGGTGACCTTTTGTCCTTTATGAACCACCCGGGTGTCAGGAGCCTGCGACAACAGCACAAACAGATCAGGCGTCCCGTCAAAGGTCTTTGTGCTCAAAACGTAGATTCTTCAGGACAGTCTCAGCTGTGGAGCTACCCAGATGCCCAGCACTGGAGGGCCCGTCTCCACGCAGGGTGCTCTCCGATCACTGACACAGGGTCCTTGGCTTCAGCACGCAGACGAGCACGCATGTGAGGTCCAATGAGAAAACAGCCCAACACCGATCGCCCCAGACACGGAAGCTCTGTCCATGGGCCGCTGCGATGGCTGTGGATGTGGTAGGCACATCCAGGGTCCCAGCAGCCCTGGTCCGCGGAGAGCCTTGTGCAAACCTGTGCAGAGGGAGCAGTTCCCAGACAGAGGTCAGGAAAAGACGAGGTGGGGAAAGGACCTGGACGGTCTCCCTAGCCCCCGAGGGGCCTGGCGCATGGCCCTGGTAACACCACCTGCAAGGACGGAGACCACAGCTGGCAAGCACGTGCGTACGCAGGCCAGAACCCCTAAGAACTGTTGTGATACTACTGCCTCCCAATCTTCAAGATCCGTCTATATTTAGCTTCTAGTAGTTTTAGGCAAAAATGTTATCAACCCAGTTCTTTTGAGAAAACTGGAGTAAGGGACTCTAGAATACCAGACCTCGAACAAATGATTTCTTTTTTAAATTTTGGGGGGTTTCAGGGATTGAACCCAGGGACACTTTACTGCTGAGCTATATCCTCGGTCATTTTTTATTTTTTTATTTTGAGACATTGGTCCTTCTAAGTTGCTGAGGGTCTCATTAAGTTGCCCAGACTGGCCTCAAACTTAGAAACCCTCCTGCTTCAGCTGCCCGTCGCTGGTACGACAGTTGTGTACCACTGTGCGCCATCCAAGGACGACTTCATTAAAGTCCAAGCTGACCTCTCCAGGAAGCAGGAGCAACCTGGGCAGAAGGAGCAGAGTAAGCCAAAACCCAGGGAGCAGTGGTAAGAGCACAGCATCAAAGGGAGACGCCCACCTGCACCACCCGACATAGCCAGGGGCTTCCTGCAACGCGAGAGGCAACCCAAGACCCCTGGCCAAGAAGGGCCTTGGAAAGGATGAGACTGAGTCTCGTGCATACCATGTTGGTGACGTCCCCAGTGGCAGGCAAGGCAAACCCCAACATGCCCTAGAGGAGAGTGGCAAGGTCCTGGGACGCCCAGCCTAGGAGGTTCAACCCAGATGAGTTCATGATCAGCCAAGCCCCAGCCCAGTGGTGCCAAGTTGTTATGCGAGAGAGTTATAAGAAACATCAGACTGTGAAAACACAAAACCCCACACCTGACCCTTAGGGTTTCAAGATGCTGGTATAAAATACGAAAAAACCACCTATGACATGGTTATTTGAATAAAATAAATAAAATGAACAAAAGTTCGTGATGGGAGAAAGAACAAGGAAGAAGCAGGAGGAAGTCAGAAATGGTCAGGATGGACTTCCACAGTGCACTGAGGCAGTCCAAAGTTCCCATGGTAACCAAAAAGAGTCAGGAAAATTACCAGCTCCCACCTTTATGAACGCTACAGAGCTGCGGAAGGAACCAGGACCAGGCGAGTGCCAGTCTGAGTGGAGGCAGCCGTCTTTCCTCCGCAGGAGCGTCTGCTGAGGCTGGGACAGGCAGGAAACAGCTGGACGGGCCCCACGAACCTGCTCTGTCTGGGAAATCTGGGGTGGTCTTGGGGGATGGTGTGGAAACCAGAAATCTGAGGAATCCCCAGAGGGCACCAGCTTCCTGTCCCATGGGACTGCATGAAGAAGCTTGGGCAGGAGGGCACTCGCCCCTCGTGCAATGGTGAGCGGCAAGTGGTAGGGGGGCGAGAGTGCGCCGAGTCGGGGGCAGACGCTCCCTGACTGCTCCCGGGGAGAACGAGAAGCTAGCAACCCTCCACGAAGCACTCTGCGGGTACAGACGAACTTCCCAGGGTGAGCACGGCCAGAGGAGGGGACCAGCGGAGCTTCCACCCACAAGGAGAGCGAGGGCTGGTGTGCCTCGGGGGGGCGCACTTGCCTGGCGTGCACGAGGCCCTGGTTCCATCCCCAGTACCAAGAAAATAAGGACCAGAGCACCATACTCGAAGAAAGGGTCCACCCAGGGACTGGCCCCTACCAAAATCACAGACCAGCCCTGGCCCACCAAGCCCCTCACTCTCTGTGCCCAACTTTTTCTTTCTTTCTTTCTTTTTTTTTTTTTTTGGTGGAATATCAGCATGTAGAAACATTACAGCTCTTCATGCTCAAGTCCAACATGCAATTACAATATACAAAGCAACTAAAGACAGAAAAACGTGGACTGTAAGAAAATAGAAAACACAAACAGGGGGATCCAAGATGGCGGCCTAGAGGGAGGCAGCATTCTGTGTAGCTCCGTGACCTGGGATTCTAGTGGTGGAAATACTGCTTCTCTGGGAGTGGCAGAGGACCCCCACAGCGGCCCCCCCCGCAGGGCTCCAGGCCTCAGCGTCAGAGCAGGACTCGCGACTACTTACCCACACAGGGCTTGTGGGTGCCACCGCATCAGCACCCACACAGGACTCTCAACCATCCACCTGCGCAGGAATCCAGGAGGCCTATCCCACACAGGACACCCGGCTGCTACCCACGCGCAGGAACTCCAGCCGCCACTCCTGTGTGGACCCCCACCTACCAACGGGCAAGGGGGCTCCTTCAGTCACCTCCATCTTCGGACTCTACAGCAACTGCCACAGTCCCCTAGGCGTGGTAGCCTGCCTGCACCTAGAGACATCGCACAGGCTCTGAAGACAGCCGCCAGCCACAACACAGCATGCCACAGAGCTGCATCTCTGAACACATCGCCCGACGCCCTAGCCTGCCTCCGCCCCACCCTATCTGACCCCCCACCGCTGAAAGCAGCCACCTCCATCGTGGGTCACCTTCGTGGCCATCTTTAGTTGGAACAACTCCCAGATTGGAACAGCAGCTGGGCAGGAGAGGGACTGGACCCCTGCAGGGCACTATGAGCACACAGGGTGAAAACAGTAACCCTCGGATCCCCAGTGCTAGAAGGAAACACAAACAGCATGAAGAAACAAGGGGAGAAAGTGCCCCAAACAAGTCAAGATACTACATTATTAGAATCCATAGCCAGCCAGCACAGCAGAAGAAATGACAGAGAAGGAGTTCAGGATGTACATAATTAAAATGTTCTGTGAATTAAAGGATGGTATAAGAGAACAAATACAGGCAGCAAAAGATCATTTTGATAAAGAGCTACATAAGCAAATACAGGAAGCAAAAGATTACTTCAATAAGGAGATAGAGGTTCTGGGGGAAAAAAATACAGAAATCCTTGAAATTAAAGGAAAAAATAAACCAAATTAAACACTCAGTAGAAAATATCACCAACAGAGTAGACCACTTGGGAGACAGGACCTCAGACAATGAAGACAAAATATACAATCTTGAAAAAAATGTAGACCACTCAGTGAAGATGGTAAGAAACCATGAACAGAACATTCAAGAAATATGGCATAGCATAAAAAGACCAAATTTAAGAGTTACTGGGATAGAGGACGGCATAGAGTTCTAAACCAAAGGAATGAACAATCTATTCAATGAAATAATATCAGAAAATTTTCCAGACATGAAGAATGAATTGGAAAACCAAATACAAGAGGCTTACAGGATGCCAAATGTACAAAATCAAAACAGATCCCCACTAAGGCACATTATAATGAAAATGCCTAGCATATAGAACAAGGAGAGAATTTTAAAAGCCATGAGAGAAAGGAATCAGATTACATATAGAGGAATCAGATTACATAGACCAATTAGGATATCTGCAGATTTTTCAACCCAGACCCTGAAAGCTAGAAGATCCTGGAACAACATATACCAAGCCCTGAAAGAAAAGGGATGCCAACCAAGAACCTTATATCCGGCAAAATTAAGCTTTAGATTTGATGATGAAATAAAAAACCTTCCATGATAAACAAAAGTTAAAAGAATTTACAACTAGAAAGCCTACACTACAAAATATCCTCAGCAAAATATTCCATGAGGAGGAAATAAAAAACAATAATGAAAATCAGCTGAGGGAGGTATTACACTAAAGGAAAAACTAATCAAAGGAGAAATCAAGACAAGTTAAATACCAAAAATAAACAAAATGACTGAGAATACAAATCTGGTCTCAATAATAACTCTGAATGTTAATAGCCTAAACTCAGCAATGAAAAGACAGAGACTAGCAGATTGGATTAAAAAAGACCCAACAATATGCTGCCTCCAAGAGACTCATCTCATAGGAAAAGACATCCACAGGCTGAAGGCGAACAGTTGGGAGAAATCCTACCACTCACATGGACTGCGGAAGCAAGCAGGGGTTTTCATCCTCCTAGCAGATAAAGTGGACTTCAAGCTAATAAAAATGGATAATGAAGGACATTTCATACTGCTTACAGGAGCCATACAACAAAACATAACAATTATAAATATATATGCCCCCCCAAAATGAAGCATCTACGTTTTCATCAAACAAACTCTTCTCAAGTTCAAGAGTCAAATAGACCACAACACAATAATTCCGGGTGACTTTAACACACCTCTTTCACTACTAGATAGATCTTCCAAACAAAAGCTGAACAAAGAAACTATAGAACTCAATAATATAAACAATAAATTAGACTTAACTGACATATATAGAATATTTCATCCATCAATGAGCAAATACACTTTCTTCTCAGCAGCACATAGATCCTTCTCTAAAATAGACCATATACTATGCCACAAAGCAAGTCTTAGCAAATACAAAAATGCAGAGATACTACCCTGCAATCTATCAGATAATAATGGAATGAAATTAGAAATCAATGATAAAATAAAAAATAAAAGCTACTCCAATACCTGGAGACTAAATAATATGCTATTGAATGAAAAATGGGTTGCAAAACACACCAAAGAGGAGATTAAAAATTTCTTAGAGGTAAATGAGAATACTGACACAACTTATCAAAATCTCTGGGACACTAAGAAGGCAGTACTAGGAGGAAAGTTCATTGCATGGAGTACATTCCTTAAAAGAAGGAAAAAGTCAACAAATAAATGACCTAACATGATATCTCAAAGCCCTAGAAAAAGAAGAACAAATCAACACCAAAAGCAGTAGAAGACAGGAAATAATTAAAATCAGAGCTGAAATCAACAAAATTGAAACAACAGAAACAACTGAAAAAATTATCAAAACAAAGTTTGAAAAAATAAATAAAATTGATAAACCGTTAGCCATGCTAACAAAGAGGAGAGAGAAAACTCAAATTACCAACATACGTGATGAAAAAGGAAATATCACAACAGACACTACAGAAATACAGAGAATAATTATAAATTATTTTGAAAATTTGTACTCCAATAAAATAGAAAATATTGAAGGCATCGACAAATTTCTAGAGTCATATGATTTGCCCAGATTGAATCAGGATGATATACACAATTTAAACAGATCAATTTAAGCAATGAAATAGAAGATGCCATCAGAAGCCTACCAACCAAGAAAAGCCCAGGACCAGATAGATACACAGCTGAGCTCTACAAGACCTTTAAAGAGGAACTAATGCCAATACTCTTCAAATTATTTCATGAAACAGAAAAAGAGAGAACACTTCCAAACTCATTCTATGAGGCCAATATCACCCTGACTCCAAAACCAGGCAAAGACACATTAAAGAAAAAAACCCTTCAGACCAGTATCTCTAATGAACATAGATGCAAAAATTCTCAATAAAATTCTGGCAAATTGAATACAAAAACATATCAAAAAGTGCACCACAATCAAGTGGGCTTCATCCTAGGGATGCAAGGTTGGTTCAACATGGAAATCAATAAATGTAACTCATAATATAAATAGACTTAAAGATAAGAATCATATGATCATCTCAATAGATGCAGAAAAAGCACTCAACCAAATACAGCACCCTTCATGTTCAAAACACTAGAAATACTAGGGATAGACAGAACATACCTCAACATTGTAAAAGCTATCTATGCTAAGCCTCAGGCCAACATCATTCTAAATGGAAAAAAATTGAAAGCATTCACTCTAAAAACTGGAACTAGACAGGGATGCCCTCTTTCACCACTTCTATTTAACACAGTTCTTGAAACACTAGCCAGAGCAATTAGACAGACAAAAGAAATTAAAGGAATATAGAAAAGAAAAACTCAAATTAGCACTATTTGCCAATGATATGATTCTATACCTAGAAGACCCAAAAAATTCCACCAGAAAGCTTCTAGAACTAATAAATGAATTCAGCAAAGCAGCAGAATATAAAATCAACACCCATAAATCAAATGCACTTCTGTCTATCAGTGACAAATCCTCTGAAAGAAGAACTACCCCATTTAAAATAGCCTCAAAATATATATATATATTTGGGAATCAATTTAACAAAAGAGGTGGAAGATGTCTACAATTAAAACAACAGAACACTAAAGAAAGAAATTAAAAAAGACCTTAGAAGATGGAAAGATCTCCCTTGATCTTGGATAGGCAGAATTAATATTGTCAAAATGACCATACTACCAAAAGCACCATACAGATTTAATGCAATTCCAATCAAAATCCCAATGACATTCCTCACAGAAATAGAAAAAGCAGTCATGTAATTCATCTGGAAAAATAAAAGACCCAGAATAGCTAAAGCAATCCTTAGCAAGAAAATTGAAGCAGGTGGCATCACTATACCAGACCTTAAACTATACTACAGAGAAACAGTAACAAAAACAGCATGATATTGGCACCAAAACAGATTTGCAGACCAATGGTAACAGCATAGAGGACACAGAGACAAACCCACATAATTACAGTTATTTTATAGTAGACAAAGGTGCCAAAAACATACATGGGAGAAAAGACAGCCTCTTTAACAAATGGTGCTAGGAAAACTAGAAATCCATATACAACAAAATGAAATTAAACCCCCATATCTTACCACGCACAAAACTCAACTCAAAGTAGATCAAGGACCTAGGCATTAAATGAGAAACCCTGCGCTTAATAAAAGAAAATGTAGGCCCAAATCTCCATCATGTCAGATTAGGCCCCAACTTCGTTAACAAGACTCCTATAGCGCAAGAATTAAAATCAAGAATCAATATATGGAATGGATTCAAACTAAAAAGCTTCTTTTCAGCAAAGGAAACAATCAGTGAGGTGAATAAAGAGTCTACAGAATGGGAGCAAATTTTTACCAAAATTTCACCACGCACAACAGATAAAGCACTAATCTCTAGGATATATAAAGAACACAAAAATCTTAACACCCAAAAAAAAAAAAAAAAAAAAAAAACCCACTCAATAAATGGGCCAAGGAAAAGAACAGACACTTCTCAGAAGATGATATACAACCAATCAATAAATATATGAAAAAAATGTTCAACATCTCTAGCAATTAGAGAAATGCAAATCAAAAGTACTCTAAGATTTCATCTCACTCCAGTCAGAATGGCAGCTATCAAAAATACAAACAACAATAAGTGTTGGTGAGGATGTGGGGGAAAAGGCACACTCATACACTGCTGGTGGGACTGCAAATTAGTACAGCCAATATGGAAAGCACTATGGATATTCCTTGGAAAACCGGGAATGGAACCACCATTTGACCCAGCTATCCCACTCCTCGGTTTATACCCAAAGGACTTAAAAAAAGCATACTACAGGGACACATCCACATCAATGTTTTTTTTAATATTTATTTATTTGATTTTAGTTGTACACAATGCATTTTTATGTGGTGCTGAGGATCGAACCTGGGCCGCGCACATGCAAGGCAATTGCTCTACTGCTGAGCCACAACCCCAGCCCCCACATCAATGTTTATAGTAACACAATTCACAATACCTAAACTGTAGAACTGACATAGACGTCCTTCAGTAGATGAATAGATAAAGAAAATGTGGTATATATACACAATGGAATACTACTCAGCAGTAAAAGAGAATAAAATCATGGCATTTGCAGGTAAATCAATGGAGTTAGAGAATATCATGCTAAGTGAAGTTAGCCAATCAAAAAAAAAAAAAAAATGCCAAATGTTTTCTCTGATATAAGGTGCAGGAGCCCTGTTTGGGGAGATGGCTATGATTGCGGTTGACTTCGGGCCATGGAGTTTTGGACATTGCCACCTTCCGTAGTCTCACGAGACTTGGCCCGGGATCTCGAGAGACTTGGGCCTAGCGCGGAGCGGGTGGGGGCCATTTTGGTTGTTGGTTGTTTGCTGGTGTGTAGTACGTGTTAGAGTTGTTAGAGTCAGAGAGAGAAACAGACAGAATAAAGATCCTGTTTGTTTCCAGTCTGCCTCTGAACTTATTCCCGCGGCTTTGCTGCTCCAAGCGGCCATCGCTTCAGGCGGCGACAATAAGGATGCTGATTCATAATGGGGATGGGGGGGAGCACAGGAGGAATACAAAAACTCTAGATAGGGCAAAGGGGAGGGAGGAGAAGGGAAGGGCATGGGGGCAGGAAGGACGGTGGAATGAGATGGACATCATGACTCAACGTTGTGTACAACCAGAGGTATGAAAAATTGTGCTCTATATGTGTAATATGAATTGAAATGCATTCTGCTGTCATATACAACAAATTATAATAAATAAAAAAAAAAAAACACAAATAGAAGAAAGGCTGCCTACAATATTCGTGTTAGCAAATAAGAACTTTAAAATAACTATGATTGGTTTAAAAAATAAAGGAACAAATAAACAAGATTAACAAGAACGTGGTGAATTTAAGTATAGAATTGAAATACGTGTTAAAATATGAAATGGGCATTCTACAACTATCCAAAATCTGAAATTCAGACCTCATTAGATGAGTTGACCGCAGATAGGACACAGCAGAAACAGGATTCATGCCATGCAAGGCAGGGGGATAGAAATGCCGAACTGTGGCACAGAAAGGGAGGAGGGTGGAAAGAAAACAAGGCCTAGGAGATGTGAGGACACACCAGAAGGACAATCCCACCTGCCATTCAAGTCCTGGGAGGAAGGGGAGGAAGTGAAGCAGCATCCAGACAATCAGGGTCCAGAATTTTCCAGCACAAACAATAAGAAGCTGCTCTGGGATCTCTTAGAATCAGTATGAAAAATGCAACTGGCATAACACAATTAGCTTCACACCTAACAGGAAATCTTAAAGCAGCTGGAGTGAAAACCCATTCACCTTCAACCGGGAACACAAGACCGACGGCTGATTTACCACCAGAACTTTAGAAACCAGAAGAAAATGGAAGAGCAAATCTCACATGATACGATCACTAGCTCTACAGTAAGTAACAAATTAGTGACTAACACTGGAGGCCAGAGAGTGGTGAAATACAGCCAACTGACCACAAGTTGACTAACATTAAAAAAAAATGACAAGAGTTCTTCAAGGAGGAGTTCATCAGCCCAGACAGGCGCCTGCTGGAGAAAGCACGGAGAGTCCCAGAGGTGGGCACAGGAGGGGCCAGGCAGCGCTGGATGAGGAGAGCAGTGACAGGAGGACGGTTCCTGCAGGACAGTCAGCGTGTGGCAGCGGGAGGAGACAGGTGCAGGGAAGTTCATCAGCGCTCTCTTGGTCGGGAAGCACAGTGAGCGGCGGTGCCAGGCACGTCCTGCGTCTAGGCTGATCGCCAGCACACCAAGCACGTGTGACTCAGAAGTTAGAGGAGAAGAGGCACGAAAATACCTTCTTAATCCATAAGAGGCAAAATAAAGTAGAAATAAAGAGAAAAGGAGATGGGACAAACAGAAGGCAAATGGCAAATGGTAGAATTAATCTTGACTACTATGATTTTCATGTGATTGGACTGAACACATCAGTTAAAAAATATAGAAAAACAAACTGAATATTTTAAAAACCTACACGTTGTATATGCACTTTAAATACACAGACACAAGCTGAAAGTTAAAGGATGGAAAAAGATCAGCAGGGCTTAATAAAATCACCCTAACCAGAGCTTTTTTTTTTTTTTTTTTCTAAGAAGAAAAGTCTTGTAGACGCTTAAAAGCTTTCCTTTAAACACCAGGCTATAGAGGAAGGAAGACCTCTGAGTCCCACGTCCTCTGGACAACAGAGCGTCGCCATCCTGCAGGGGCAGACCACCTCTGAGACCCACTTCTGACACGGAGTCCAGGGAAAGGAAAACACGGGTGTTTCCCACCCACAACCACAGAAGCAAAAGTCCTGCACCAAAACTCGTCCACCTGGTCCAACTGAGTCAAAAGATGCCACCAGGAGGTCATGTGGAGGTCACCCCAGAAGGCAGGATGGTTCCACGCTGGGATGTCTACGGAAGTAAGGATCCACACTAACAAGCAGGGGCTGGGAGTCCACAGGCACAGAAGAGCCACTTGATAAAACTCCAAGTCCAGTCACGATTTTTAAAACATTCCCAGACATCCAGACAGCCACCTGCAGTGGAGGCGCAGCAGGGCAGATGAGCGCAGAGGAAAGAGGTTCCTGGGTACGTGGAGCCGGGGCAGGCAATCACCCACACCGCAGAGTGGGACTCACACCCAGGCCAGCAGCAAAGATGAATCCCAACGGGTCAAGACTCGAATGTGGAAAGGAAAACTGGTGCTTCTACAAGACGACACAGAGGGACATATGAGCCAACCATAAGAAGAAGAAAAGTCCAGTTACCTTAGCGGTATTCAAACTGGCAGCTTCTGTCCATCAAAAGGCACTAGAGAGAAAATGAAAGGTGGGCCACAAACCGGGAGATAACTACCTCCCTCATAAACAACAAATGCTTGGCATCCGGAATATATAAATACTCCCGCCCATCAATGAGAACACAGCCTGACAGGTATGGGACAAGACGGGTGTGAAAGGCAGTGCCCCAAAGGGGCCGTGGAGGGCAGATGGAAAGACGCTCCCCTCACGGGCAATCGGAGGAAGCAGACCCACATGGCCACAAGAGGCCTCTCCACCCAGCAGGTCGGCTACCTGCAGGAGTCTGGGGCCACCAGGTTTGGTGAGGACTGGGTCAGCTCCAGCCACGTTTGCAGAGCCACTACTGTCTTGTGACAGTGAACACTGACAGTCCCGTGATTCCACCTGGAGCACACACCAGTAGCGGCCACGACCCTCCCGCACTGAGAGCGACATGGAGAGGGACCAGAGCTCGATCCCTGCCACAAACTGGGAAGGATCCAAATGCCCACTGACGGGAGAGTGAACGCATATTGTCAAACCAGCACAGTCACACGAGGAAAGGCTGTCCGCTCAGGAAACGCAGAACTACAGCCACAGCAGCAACCGAGATGAGTCAGAAGCAGCCCCGGATGGAGGAGCAACGCTGTGTCAACTCAAGGGTCCAGAGAAGGCCCAACAGGACTTTCAGAAGCACGGCGGTGTCGGAGAGAGTGGAGGGGGTTGGGGCGGCCAGGCAGGGGAGGCGGAGCCCGTGCACAGGACTGCGGAGGCAAGTCTCCAGCCAGCGGCCAGCCGACAAGTGCGGGACTGTCCTTACACCCCATGATTCACATGTGCCTCGTGCCTGGTATGTCTCCAAGAACACAGTATTCAAAAGAAAACAGGAAAGGGCAGAGAGAGGAAATGAGGGAGGGAAAGGAAAGGAAGTAAAAGGAGAAAGTGCAGGAGAAAACTGCAGAAGATCAAGTTAATAGGGCCAAGGAGAGAAGTCAAAATTTCTTACAAAATGAAAAATGGACATAACTTAGAATTGTTCATCTAGTGATGAGTAATATTTAAACAGCATCAAATACTTTTCAAAGATGCTGAGCATTATACTCAGATAAACTTTCAGAATTTAATCATCTGAGACTGAGAAACAGCTTGGTCTTTAGCTGCAAACTATGCACACTCTATAGACACCCGTTCCTGAAATGATACGTATGTGCATATATGCGTATGTCTATGTAGCATGGATATACATCACACATACACATTTTACACACACACACACACACACAAGCACGCACGCTCTTCAAAGGTGATACACAGTCCAAACCTGGCCTGGCCGGCTAACACATTTCCCCTTTTCTTCCACAGCGTCTGTGGCCAGTGGTGTCACTGAAGCCATTCTGGCCCTTGTGTATAATGAAAGGCATCCTTGAAAGCCCAGCTGCTCACTGGAGGAGGAGGGGCTCTGCAGCCGCCACAGCAGTTGCGCGTACCCGCATTGCTCGTGCACGTGGACCCCGTGAGAACGTGGGCGAACCACCCAGCGGCGCAGCTGTCCCAGTGCACCCACGCAGGTGCCCGTTTCCTGGGTGTGCTGCTGGCTGTGCCAGTGTGCCCAGGCTTCCTAACAGCCACTGGAGTGGTCTGGGACCAAACGCAGCTCTGGACGTTCCTTCCTCAGCATGCGAGGGTTTGCTGTGCCAGCGCTGCTGAGCGTGGCCGAGTCTGGGCTGCTGGAGGCAGATCGGCAGCAGGGAGTGAGTTCTGGCAGGGAAGGACCATCTTCTTCCTCCATCTCTCCTGGACAATGGGAGGAGGCCAAACGGACACCCCACTGAACATTCCTAGTGACGACACTTGAAACAATGACAAGAGGAGGAGGAGCCAGGTCCACGGTGAGCCTGCTCTGTCCTCCACATCTGGGTCCTCCACGTGCAGAACTGGAGTGGTCCTTCCTTGCCGCAAAAGCACAAGTGAAGCTCTTTCTATTTCTTGGCAGAAAGTCTACTGGATTCTACTAACCTCACCCATCCTTGGGATCTGGGATTCATCTGACTCCCCAAACGACGTGGAGAAGGAAAGGCCGGCTGCGAGTTAAACTCCTGGAAGGCGCCCAGGGAATGAATACAGTGACGACTCACCGTGAGATCCTCATCAGTGTGGAAGACAAAGGAGTTTTCTTCTTTCACTCTGCTTCAGTAAACACAACACTACCACAGCTACCTACCACACCAAGTCCAACGAGGAAGATTAAGAACTAACACACCCCAAGTGGGGTAACCCCGAGGAGCAGTCGCCAAGCCCCCTGCCTGTGTCGGCAAGCTCAGTCCTGCATAAGTCCAGCGGCACCTCAGCTGTGACCAGCTTCCACCAAACACTTGCTGGGTAAGTGCACCCCTAGCCAGGCTGGACTAGCAGGAACCACGCTTGTTTTCCAAACAGCAGAGAACACAGCCCGGGACTGGGATCCCCAAGATGTGGGTAGCCAGGTGAGCCAACAGCCCGGGACATGGCCTGGGGGACGTATCAAAACCATGGCGGTCTCAACCAAGGTAAGGATCAGGAAGAACAGTGCCAGGAATTGTGGGCAGATATGAGAGAGGAGGGCCCACTCAGCGGGCTCTGGGCATCTGCAGAAGGTCCCTGAGGGCTTCGGCCTCAGTGCTGAGGGCCTGCAAATGGCTACCAAGCACAGTGGAATTCAGAACAGCTCCCAGGCTCCCAGCCAGTATGCAAAGTCCTACACGACCACACCCAGGCGAAGCTCGAGCTGCTTCCTCTTCACACACAGGCAAACCTTGCTTTGTAATGGGGTGATGTCACCCATGGTAAAGGCAAAAATAATAAGATAAACCACTTCAGCTGGTATCCATATCTCTGTGTGTGTGTGTGTGTGTGTGTGTGTGTGTGTAGTGTGTGAGCGTGCACATGTGTGTATATCCTGCACACACATATACATATACACATGTGTACCTATAAAATAAAGGCAATGCCCCAGTAGTCAGGCTAAAATATCTGGGAATAAAAACCTGATCTAGTCCCGCCCTAATAAAGCTTAAGTACAAGCTGTGAAAGGATATAAATGATTCCCAGTAGCTTATCTGCACCAAAACAAAGTCCAAAACCCTTCTTAAAAGTCAAAACAATCTCGCCCTCAGCAATAAAATTGTGAATGTCCGGGATCCAATTAAAAATGAACACACAAACAAAGAAGCAGGAAAATGTAACTTGCAACTAGGGGAAGAGTCATTCAACAGACCCAAACCCAGAACAGACAGCGATGAGAGGACCCACATAAAAGACCAAACTGGAACTTACAGAGATGTAAACTACACTTCCCAAAATAAGAAATAGAACTGATGTGATTAGATAGATATAGCAGAAGGAAAAAAGGAATTATAATAAAGACATAACATTTTTTAAACCAGCCAGGTCCAGAAATAAAACAAGATGGAAGAAAATGAGCTGAGTGTCAGTGATATGAGGGAAACCGCCAGGCAGTCCAGCCCCTATGCAACTGGAACCCCAGGAAAAGGAAGGGGAGGCAGAACATGTCTGCAGAAACACTAGCTGATGCTTCACCGTTGGAAAATCTATACTCACAAATGCAAAATCTCAATGAAACCCAAGCAGAAGAAATATAAAGACAACCACTCCAATGCAAAAGAGCAAACTGATGAAAACAAGTGACAGAGAGAGAGCCCTACAAGTGGGCAGGGGCACATTTACATATAAAGAAGCACGTTGAAGAGTGACAGCAAACTGAGCATCCCGAACTATGAGAGTCAAGACACAATGGAACATCTTTGAGGCATTAAAAGAAAAATGGTCAACCTAGAATTCTATAAGCAATAGTATCTTTCAAGTAGGCAGTGAAACAAAGGCCTTTTCAAGTACAAAGACAAAAGCAAGACAATTCATATACCAACAGACACCCACAGACTTAAAAACAATAGTATCTTTCAAGTAGGCAGTGAAACAAAGGCCTTTTCAAGTACAAAGACAAAAGCAAGACAATTCATATACCAACAGACACCCACAGACTTAAAAAAATTTTTGTGCAAGTTTAGGTACAAAAAAAAGATAATAGATTGAAATTAGAATCTACAAAGAGGAATGAAGAGCTCCAAGAAATGAAAATATGCAAATAAATGTAAGTAATGAGTTTTTTTAGTTTTAATTTCCTAAAAGATAACTGACTGCTTCAAGCAAAATTAATAACAAAATATTTTGGAGTTTATTACATAGATAGCAATAAAATGAATATAACAAAAAATGGGATGCAAGAAGTTGAAGTTAGACTATTGTTAGGTTGCACATAAAGCTGAATTATCACGTGAATGAAGGCTATGATAAGCTGAGCATGGACATGACACACCCTACAAAAACCATATAAAAAGGAAGAAAACTAAGAAGCCAACAGTATAGATAAAAATGCTAAATTAGAATAATAAAAAAATATATTCAAATAATCAGAAAGAAGGCTGGTAGAGAGGAGAGGGGTAAAACAAATAATATGAATAAGAAACAAACAGCAAGATGGTACACTTAAACCCAACCATGTTAGTAATTACATAAAATATAAATGGTGTAAATTCTCAACTTTGAAAAAGACACTGTCAGATTAGATTTTATTTTAAAGCAACAGTTCCAACTGTATTTTTTCCACAAGAAACACAAGTTAAGTGTAATGACAAAAATAGGCTGAATATAAAAGAACAGAAAAATCTTTACCATAGAAACACTAAAGGAAATCGGAGTAGCTATCTTAATATCAAACAAGTGATTCCAAACCAGGGACTATCAACAAGGCTAGATGAGGTCATTTCATAAGTCACCAAAGCCAGAGCAATTCCAATCTGTGCACCTAAGAGAGTCTGAAACAGAAGCAGCAAGAACTGCTAGAACTGAAAAGGGAAGAAGACAAATCTTCAGTGATAGCTGGAGATTTCAAAGCTCCTGCTAATTTACAGAACAAGCAGACAGAAAATCAATAAGATATAGATTGGAACAACACTATCAACAAACCTGACCCCATGGACATTTAAAGAACACTCTACCCAGGTGTTCTCAGAACACATGTTCTTTTTAATGGGTTCACAAACATTCATCAAGCTAAATCATGTTCTGGGCAAAAAGCAACTCTCAACCAGCCTAGGAGAACAGAACTCATAAAAACTGTTGTCTGACCACGAGATAATTCAGCTGGAGGTCAGAAGACTATGGAGAAAGTCCCCAAGTGTCTAAAAACGAAGCGCCACACTTCCAAACAACCCACAGACTGAACAAGGAATGGCAAGGCACACTGAGAAGCAACTGCCCCGGGGAAGGGGAAAACGCAGGACGGCAGTCGGTGGCCTGCAGCCAGGTAAGAGCTCGGAGGGAACAATGAGCATTGACTGTTCATGTGACAAAAGAGGAAAGTCAACTAAGTGGCCCCAGCATCCACCTTTTACTACAGAAAAGAAGCCACACTAAGCCCAAAGTTAGCAGAGAGAAAGAAACAATAAAGACAATAAATCATAAAATAGAAAAAGGAGAAATCTATGAGCCCAAAGTTAGTTCTCTGAAAAGAAAACCAATAAACTAACCAGACCAGGGAGGAAACAGTGAGAAAAATGCACATTACCAGTCATGGCAATTAAAACAAGAACATGACTGAAAATACTACAAACATTAGAAGATGAAGGAATACTAAGATGACCAGAGACCAAAATATGCAACAATTTAAACAAAATGATCAAATTCCTTGAAAACCACAAAATCTCACACACAAAGTCACTCAAAAAGAAATAAGTGCTCTGAAGAGTCCTATTTATACTAATAAAAAATAAAAATAAAAAAAGGAATTGGAAGTTACTGTCCTCCTCTCAGAGAACACCCCACACACGACACGACGGCTCGGCGGGAGATCCCAGGAAACACGTGCAGAAGAAACGGGGCGGGGCGCCCACGACAGCACAGAGGGGCCTCCGGGTGGGTCTGGGGTCGCCTGGTGACAAACCCAGGTCGAGAAGGAGGCAGAGCCGTGGGCCTCAGGAACAGACAGGCAAACCCTCCAACAGGGCCGAGCCCCTCAGGAGCAGGGGGACGCAGCCCTCTCAGGGACCGTCCCTAACCACAGCCGTCTCTGCACCTCGCGGTATTCACAGCACAAGTGAAGGTCTTCGGCTCCTGCTGTCACCAACAACCGAGACAACCAACGTGCAGGGGAAGGTCCACTCTGGCCCACAGTCTTGGAGGTTCGGGCCCGCGGTCAGGTGGCCCTGATGCACCGGGCCTGTGGCGAGGCCGCGCATCATGGCGGGACTCTGAGTGAAGCCAAGACACCCACCTCATGGCCAGGGTCCAAAAGAGAAGGGGAAGGGGCCGGCTCCCACAACCCCCTTCCAGGACACAGCCAAGACCCCAGAAGACCTCCCACTGTGTCCCTCTCATGATGCCACTCTGGGGACCACACCTCCAGCACATGGGCCTCTGGGGACATTTCAGATCCGAACTGCAGCAGGCACCTTCCAAAGCCCGTGGCTAGCCACACACAGCTAGGGAAGCAGGGTGAGGGGCGCCTTGGCGAGAACCAGCCACAGCCTCCACAGAGTCACCTGGCCCGCCCACACGGCGCTCCGGGTCCCCACACGGGTCTGGACCAAGCCTCACGCTGCTGTGGCCTTCACGGACTGTTTCTAATGCCTGTGGCCAGCAGCTTCTGCTGCAAACCAGAAGGACAGTCATGCCCAGGAGAGTGCTCTGCGCAGTGGGGATGAGGGAGGGACCCGCAGAGCTTGTCCTGCAGGAGTGACCAACAGACGACGCGCTTCAGACCTGCATGGCTGCAGAGACCTTCTTAAAAGTGAGCAAAGGGAGCCGTGGGGACAGAAGTGGTGGCACTGACACGTATGACCTGTGACGCGTGTTGGTATCTGGAAGACCCGCGTGCCTCAGAAGAAGCCACATTTCCCACGGGACCCACGGATGACACCACGAGACCACTTGAGTGCAAGATGCGCCAGGGGGTTTTCATGCCATGGCGTCCACCAGGCCCCTGGTCAGGCTGGCCCCTTCCTCGCCACACCTGCCACACCTCAGGAAACCAGCACTCGTCCAGCTCCGAAGGCGAGTCACAGGGCGTCCCCCTGCATTCAACAAAGATGAAAGGGCTGCTCCCCTTCCCAGCTCCCCCGTGAGGAGGCCGGTCTGCTGACAGGCTTCACCCAAACGGGGGTCCCACCAGGCCACACGCAGAGCAGGCATGAGAGCCCCGCTGCCTTCTGGGGACGCAGACACCGAGGTCTGAGGGAAAGTACCACCCCCTGCCTCAATATGGCTTTTTACGGAAAATACAGCTTCCATTCATTTAAAAATGTCATTTATGAAATCTAACAGATTCATGATTGTTTAAATAAATTAACAGACTTTTAAATTACTCAACGTTCATTTGCAGGGGGATAAATAGCAATGCAGCTGCCCCCCTATATCTTGGCATCTGAAGATTAAACCCACTGTGGATTGAAAGTATTGAGGGGGAAACTCTGCCCATGGTTTATTAGGAGATTCTAATAGACAATTATCTAGATGGTGTTTGCACTGTATTTGTTACTGTAAGAAGACTGAGATGATTTAAAGTGATTTAAAGGGGAGGACTGCATAAGCCACATGCACATACGGTGCTGCTTCACATAAGGGACTTGCATGTCTTTGCATTTTGGTACCAGAGGAGGGTCCTGGAACACGCGCCACCCCCCATCCCCACCCCAAGGAAACTGAGGATTACTGTATATTCACACCAGCTTGTAGGGTGCCCAGTCTGTTTCAGGCGCTCGGAAAAGCTCTACCATCAAACAGTATGCAGACCCCCGGCTTAGAGGAGTCCATCGCGATCCCAGCCCTCTGCAGCCCAAAGGCCTCTCGGGAACCTGCTGTCCCAACAGCACAGTGAGGAGACCTGGGAGCACACAGGGTCCTTCACCTGACAAGGGACATAGGGCCCTGTGCCCTCCACAGGGAGATGCCTGATGTCCCACTGTTTACAAGTGCTCCCTCCACCCCTCCCTCTGCCAACACACCTGCAAAACTTTCCACAGGATTGTGACACCTTCTCTCTAGGAGACCTCCTCGTAAAGCTCCGCTGGGATTTATCATGACGTCAGTGTGGTCACGGGTCAATAACGAATCCCGGGCACACTGGGTCAGTATAGGAACACAAGACCACATGAGAACATTTCAATACCTCAGACTTCTGGTCAAGATGTAAGATGAGAAAATATATATATCAAGCAATCTATTCTAATTGGGTTCCCATGGCAACTGTACAATGGGGTTTTTCAATATAACATCCCCAAGGCCCACTGCATACTTGTAAAATACACCTCCAGCAGCCAAACTGTTTTTGCACGACAGCACTCCCAGGAAGATCAATTACTGCACGTCCCCACCCTGACCATTAGTGGCAGGAACCATTAACACCGTTGGCCACATTAGCATAAGTCACGGGAGGAGCACTGCATACCACAATAATTACATAAAACTAATCACACACCTCAGACCCATCAAACACGTTCTGAGCAACACGCCGACGGGACCGTTGTCACAACCACGTTTATGAACCTAAGAAATCAAGCCAGGCACACGCCAACCGTTATGCCTCTCTCATTGATTTCAAGGATAAGCAGAATCAATCATTAATAATTACATTATAAGATGACCCTCGAGGTCAATCATATTCTTAGAGACTCCCACTATGGAATTAAGCAACAAACATAGCTGTGCTAATAAATAAATAAAGGTAACTGAGAAGAATCACCTAAGTTCTAAAGGTCCATTCCCCAACCCAGGACTCTGGCTTCACCTGCCCTGACCACGGCAGTTTCTCTCCCTACCACACCTGGCCCCAAAACAGGCTCAGAGGGCACAGGGCCAGCACACGCTGCGGCCTCAGAGGCCAGAGGGAGCTCAGCACGGGCAAGGTCCGCCAGGAGAAGCCCAGGCTGAGCTCTCTTCCCAACAGCCCTGCATAGCCCCATGGGTTTGATACCATTTTGCAGACCTACGCCCCACAGCATGAGCTGGCAAGTTGGACAGAAACGAATTTAACCACCTCCTGCCTTTTTCTACCCCATCACCTGCCTACGTGTGAGGCAGCCCACCTGGTGTGGGGGTGGGCCGGCAGCCCTTCAGGTGGGAATGTCTTCTAGGTCCCCAGCTCAACAGAAAGCTGCAAACGTTCTCGGAGAGGCAGCTCAACCCCCAAAGCAGCCCATTCCCTGTTCCTGAGAACTGCTGCTGATGCCCAGCAGGGCGGCCAGGCAGGGTGAGGGTCTACAGGGAGCAATCGCAGGGAGGACACCTCCGCCTCTCTGTGCAGACTGGCCTGAGCCCCACCTCCCCAGCCTGGAGCTGCTCTCTCTCCTCACTGCGGCCCACCGGAGCCTGGGTGACGCCACAGACCAAGGGCCGTCTGTGTGTCCTGCTGCACCCCATCCACTGGGCCCCGGAGCTCGCCCCAGCCTCCGTTCACTGTGTTCCTGCACCCTGTGCACACACCTGTGGGATGCCCAGAGCGAAGCAGACCGGGGCATCTGGGCACCTCTGATGACAGGTGTCCTCGTCCACACAGTGTGGCTGCTCACAATGCCAGCACACTGGGTGCTTCCGAAGAACATCAGTGGTCACTTTGCTCGGGCGGCCACATCGCCACTCCACACCTCCGTCTCCTCGGTGCTGAACCTGTGGCATTCCTCCGCTCAGGTTCCCGCTGAGAGCGCCCCTCCTGCGCCGGGGGCTCTTGGTCAGCCCCCCACCTCCTGTGTCCTCACAGCGGGGAGAGAGCTCCCTTTCCCCTCCCAATGAGGCACCGATCCTGTTGAACCAGGGCCTCACTCCTATGACCTCAGCTGACCCTAGTCACCTCCTAAAGGACCCATCTCCAAATACAGCCACACTGCAGTCAGAACTCCACCACCTGCCTTTGGGCATCCGATGCTGTCCACAGTACCCCGTGGCCAGCACACTCTCTGCTGGGCCTCCCCGCAGGCAGAGGCCACAGCCCAGCTTCTGAGGGCTGCCAGCCCAGGATGCCGGCATCGAGAGACCCCAGTGAAGCAGGAGATGGAGGGCAGCTCAGGAGGCCCCAAGGGGGCAGCCGGGTGAAGGGCCTCTGTGAGACCCAAGACTTGGGGAGGCCCAGAGCGGGAGGGAGCAGGGGGTGTCTGCTTCAGGCATGGCAGAGGTCACCAAGGCTATGGGGGTCTGCAAAGAGAAGGGGCTTGGGCCTCCTGCCCACTCAGCCTCAGTGCAAAGCCCACAGCACAGTCTGGACTGGGCGGCATCCAGATGTGCCACACAGACTCGCTTCACCTGGGGTCCAGTGGAGGGAGGGGCAGCCGAGCTTGTCCGGGGCCCTAAGCAGAGGCGGGCAGCATGCTCCTGCGTCCCACTGCAGCCAGTGGGGCCTGGCTACGCGGCCCGTGCTGGGCGGCCAGCTGCGCCCTCAGCCTGGCGGGGTCAGGCTTTTCCACAGGCTTTCAGGCCTCTCAGGCACAGGAGAGGGCGACTGGGAGGGACACGGGGACAGGGCCGCAGAGGCTGGACTCAGTGTGAAATGAGCCTCTCCTCACCACCCACCCAGGCCCTCGGGCCCAGCAGCCTGGCAGCATAACCCCGGCGGTGGCCCCGGCCAGGGCCAGGTGTCTTTCTGCCCCTGATTCTGACTGAAGGCCAAGCAGACTCAAGCCAGTGGCCGAGAGCCAGCAATGATGTCCAGGAGGCCTTCCAGGGAGAGTGCCAGGGTGACCAGTGTCCCTGTTGGCTCAGGACTTGCCTGGTGTGGCAACCGGAAGTCCCCTGCCCTGCAAACAGTTGGTCCCCCCACTCGCCCAGCACAAGACCACGATGGAGATCAGCTGTGGCCAGCAGTGGGTGACCTTGGACTGGAAGAGCGTGACCTCGTTGCAGAGCCAGAATATCACTCCAGGTTACGATTCTGGCAGCAAGTCAGAAGTCGGGCGCTGGGCACGGCCTCCACCGGCCTCTCTGTCTGCCCCAGGGGAGGCGGTCTCCGCTGGTACCCACCTCAGAGCCCCCCTCGGCCAGAGTCTGATGGGCCTCAGGGGCACAGACACTGCTGACCAGCAAGAGCGCTGGCACGACGGCCTGTACCCATCTGGCGCTCACAATCATGACGGAAACAAATTCCTCTACATGGTAAAGAATGGTACACGTGCGTTTTCTGGGGGTCACTGGCTACATCCAGCAGCTTTTAGGAAATACATCATTTCTCTTCTTTGCCCATTATTCTGGAAACTTCCCTTTGAGTGCCAAAAGCCTCACTAACACAAGCAGCACCTTCCCTGGGCACAACTCGTTGGTGTGCGTGCTGTGGATGTGACGTGTCCTCATCTGAGTCCTGGTCACCCAACATGAGCGACGCCCGTCACTGCCAGCATCACTGTCACTAGACATGACCCAGGGACCGTCCCGAGGAGCTTCCTGAGCCCTGGCTTTACCCCAGGGGCCTGGCAAGGCCTGCAACTCCTCGGTCACCAACCCCCCACTCTGACCTTGCTCTGGGTCCTTCCAGCACACCACCTGTGCCACGCAGGGTCCCACCACTGGGTCCTTCCCCAGATGGCAATGACGTCCAGGAGGCCTTCCAGTGAGAGTGCCAGGGGGACCAGTGTCCCTGTTGGCTCAGGACTTGCCTAGTGTGGCAACCGGAAGTCCCCTACCCTACAAACAGTTGGTCCCCCGTGGTGGAGGGAACCAAGACTTGGGGAGGCCCAGTGGGGGGACCAATCTCAAGGAGATCTGTGTGGCTGACACCTCTCCCCAATCTCCACCAAGAGCCACCTGCTCAGAGGGGCCTTCTCCACATCTTCACCACTAACTGCCCGCAACAGAAGCCAGATCCCTGAGTCTGTGACACCCTCCCAGGTGCCCCTCAGGCTGGTCTCTCTGGCCCCACGGGGGCCCTCGCAAGCCTGCCATGGCCTCAATGTGTTCCCCCAAATTCCACGTGTCGGAACCGTGACTGCTCAGCGTAGCAGCAGGGTGACGGAGGGCCTGGCCACGGGAGCAGGGCCCACATGATCGGATTCTGCCTTTTGCATGGGAACAGGTCACTGCCACAGGCACATGGCCCTCCCTCTCCCACAGGACCACTGGCCTTCCACCTCCGCATGAGTCACGGCAGCACAAGCCCTCACCAGACGCAGCCCCGACCCCGATTATGCCAGCTTCGTAACTGGGCCAAGAGGAACCTCCTTCTGCATGAAGTACCCACTCTCGAGCACTTTCTTACAGCATCAGAAGACAGCCCAGGCCAGAGCCCAACAGGAGGGAAGCCTGGCCCCAGGGACCTCAGCTGGCACAGGGGCCCAGGGGCCAGCAAGGGGCCAGCAAGGGGCCCCCTGGGGATACCAGCAGCACGCCAACCAGCCAAGACATTCCGCAGTCGTTATCTAAGTAAACCCAGCACGCTTTATTTGTAATTTGCATTCAGATGCAACTGTACGCTTAAAATTTGGCCGTTTGATTTTAAAGATCTGCTGCCACCTGCGGAAAGCACAGGTGGCCCCCCGTGGTGCGCAGCAGGCTGGGGTGGGGGAGCCCCTTAATGAGCCACCTTCCTCCCCGCTGACAGCTCTGCCTGAACGAACACTTACAACCAGCCAGTGTCCGCCTCGGAGCCCAGGCACCAGGCGAGGCCGAGGGACTGACCACCCCTCGGGAGCCAGGAGGGCCTCTGCTTCCCCAGTAGCCATTTTTTAAAAAAATTCACAAAAGCAAGGACACTCGACATTTTCTTCCTTCTCGATAAGCAAAATGATCCTCACCGTAGTAATCTTTCATGACTTTCCCCTCTCTCCCACCCACACTGCAACAGTGAGGGCCCACGGGCTGGCCCCAACGTCCAGGACACGGTCCCACGGCCAGGCCTGCTGCCACCAACCCTCCCCGTCTGGCCCACACCTGGGCAGTTCTGATGACCTGGTGCACCTGCTCACAAAGACTCTCACAGCACCTGGTCCCCAGCAGTGACCCCGCCGCTGCTCCAGCTTCCTGTCCCGCCACCCCATACCCTACTCACACCAAACGACCAGGTGGCAGGTCCCCAGATGCACCCAGAGTCCACGTTCCCACTGCTTTGCCCACACTGGCTTGGGAAAACCTCGCAAGCTGCCCACAGATGCTGGGGCCACGGGGAGGTGGTGGCAGCGCCAGCCTGGGGCCTGCTTGCTCCCAGGAGCTCCTCGCCCTCCGCCCCACAGCACCGGTCCTCCACCCTCAGAGGGGGTGTGGGTGGCGTGAAGAGAGGGCGACGCACCCACAGGCAGGGCCATCTCCCCCCGTCTGCCTGCATTCAGCCCAACGAAGACTCTGCATGGGCCTCGGAGGGAGCCTGAGCAGCTGCAAACGGCCAGCCTTGGATGGCTGCCTTTCCACAGTGCGCAGGACGACGCCTGGCGACCCCGGCATTCAGGAAACCTTACCTGGATACGCAGGTGTGGGCCCGTCTCCCCGGGACTCCAGCACCTCCTTGGCTGCACCACTGCAAGGTGACATGGCAGTGGTAAGAGCTGCACGTGGCCATCAAATAAATCCAGGTGGAAAACAAACCCCTGCCAGTCCTGTGTGCCTCATGCAAGTCACTCTGCCTCTCAGCACCCGGTCCCTTCCCATGCTAACCAGGACGCTGACAGCAGCTATCTCAGGTGAGCCTACTGATTTAATAAGAGGGTCTGTGTGAAGCAAGGAGCACAGAGGGCCTCTAGTAACACTGCAGGAGAAGTGACCCGTGATAGGAGGGTAAAGAGACACTCCAAACCAAGACCCCTTTACACACACACACACACACACACACACACGCACACACATCACTGCAGACTGTCGGGTTTTGACAAAGCGTACCTGAGGGGCCCAAGTAACCCCTTGCCACTGTGGTATGAGCAGTCACACATGAGGAAATACTGTCACTGCTGGTGGCTCTGCTGGTTCCTGGCCACTGCCATCGTGTCGGATCCTGTGTCTGGTCCTCCGGGAAGTTCTTTCAACTTAACAGACTGGTTGTGTCAGGCCTCTTAGAGACCGTGACGGGGCTGTCTGGGACTGGCAGGTGCCAGGAGGAGCATACAGGAAGCCCGCCTGCTCAGGCCAGAGAGGCACCCTTGCCACGGAGGGTCACACCTGAGCCTTCGGGACTCAGCAGGAGTGGGCAGCAGTGCAGCCAGGCGCTCCAGCACCTCCGCACAGCAGCCCTGTACAGGACAGGAAGAGGCGGCAGAGCAAGACACCTCCTGCAGACAGAAGGGATCCCAGGTGCCCAGGGAACCAGCATGGAGATGACACCGGCCCCAGGCCAAGCAAAGGCCTGGGGCCACCTGGAATGCCAGGTGCACTGGAGGTGGGACGCCTTGGCCTGGCCCCCGTCTCTCGTCCACCACCAAGAACAGTTCTGCGGCCGTGCTAACCAATGCCACTGTCATTATGCAGGGCCACCAGTGCTAGGTCTGGTGGGATCCCTGACTGTGATGAGGTTGTCATGGCCCCGCCTCGGGGAAGCCACACCCTGGAAGGTTACATGGCCACTAGTGGTCAGCAGTGGAGCCAGGTCCAGGCTGAGCCACTCTGATCTCCAAAAGCCGCACCAGTGACCACTAACTGCGAGGGCCTGGGGTATGCGAATCTATCAAGGATGCTGATGGAGGGAAAGAAGCATGCTGACACCGCAGGGACCTGAGGATTCTGACTGGCTGCTCACTGGCTGGCCTGGAGGGACATAAGGATTCTGATTGGCTGCTCACCCTCTTCTTTGAGACTGTGGTTTCAAATTAAGATTTCTATCCATGTAGCAGTTTTACTTTAGAAAGCACCCATTTAACTTTTCCTGTGCATTTACTTATCCAGGTGGACAGAGTAAGCTGATTATTCCTATTCAAGAGACAAGGGGGCATCTGGGGAGATGCTGAGCAGCCCCAAGTCCCCCGGCCAGTAGATGACACTATTAGAGTCACACGCATTGTTCTCCCCACACACAACTCTGGCACATACTATATAACTACTCCGTTCAATTCCACAAAGATGCGCTCCGTTGTATATGTGAAAGTTAACCCTCACCTGGACAGGACAGCACACCTATCCAGACGGGGAGAAAGGACATACAACCCACTCTGAAGGACAAAGAGGAGGGACGTGTCTGTGGCTGCCCATGCTTCACATCTGTTCATAAAACCAATGCCAAAGCTTCGGCAACATCTGCATCTTTTGTTATACCCACAAAACCAAAAACCTCAGTGCTATGATTACATGTTGGGGTTGCACCATGAAGAGAGGCACCCGTCTCTGAGGAGTCACACAACCATGCCCAGACGCAGGTGCACAGGCGTCTCTGAACAAGGGCAGCTGCAAATGAACTGCAGCTTGTGGGGCTGCCCAGTACTCCC
Source organism: Tamias sibiricus (assembly GCA_025594165.1). Taxonomy (NCBI): domain Eukaryota; kingdom Metazoa; phylum Chordata; class Mammalia; order Rodentia; family Sciuridae; genus Tamias; species Tamias sibiricus. The sequence goes on along the minus strand of CM046663.1, from coordinate 169,082,833 downwards.
TCCCAGAGGAGCCCAACATGGGTGGCCACCAGCACCCCCTGGGGAGCCTGCAGAGAGGTGGCTCCCCAGGTTCTGACCCAATAATCGGCCTTTCTAACCAGCACTCTCAGACACTCTGATACCAGCGGGGCTCTGATACCAGCGGGGCTCGGACACCTTTGCAATGCTGCCCTCGTTGCCCACAAACAGCCCACCTCACAGAGAGCAGCGACCAGGGGCGGGCTCCTCAGGCCTGGCTGGAGCCTCGGTCCAGGGAGACTCCTACCACCACTCACCAGCAGCATCCAGACCTGAGGCTGGTGCCCAGCCCCCACCTGCAGTCCTGTAGGCTGGGGAGCAAGATGAAGCTAAGTTTAAAAACAAACAAGAAGTAACGACCAGGTAGCGCATCTCCTGCTTTGCCCTGAAATTCATTCCCTCTTCTCCCACCTAGGAATCTCTGAAACCAGTACTGGAATTGTCCAATTTGTCAATAAGGTGAGAGTTTTCTAAACTACTATCCATATGACTCAATTTGTCAGTAAAAACTGCCACCAGCGCTGTGCTTGCAAAAAAATGTCCATAAATGCATTATTGCAACTGGCAGATCGATGTCTATAATAAAAATACATAGATTTAACAAGTGCTGGCCCTTTACGAGTCACACTATTGGTGGACTCTGCATTCAGGGTCACCCTGGACTTCTGGGAATGGGCCACAGAGCTGAGGCTGGATGCTGTGCCAACTTCACAAGTGCTACAGGCAGGAAATTATTCTAACAAGAGAATTTCAGAAAGAGCAGCGTGGACATACGGGCTTTTACTGCTCTCTCACACGCCCTTTCATGACCACACACGCATCCACGAAGACCAATCCAACAGCCATGAGGAAGTGTTTGCATAGAATTGTCAGCTGGTTTGACAACAGCTACACTGCAGGCCAACAGAGTTTTCTCCAGATGGGGTACAGGAGACATGAGGCTCCTTGGAGACCCCACTTTGCTGCTGAGCCACCAACTCAGTTGAAGACGACTTGTGGTATAGACAACAGGTCTTGACATCTGCACATGGCTGTGGTGTCACCACAGGGCCAGTAGCCCCTGAGGCGGCCCATTTGTTTGGTTCTCCTACTGGGGCTGACTTTCTAACACAGTGCAACAGACTGGCCTAACTGTAAGGGATGCCCAGCACTTGGGCTAGACGAGGGCTGTGGCCCCTGACATGTGACCCACATCTGCCAAAGCCACGGATTCCTTCAAAACTTACAAAAAAAGAGACAAAAAAGATTTATTCCTCCTCTTAGACCACTCCTTTTTTTTTTAATATTTATTTATTTGCTTTAGTTGTATACAATGCAATGCATTTATGTTTACGTGGTGCTGAGGATCGAACCCGGGCCGCGCACGTGCTAGGCGAGCGCTCTACCGCTGAGCCACAACCCCAGCCCCTAGACCACTCCTTTTAATAGTTACACAAAAGAAAAAGTTCTTCATAGCCACTGCCTGGTGCTTCCCCAAACATGTGGTCCTCTTCAGTAAGTTCTTTATCATGGTTAATTTTTTTTTTTAAGACAAAAGAAAACCAAACAATATCCACACACAAGAAAATATGCAGAACTTATATAAAAGCCAATAATTTAGGCCACAATACTAGGTCTCGAACTTTTATCCACCTAAGCCCAGGACAGGCCTCCAGAGAAAAGAGAAGATGACATCACATATGGTGCTAACCCGCCCCCCAAACCTTTCACTTTCACTTCAAAACAACAGCAGGGTGCTGGGCTGGCTGCTGATCTGAACAGGCTGCCACAGAGCCCAAGCTCACCGGATGGCACCTGTGGTGCCCTGTCTCTGATTTTAAGACCTTCAGGCTTGGCTCGAGTGAGTCTGCAGCAGACCCCAGCTCTGAGACAGCAGCTGCATCAGACTACCTAACCCAGGACACAAAGGGATGGGGGCCGGCGGCCTTTCACCTGCAATTTAGAGACCCAACCAGACGCCACAGGTCTCAGGGCCAGCGGACCTAGACCAGGGTGCTGAACCAGGGAGCTGGCCGGGTCAGGGTGAAGTGTGAGCAAACCCGGTGCACGGAGGGTCCTGACTCATGCGATTCAACCTGTGCTGTTCCAACTTCACCACGGTGCGAAAGCACACGCACTCAGCAGTTAATCTGAATACTTTGAATGTTAATTTGGGTTTTTTCTCCGGGTACCAATATGTGGTAAGATACCGTGATCCTGGCAGATACTGCGGCAGCCCCTGTCAGAGGTGAGACGGGCAACACTGGCGTGCCTGAGGCTGAGTGAGGTGTCCAGGAGGCCAGGCACACTCAGCACATCCTGACCTGCAGCATGGTCAGCCTGCAGTGGGTCTGTCAGGACACAGCCCTGTCACCAATGGAGGAACATGTATCATACTCCCAGATGGTCAAAGAAAGAGAAGGCAGAAACTACTGCTTTCTGCGTTTTCCATTAAGAGGAACAGACTGCAAACTGAAACGGGCAGGAAGGGGAGACTCGAAGGCCTGATGGCCCGAGTCACCGGCTACTAAACGGTTCTCCTCTGGAAAAGAAGAAAAATGGCCGCACTCTAGGAGGTCTGTTTTATTAATGAATACTTAGGAGAGTCAAGTGCTTAGGTCTCCCGAGAAAGGAGGAACGGACTCCGGGGGAACTTCAGGGAAGGCCACTCCTTCCCTGCAGGAGGGACACCAGGCCAGACACCCGAGTCAGTGACGGAAGGTGAGTGGGGGACAAGACGGGCCCAGCGTGGGCCCCTGACCTTAGAGCAGGACCCTGAGAGCCATGCTCTTCTCTCCAAGGAAGGCAGGCTTAGGAATCTCAGCAGCTGAACAAGACTGAGCCATACCCAGTGTGTACCTAGGACTCTACTGCTTTAAACCCTGCTAACACTGAAGCCCTTTTAAAGTCGTGCAAGATATCAGTAGTTAAATCCAGCTATTATAATAAAATTTTTTTTTCCCAATGAAAGGAGTATTTACACAGAGAAGCACCTCAGCAAAGCACTGTACTTGAGGCCTGGTTCCTATACCTCTGTCGTCAAATTCTAACAAGACTAATGGGGGGGGGGGGGGGGGGCGGGGAGAAATGGAAGCCCTTCTAGTGTGGGCCGCTTTCCCTAGCCACTTGCAGGCCCTGGGTCCTGGCAGATACCTCAATAATGCTCTGAGTTAACAATATTAACTACCAGAGGGGTACTCCACCCTCCACCCCAGTGTGCTGAGCCTTTTCATCTCCAGGAGTGTTTCAGCCATTGAGAGACCCGTGAAAACGAGAAAAGCACCTAGTGATCATCTGTCAGGGATGGGGAGATGAAGAGGAGGGTCTGTCTAGCGAGACGCCACAGGTTTATGCTTGGTTATGTATTTAAACCAGTCTGACTCCTAGCTCTTAGGTCCAACAGTGGTCACTCCAGACCACTGCAGTGACCCCTCTGGACAGAGCAGCTTCCCTACGGTCCAACCACCCAGGGGTTTTACCCCCACACACAAATCTTGCTTTCCCAGACAGAAAGCCAGCTACTGGGCTGAGGCAACCAGAGTAAATACCATTCTGAGACTTCAGGAGATGATGAACCTAACCAGTGAGGAGTGAGGAATACATACTTTAGAATTACTCTACTGGATTATCACCGGCTTGGGAATCAGGGTGCCAAGTGTAAATGGCTCTCCAACTCCTCGTGTTTACTCTAAGTGTTTATGGACCCAATTAGGGCATAATGTATACAAACAGCAGCCCTGATAAGTGGGGCACCCTGGAACTCTGTGCTCCTCTGTGCTGTCTCAAGCCAGAAGGAAACAGGGGCTCTGCACAGGAGCGTGCTAAAGGCTTGTTGCAAGAAGGGGCTGAGCAGGGGTTTCTGGAAGCTTCCTGGAAGGAAGGGGGAGTGGCCCCCGTGTACTGTGCCTTCAGCACTGAAGGGCAGCAGAGTGGGCAGGGACACCTCAGAGCCAAGGCTGGCTTCAGCAATGCCTTGAAAGTGTTGACCATCTGGAGGTGCGGCTGTCCCCACCACACCATGCCAGGCCACTAACACCACAGTGCAACTTGGCCTGAGAACTCCATTCCTGGGTTTCACCTGGGGCACACTTGGGGCCAGTCCCAGAGGGGTGGGTGGGGGAGGACGCCCATAAGACCACTCGGGGTTGCGATTGTCCCTCAGGCTCCTGACGCCTGCTCTCCCCAGGGAGAGCCCCGCACTGTGCTGGAAAGGAGGTGATCCAGACACTCACCAACCTGCAAAGGATGCTGACCTCCAAGAACTGCAGCACCAGGGCACAAGCGCTCAGGAACCAGGTCTGCCCGGGCGTGCACGGGGCCGAAGGGGCGGGGCCTACGGGGACGCGGCCTACGGGGACGCCGCAGGGCGGGGCTGCAGGCCGCGGGGAAGCAGGGGCGGGTCCTGGGAGGTTCGGGACGTAACTGGGTTGCGGACAGCGTGGGGGCGGGGCCTGATTGGTCAGGGCGGTGCCAGCGGGAGGGATCGGGGCGGGGCCTGATTGGTCAGGGCGGTGCCAGCGGGAGGGATCGGGGCGGGGTCGGCGGGAGGGATCGGGGCGGGGCCTGCGGGCGGGGCGGGGTCGGCGGGAGGGATCGGGGCGGGGTCGGCGGGAGGGATCGGGGCGGGGCCTGCGGGCGGGGCGGGGGCCCGCCGGAAGCGGAGCCGGAGCCGGGCGGCTGGCGGCGGAGCATGCCCAGTGCACGGCCCGCGCGGCCGCTAGCGGTGCGCAACCTCCCTGGGCGCCGCGGCCACAGCTCTGGCGTCCAGCCGAGCCGGCCGGTTGGCCCCGGCCTGCCTGGGCCTCTCCGCTCCGTGGCTCGGTTTAGCTGCTCGGACCCAGCCAGCCTAGGCTGCTGCGCGCCCGCAGAGGTCCGAGGCCCGGGCTGGAGCCAGGCCCCTCCAGGGCTGCACCTGAGGGCTCCCCCGGGGACCAGGCGCGGCCCCGCGCTGGCCCGGCGGCAGGACTGCGCGGCTGCCCTCCTGCGCCCGGCGCCGGGTGCACGTGCTGCACGCGCGTGCTGTGAGCCGCGTGCCCCCGGAAAGCCGTGCTGGGGGCCAGCTCTTGCCTCCGAACAGGACCTTGTTTGGAGGTGGGGCTGTTACAGAGGTAGCAAGGTCACTGAGGTCATGAAGTAGTGGGGCCCTAATCCAGTAGGACTGGTGTTCTCCTGGGCAAAAGGTGACGTGGGGACTGAAACTCGAGGACACCTCCGCAAGCCAGGCACCTGGAGCCATCGGGGCTGAAGAGGGCTGGACTGCCCCTTCCCTAGAGCCTGCGGGGGCAGCCGGCTTGCCACACCTTGGTCCACACTTCTAGCAGCCAGAACTGTAAGACAGTAAGTTTCCATGATTTTAAAGTGCTTCAGCAAAGCACCAGTTTGCGGTACTTTGTTATGGCCACCCCAGAAGATGGGTACAGATGCCATGGCGTCTAGCTGGGTGAGCACAGGAAACCCAGGGAGCAGGATCACCCGGGAGCTTCTGGGGCCCACCCATTGGCGATTTCTCGTCCCAGGCACGCCCCGTTCTAAGCACCGTGCTGCAGGCCTCCTAGGATGCATTAGGCCTCCTCCTAGATGATAGGGGCATTTGTTTTGGTAATTAGTGGAAGGAGGTCTCTTGCCTTCCCAGTGTAAACTCCCTTGTAGGAATTTGGCCAATCCTCATATCCTGGTTTTGTGACTTGGAGGATCTGATACATTAACATCACATGTAAAAGTATTCAGAGGAGAACCTCGGCCGGGTTTGCTTTATGATGAGCAATGCACACAGGCCACATCATCCATCCTCTGTGCGTCTCCACCCTGGCCATGCCTCTCTGAGACGTGTTTGTTGCTGGTGGAAAATGAACAGGCCCTCGGTGCACAATGATGATCAGACCAAGGCACTTACTTCTCCACCGAGCCTAAATAGAGTCCTCAACACTATCCCAATCAGAGAGAATCACGTTGCCACTGATGGTCTTTTCTGTTGGCTCGCTGTGGACTTTAGGAAATTCATCCAACTTCTCCAATCCTGTTTCTGTCATCTATAAAGAAGTTGTATAGGAATCTACCCTGTGCACTTATAGACCATGCTGACATATAGGGGTAACAAAGCAAGAATGTGTGAATGATAACTACTGTATACCTGGCCTCTTGTAACCTGTGATTACCATAATCCACTAGAACAAGGATCCTAACAGAATTGAAAAGGGGACTAATGCCAAGATTGAACCAGAGTACCTACCAGGATCCTAACAAGTATACTCTGAAGTAGTTAATAATTAATATGTGATTCTCCCCCTTTAAAAAATGTGAGTGGTGTATTAACGTGAATTCCTATGCTTTTACAAAATGGGCTAATTGGTGTTCACGTCTGATTCCCCACACCAGGAAGAAAGGCCACGCAGTGACCCTAGGCCCTTTAGGTGAATCATGCAGGACCGGGAGGGGTGGGCAAGAGAGAGAGTACCTGACATGAAGGCAGGTGCATGGACCCGGCCTCACCTTGCTAGGAAGAGGGGGAACTGTGTGGCTCCAGCATCGGGAGCGAAGAGGGGCAAGAGGAAGAAGGTCATCACCCCTGGACTAGACCAGCCAAACGCGAGGATTCTAAAAAGTGGCCGCAGGCCCCGCAGTGAGCAGAACTAAGGCCTGCATCCCCGTTCCTGCTGCTGCACGCTCTTCCCTCCTTTGGGATAATTTCAAAAACTCATTTTCATCAAGAGCTCCCTGGGCCTCTTTCCCTGCCCCATGACACTCTTGTGCTCACCTACCTCTCTGGAACACAGGCTGCTCCGAGCAGGGGGGTGGCTTGGTGCGAGGGACAGTAAGGAGCACAGGACAGGTCAGGAGGCTGGAGCTGTGTTCCCACCCTACCCCTCGCTGAGCCATTCACTCCCGGCTTCTCCATAGGGTGACATGACGGACAGACAGGCGAGAGTCCTTCGTCCTTCAGGGTTTCCCATCTCGGTAGTAACCAGTTGTGTTCCTTTCTTCTCTGGGTACAGGAACAACATTTTACACAGCAGGTGGGAAAACCACAGAGGGCAGCTCAACTTCAGTCTGACTTCTCAAAGGTGCTCCCTGGATTTTCTTTAAGATCCGCCAGCTTTTTGTGGGTGCAGGGAACAGTATTAATTTGCGTAGTTTCTTTAAACCTCCGAATGGATGGCTTTGGGGTTAAGCAAATGGATGTGACACGTGATTGCTTCTAATGATTTGCAACCCAAGAAATTTGTTTAATAAGCCTCTCTTTCCTAGCTACTTTGTGACATTAGAGACCATTTACAACAAAGCTGTCTTCAGTAGTCAAACTTAATCCTTACTACCCTACCTTGGGGAAATGAAGGGATTTTATAACGATCACATAAAACCTTATGTGGTTTGTAAGCCCTGAACTCCGGACAAGCTTGAGGTGGTCTTGTAACAAAGAAACATATCGCCGAGCTCCCACTTTGAATGTTTTTACATACGGTCTGCTTTTAGGACAGCATCTCCAGTGAAGAGCTTCCCGATTAACACAATCGATTTTCCCGGCCCCAGTGTTCCTGTACAGGCTGGAGCCAAAAGCCGGAGTCAGTGCCTCAGGCCTGGCGCCAGGAGGTTCTGGAGAAGGAGGGCTGGAGTGGGGAGGGGTGGGCACTGTTGCCTCTACTGGCTCTCCTGTCCTACGCTGGCTCTCAGCAGGGCTGGGCCTAAAGGTGTGATTGCAGCAGACTGTGATCTGGAGACAGGCAAGAGGCAGGGCCATGAGGAGGGGCTCCTGGCTCTCCTGACCCTACACAGAGGCAGACGGTCCTTCTACCCAGGAGCCTCTGGGAGCTTCTATTGAGATCTGGAACCCCTTCGGACTCCTCTTGGGTCAAGGGCGGGGGACTGTGTAAGGCAGTCCAAAGACTCTTTCAAAAGATGTTTACTAGAAAAAAAGAAAAAAAGTAGCTTTTGTTCCTGCAAGTTGACTACATTTTCTCTGCCATAAAACTTTTTCTGTGTGTCCTAGTAACTGGCCTGAAGGAAAAGAATAGGCAACATCTTTGATTCCACTGTGTAGGGTGACCATATTGCTTAGCTTCTAAATGGAGATGTTTTGAGCATGAAAATTGGGCATTTTGCAATTACAACAGGATGACAGGCATAAGCCAGGATATAGTGGGAAAATTGCCCTACTTTTAGCTTCTTATGGATATAGGAACCCTGTTTGCCTTGACCTCCTATAGTCACACACACACACACACACACACACACACACACACACGATATACATACGCATATTAGTTCCAACACGATCATAACTCTATTATAAGGGAAGTGGATGATTTACTCCTGTTTCCTAGAGCAGGTTTTGTTTGATGAGACTAAAGATATATAGAAAACAAGCATGAAAAATGAGACAGCAGTTAACAGGGGCAGAGAGAAACAAGGAAGGACAGGCACAAAGGAAAACCACAGGTTCTACAATTAGAGTAGTTAGTCCTTCTCTATACCATTGCTTTGCCTGAATTGTGCTGTGCCAATTTGACATTGGCCTAGACTAAAATATTTTATGAGAAAGAGCTTCAGGAAGACCAGAAGAGTGGAGGAAGGGAGGAGAGGAGGTTTGAAAGAGCAAGTACTAGGGACTGAAATGGAGCAAATTAAATTGTGTTAGACGATTATGTAAAAATGAACCCCACTAGTATATGTCACTATAATACACTAATAAAAACATTTAAAAAATAAAAAAGATGTTTGCTAGGACTGTTGGAGGCCTGGCGGTGCCTGGGCTGGAGGGGCATTTAATGAGACTGGTGCGGGGGGGCTCTGGGCTGGAGGGGCCTGGAGAAGGCGAGGCCTTGCTTCTTGAGCTGTGGGCTCCTCCCTGGAGCTGCGCTGGGGACCGTGGGTGCTCCATTCCGGCCACAAGCCCTTCCCTGCCCCTTCCCTGGTGTGCGTGGCCCTGTGCAGTGGCTGTCCCCGCACACGGCAGACACGCAGAGAGGCCAGCGTACCTGCTGGGGCGGAGCCGTGGTGTCAGGAAGGGCCCCTGGTGGGGAGAACGGGTTCAGGCCACTGTGGGGTTTTTCTGTGGAATTTGGATCCAGTTGCCCAGTGGTGGTTGAACACAGATCATCCCAACCCTTGTGTGATTCTTCCTTCCAAAGAAGAGAGCTGAAGGTGAGGGTGTTCTGCCCCACGCGAACCAGCCAGCAGCAGCAGCCTTGGATGGCAGTGTCTGGGCGAGGCAGCTCGGAGAGCCCCTCTGCGTGGGAGCCCATCCGGGGCGTTCTCCCAGCCCAGCCCGCCTCAGCCACTGCGTGTCGAGCCCTCAGGACTGGGCATTTTGTCAGATGCCGGTCCTCTGGAAACCGGCGCCTACACTCATTACAAAGTGTTTTTGATCCATTTTCGGGAAGGGATTTGTTTGTAACACGTTGTTGGCAGTTTGGGCAGAATCTTTTAAGTGGTGTGAAGTGCTGGGGTGTGCACCTGGGCGCCAGGAGGAGCGGGTCTCCCGCCCCCGCCTCTGGGATGAGCCACGGCGCCTGTTATTTGGTGACTTGGAAATTAAAGCAGGAGACCTGGGGATTTTGATGCTGAGACTGAGATCTGCCGCCACTCGCTTCTGACTGGTGAACCACAAATGAGAATCAGGATGGGAAATAGCCCTGCCCGACGTCCGGCCACCGCGGAACAGGAACTTGAGAGTGGTTGCCCCCACCCCACCCCCACACCAGGGGCGCTGTCCCCAGTCTGGCCCTGTGTGTTGGGCCACTGGTACAGCACCTGAGCAGATCTGGCGGTGAGGATGGGACCATCCCGTGGTCCCTGAGAGGGGCAGCCAGGTTCCATCTCGGGAGCCAGGAAGGCGAGGTCCAAGCATGGTCCCTTGGTCTGTGTGAGGAGCAGCAGGTGGACAGGAAGGCCCCCTTGGTCCAGGAGCCCACCCGACAGGGACTGAAGGGATTCCTGCTCCTGGGCTTGGACTCCACCAGGAAGGCTGCGGGGTTGGGAGGCTGGTGGGGTGGCTCCTGGGAGCGCAGTGTGGGTGGGCCGGGCGCACTTCTCCTCCTGCAGGGGAAGAAACTCAGCCCTCAGGCTCTGATCAGGAAGTGCAGTGCAGCTCAGGGAGGCCGAAGAAGGAGGCCCGGCAGCAGAGGCTGGGCCCATCCTCTCGGGGCTCTCTTGGGCTGCTGTACCACCTCCAAGCTGGTCCTCCACCATGTCCCCAGGGGTATGTCCTTCCAGCTCAGCGTCCCCAGGCTGAAACCAGCGCTCCCTCACAGCTCCCACTGGGAAAGCAAGCCAACCAACCAGGGAAGGGCGCTGATTGGCTTATCATGGGCGACAGTGACACACTGGACTGACAGCCTGGCCAGGGACCTGACGTCCACCCAGCCAGACGTGCACACCTGCCATGGCCAGGAGACCAGGTGATGAGGGTGGCAGGCGCAGGAGCTGTAAGAGGCGGGGCGCCAGCGTGTGCCCTCCCGGTCCACGGGACTCGCTCTGTGTGCGAGCCAGACCCGGCGCTGCGTGCGCATCTCGGCCTCTCGCCCGGCCTAGTCACTCTTGCCCCACCAGCTGCGGTGCGGGGCGCAGGGCTTGCTGCCTCCTGCAGCCCTGTCTGCCCCCAGGCAGTAGAGGTGGCCTCTGGCCCCCAAGTGAGTGCCCTGAAGGCCGCGGCTCTGCAGCCGGGCTTCCCGCAGTCTGTGGACAAGGGGACCCTTTCAGGAGACTGGACAGTCAGACCAGCGGGTACCAGCCCAGACACGCTCTCCCAGAGAGGCCCCTGCAGCCCTCAAGGCCAAGCATGTCGCCCAATCTGTGCCTCGGTCCTTTGTCATAGGGATTGATCTTAATTAGCACATTTATTGGAGATTCATTAAGTTACTAAGGAACTAGAAAGATAGGACTCGTGGAGATTAATAATAGTTGAGATTATTGATGGCTTATTAAGTGGCAGGCTCTGGGCAGGTGCTTTATGCCCACCGTCTTTTTGTATCCACAACAACCCCATAAATTAGATAGTGTCGTTATCACAGTTTTATAAATGAGGAAACAGAGCGGTTGAGTAACTTGCCAAGGTCACACAGCGGTAAGTGTTGGACTCATTCACGCCCCAGTTTACTGCCTCTTAGACGAGTAGGCACAATGACAACTGATGTGTACTGAGCCTCAGAGGGCCTCTGCGGCTCTTCCCTCCCAGCTCTGCCGTGTTGTGCATGTGGCAAATCTGTTCCCGTGGCAGGGGACCTATCCGAGCTCTTGCTCAAGTGGACTTTGCCACCGCAGAGAGATGCGTTTCCCTGCTAGAACACCGGGCATGGCCATGTGGCTCTCAGATGGGGGCCAGGCCTCGCCCGCGGTAAGCTCATGCTGTACCACTGAGCGTGCCCCCAGCCCTGTGAGAGACTGCCTTTGTAGGAAGGGGAGTTCCACAGAAATAGAGATAAAAGGCACCCAGACCACAGAGCGGAGCCCCTGGATACAGCCAGACGTGAAGGCGACAGCCCTGGGCATCTCATTTCTCTGTGGCAATAAACATTCTTGTTTGAATATACAAGTGTAGCTGGGTTTTTGTGATTAGCCAAGAGCCTTGAGCCAGGTGCTGTGGGCCAGGCCCTATGCCAGTGTGATCACACCTGTGGCCCTGTCGGCAGCTCGCAACCTTGTGAGGTGGACATCATTATGCTCATCTTCCAGGTGAGGAAAGCGAGGATCGAAGCCGTCAGTGACGTGGCCAAGGCGCTCTGCCATGCAGTGGGAGAGCCAGGGCGTACCACAGAGCCACAGGCCCCCAGCATCGTCGTCCTAAGAGTATTCTCAATTCCAGAGGACAGAGGGGTAGGGAGGAAGGGAAGAAAAAGAGTAGGAGGAAAGGAAGGAAGGGAGAGAGGGAGAGAAGGAGGGGGGACTGTTAGCATATTCGAATGGAGGAACTTAAAATCGTTTGGTGGCAAGTTATGATGGTGTATGTCTAAGGCTTAGGAATTTTATCCTGCTATTTGTTCTTCAAATAAAAGAATCAGAGTTGCTGACTTAGTTTAAACCAACCCCAAAGACCGCAGAGTTGACTGCTGATTAAAACCTTGTCTTTCTTCGTCTGAGAAGAAAATAGTAGATACGGTTTCCCCAATGCCTTCCACCTTGCAAATCTGATTTTCATTTGTAGCCCTTGAGAATGCCAATGATTGGAAATATATAACTTGATTATTAACAAGCTAGAAATAGTAACTGGCCATTCACTTTGGCATCTCCCCATGCTTGTGTGATAAAAATAAATTGGAAGTAGTTTAAATACGAATTTAAAGGTGATCTTGGAATCACGAATCGTGCAGGTTTTCTGGTCACCCCATGCTGGGGAGTCCATGGGCTAACTCCGCAGGACAGCGGGCTCCCTGATGAATCTCTCTGGACGTAGCACGCGAAGGGGCGGTCTAGACTCGTGTGCTCTGCTGTTTGTGAATCAGGCCCAGTCTTCTAAGACGTGAAGCCCTTCCAGCCACTTCATCCCTGCTCTTTCGGAGACGCACAGGCATTTTAATGGTCAAACCTGTATTAAATTGCATTCTTCAAATCCTCGTTGTTTCATTTCCTCTCAGTTCTCCTATCTGAAATTCTTTTCCACCTCATTTTCCCCGATCATTTGTTGCTTCACCCACATTCTACGCCACCGGCCCCTGGTTGTGAGCAGCAGGGAGAGCTGATAAGGGTCGGCGGACGTCTGGGGGCGAAGGCCTCCCCCGACCTTCTCAGCCACAAAAAGGTCTTCAAATTTCCATCAACCTGGGGATGAGGCTATTGGAATCTGGTTCCCAACCTGCGTCTTGAGATTGTGTGCCGACCCGCAGGCTCAGGTGCACGGGGAGCTCATACCACACTGCAAACTTCCCCGCAGAGAGTGTGGACGCCTCGGAAATGGGAGACGCAGCAGCATTCAGGGCGCATGGGAGGAGCAGGTGCGGCCTGGGTGGAGGAGCCGGCTGCAGAATTTCCATTTCCCTCTGTGTCAACAGCGTGGAGACTTACCTCCCGGACGGCGCGTGCTCCAGGAGTGATCCTCAGTAGACTTCCTTGTGCTGTCCTCAGCTCAGAGTCAAAGCCGAGGAATTAGGCATGCTGTAGCTTACAAAACTGTTTATGGAAGGGTTTTTTTTTTTTTTTTTCTTCTGTTTTTTAACTGTTCAAAAATCCAAAAGGAGTCCAACTTGGACAATTTAAGACAATGGCAGGAGGGTCCCGGCACCCTCCCCTGTGCAGGCCTGAAACTGAGGATCTTGTTGGAATGGCGTTTATTTTCCACACGTTTCTTCCAGTCTGAGATGCTCCGGCTGAGACTCTCTTCTTTGGGAGAGGATTCTTTCCACTCTGAAGCAACGGACAAAGGTCATATTATGAATATGTTTCTGGGATGATAACATTTTGATTAGATATGCAAGAACCTTCTATTCTTCCCTAGGATGTCATATTCTAACATTTTCCATTATTTTAGGAAAATCATGTGAGTTGATACTATTCTGCAATAAGAACTTGAATTTTGTGGCTTATTTTCTTTGCTATAATGTGCCAGCACCGTGGGCATCGTTGCAGGGAATAAATGACTCTTCCCCAATAAACCAAATGCCTAAAGAAGCCCCTGGAGGAGACATGGATGTCCATAAAAGTTGAAATGGATTTCAGAGTGTGGCATTCAATTTAGTATATTAAGTAGAATTCGAAAATAGTCTAATCTTCCAAAAGAAAATACCTCTGCTACTCATGGGGGCGGGGGGGGTGACTTTCCACCAGAACCGGAAACACATGGTTTAATAGGTGCCCAGTTGTCTTTATTAAATTATCTTTTTTCCTCTGTTTGGGTCATTAGTTGCCTGAAAATCTAAAGATCTCTCTCTCCTCTCTCTCTCTCTCTCTCTCTCTCTCTCTCTCTCTCTCTCTTACTCTCTCTCTCACTCTCTCAGCTTGAAAAATTAGTGCCTTAAAGACAACCACCAGGAGGCATTGATCTAATGGCCAGTTCTGCCCTGAGTCTCACTGCAAGAGGCCATGAGTACACTCCCATATTTCTACCTCCAGAATTTTCAGGCACAGAAAATATTTCAAGACTGATGCCAGTGAGCTCGTACCGTTCATGGTTCTCCAGTGCCAGGACCAGTGAGAAAAACAAAGCCCAGCACTCAGTGAGGTCTTCAGGAGCCTGAGTTGACATCGGGATGTGCAGAGGGAGCAGGCTCTGGGAGGGAGACAGAACCCCTCAGGGGAGCCCGGGTACAGGCCCTGTACTTCCAGGTCTGTTGAAAAGCCAGCACAAAGGCAAGAGGGCAGGAGGCAAAGAAGGATGAGGAGCCCCCCACCCCAGAGGGCTGAGCTCAGTGTCACTCATGCAGTGCTTCTCAATGGCGTCCCCAGAAACCAAGCTGTTCTCATCAATGCTCCAAGCACACTTACCAACATAGAATTTGTAAGTCTCATTTTGGAAACTGAAGGCTTGGGAGTTCATTTTAAATCTTTTTTAAAAAATGTGTTCCTAAACTATTAATAACACAATCAAGGAAATAATTCACACATAAGCTGATACAGCTTAATGATCACTCTTTCTTAAAATGTTTATGCATCTACATTTTATTTTACTCTGAAGTGAAACGATCCTTAGGCAGTAACATTGTTGGAATACCTAATCCAAACCTGTTTTTGGTAATAGATTTCTAAAGGTTCTCTAACGAGCGACAGGACGCCAGGTTTCCTGCGTGCAGCTCCCCTCCTTCCCACCCAGGGCCCACAGCTGCGGCGGTCCAGCCGTCCCTGAACTCTGTGCTGGGTGATGGGAACTGATGGACCGGTGCTTCCTCTGGGCCAGCCTCCGACAGCGGTCTTCAGCTTGTATCTGTTAGGAAGCCGAGGAGAGCCTATCGGTCAATGCCGGGTCTGTTCCACTTGGCACCACTGTACCCCCCACCCAGCCCCAGAGGGGCCCCCAAGGCTGGCCAGCGTCCACCTGTCTCCTGACCGCCAGGCTTGGTGTTCAGCAGCCTGTTTAGCATCTTGTGGCACCTGCCCTTCTCTGGAGGGCCGGGTCCTGGAGCTCCAGCCCCAGCACTGACTGTGCTCCAGACCCCTGGCGCAAAGTGCACCTCACCCTGCTTGGCAGGTCTGCAGTGTCATGTGATTATTTCTGCATGGAGACCCTACTCTCAGGAAGAATATCACTGGTGTTAGTGATGTGTCACATACCAGGTGGCAATAAAGAGTAAGAACTAGCTGGTTAATTGATCACTCAGAGAATGAACTCCAAGGATGGTCATATTCCTGGTTAACAGCACTGAGACATAGTCTGGGGAAACCACCGTTGCTCCTGGTCTGATAGCAGCTGTGGCTTCTTCCTGTATAAGCTGACGAGAAGGCCGGTCTGACCCGGCTCCCCCACCAGGACTTTCCTCAGCCAGCCCCAGCTCTTTCCTGATCCCATCAGGAGCCCTTCACAGGTCTCAGCTGCCTGTTTCATTTCTCCAGACCTGACTTCACCTGCCCAAGGTCGTGCCCCGGGTCAGCTTGATGAAACCTCACCGTGGTGAAGCCCAGCCCTCCCCAGCCTGCCCGGCCTCCTGGGCAGGCTTCCCTCCCAAGCAGGCCCCAAGCCTCAATGTCCAGCCAGACGCTGAAGCAAGACAGCCCTGGTACTGACGGTGTGTTCCCTGTCCACTCCACACCACGGGAATGGGGCTACGTCCTCTAAAAGTCAAGGCTGCACCTCATTCACTTCTGGTTCCTCAGCCCTAAGAACAGCACTGGACACACACAAGGTGCTCAGTAAACACTTCATGGACAGACAGGTCTATGAAAGAAGCCATGTGATAATCCGGAGCTGGTGGTGACACAGGGCTGAGACTTGAACCGCGCAGGCCGGGTGGTGGGAAGGGCTCCCCAGAGGGGCGGGGAGTCCACGCGGAGCAGAGAGGACCAAGTCACCGAATCTACAGGAGAGGGAGGGGTGGGGACAAGGAGGTGCTAGGGCTCATGCAGTGGCTGGTCGTGGGCCAGCACTGGTTCTCGAGCAGGGAAGGGCTGGGAGGTAAGCCCAGGGTTCTGGTGACAAAGGCTGGTCACCGTGTATCTGAGCCAGCGCAGGGTGGGTTCTCCACAGCACAGCGGAGGGGACAATGGCCACCTCCTTCCAACAGGCAAGGCGAACCTTCAGCGTGGAGGCTTCCGAGAAGGAGCACTGTTTACAGATGGCTTTTCTTTTCCTACAGGGCAAGATTGCCCCTCTCTGTCCTTGGGTCCCTTTAGCCTCCCTACAGTGGGATCATGAGAAGTAGCACCCATGCCAGACCAGCGTCGATTCCTAACCAGGGAAGTGTCTGTTTAGTATGTCCTGGCACTAAGCAGGAAGTAAAACCATTTAAAGCAGCTGAAACACCAGGGGGACATAAACTCACAGGTCCAAGTAGCTGGACGCGTAGGAGGGCACTGCCGAACCCCTCTGTGGGCAGAGTCCAGCCAGGCACTGCTCATGGGAGGTGCCCCCGCTGAGAGAGGCTCTACATTTTAAATGCTTGAAAGAAACAGAAAGAAAGGTAGTTTTTGCACACTAAACAATTTTTTTAAAAAAAAGCTTTTATTTTTTCAAATATGTGGTGAGGCATATGTATATCAAAGCTGCAAAGATACAGTAATTATGGTTTTTACTAATTTGTTTTTTCTTTTTTAAATTTTTTGAAATTCAGGACTCCATCTGAGGACAGCAGTTCTACCATGCATGGGAGGTCACGTGGGAACTGGCCCTGCTGTGGACGGAGGAAACCCCGTGACCGAGGGAAGAGAAGCTCTTGGTCCCGTCTGCCATGAAATCTGAGCAGTACTTGCTTCCTAGCGCCGGCGCCTGCGTTTGGACTTCCTCTGACGCTTCTTAAACTGGACAGGTTTGTGAACAAGACGACCCGAGGACCCCGGGCTCTCTCTAAGTGTGGAATTAGCAACCTCTGCTGGGATTTTTTTTTTTTTTTTTAGGAATCTGCGGACCATCGTTGCCCACCATAAAATCAGTTCCATTCTCCAACAGCCAAGTTTTCAAATGGGTTTTATAAATGTGCAAAAACTCAAGGCAAATCTATTTTAAAAAATGTCAGGCTGAAAATAAGAGAAATCAGAAAGGGAGACGGGAACACCATCTGTCAATGCCCCCGGCCTTCACAGCAGCCGTTCTCCCGTGATTAACCTACAGTCCTCCCCACAAACTCTAAATCATTCTCACCTTCCCAGGAGTTTGTGAGCCAGGCAGTTGTTGAGGGGAGCAACTCATAATATTACTGCAAAATTTCACAGTTGAAAGTCAAATAGCAATGATTTTGCTTTGCCAGCCTGACACCACCTTGACCATGTGGATGAAAGTCCCTGGGCAGCGGAGGTCCTCTACACAGCACGGCGAGGGACGAGGGTGCAGGCGACTCTTTCGCTGGAGGTGCACTAGGACACGGTCACCGAGGGCATCCACTGCTTCTCAATCAAAATTCCATACATTATGATAACCAGAGAATTGAACAATGATAACACCAAACCCACACCAAGTCTGCTGTGTGGGAGGGTGGGTTCTGCAAAGACCCAACGCATACCCTGTTCTGTTACAGGAAACGGTGCACAGCACGCACGCACACACGTGTGGGTGATACGTAGCCTGGTGTGAGCAGCTGGCTTATATAGTCATGGAGTTTGAGAAGCCTCAGCACTGCAGTTGGCAGCTGGAGACCAGAAGAGTGATGGCATAAGTTCCAGTCCCTGTCCTGGGACCCGAGAACCAGGACAGCCAGTGGTGCAGTTCCACTCTGAGTCCGAGCCCAGCGGCAGGGAAGACCAGCACTGCAGCTGACGGCAGCCAGAGAGAGACCTCCTCGTTGCTCAGCCTGCACGTTCTCCCCAGGCCTCGGCGGATCAGGGGTTGGCCCACGTTAGAGAGAGCAGTTGGGCTCTGTAGAATCCAACCTAATCTCATCCAGAAACACTTTCAGGTCCCACCCAGAATAGTGTTTAGGCAAATATCAGGACGTCCTGACTGCAGTAGCTCACCCTGTCCCCCGGCACCTCAGCACACAGCCCAGGCTCCGAGCTGGGTCCCAACTCAGGGTCTGTATCTTGAAGACACCCCCATGGCCTGGACACGGTGCACATGCTTTGGTGGACACTCCCTGATGTTGCTGTCTGAAGCGATGGCCGCTTGGAGCAACGAAGCCGCGGGAAGAAGTTCAGAGGCAAACTGGAAACAAACGGGCTTTTTATTCTGATAACTTCTCTCTCCGGCTCCAACAAGGACTCTAACACGCACCACACACACCACCAAAAAAACCCACAAACAAAATGGCGCCGACCCCATCCTATCTTGGCTCAAGTCTCGCGAGATCCCGGGCCAAGTCCCGCGAGATCCTGGGCCAAGTCCCCCCAAGACCACGGAAAGCGGCAATGTCCAAATATCTCTATGGCCTGCAGCCAACCGCAATCTCAGCCACCTCCCCAACCAGGGCTCCTGCACCCTGAAGGGAACCAAGGCTGCGTTCAGTCCTCGTGCCCGGTCCTGGAGCGGGAGCAGCCCTTCTGATCCGAGCCGCGTGGAGCCCGGCCTCCTCAGACCCCGCCCGGCTGCTGCTCCTCTCCGAGGCGTGCCCCCACCCTCCGGCCACACGCGCGTCCCCCTCCCCCGTCCTCCCGCTCCCCGTCCCTCTGTGGAGCAGATGCACAAGTGAGAAGAGGAGCCCCTGGTCCTCCATCCAGTCCCTCGCTGCTCTCACCACGTCCACTCGGAGAAGTCGCCCGTCCTTTGCCTGTGAAGGAGGCGCGGAGCGCGTCTGGAGGCACAGCAGAGTAAAGGGACTGTGCACAGCGCCAGAGACGAGTGGGGGCATGGGGAGTGACGCGCGGCTGAGGAGGGAGTCCTGGCACAAGGGACAGTGGCCAAGCCCCAGGTGGGAAGAGCCTAAGGGAAGAGAGACAGGGAGGGAGGCCATGCTCAGAGGGCAGGAAGGGACACCGGGCGTGCCGCAGACCCCCTCGCGACCTGCACAGGAGCTGCAGGCCTCAGCCCCGCGCAGGGCCCGTTGGCTTACCTTCCACTCTTTTAAAAGCTCTTGCTTTTTGAAATTGTGGTCAGATATACATAACACAGGACTTGTCGTTGTCACCATTTTTAAGTGTGCTCAGTGACACGAGGTACAGCCACACTGTTGTACAGCCACCCTCCTCAATCTCTAGAACTTTCTCATTGTAGAAACCAGAAGCTGCCTGTGAAGGGCCAAGTGCGCACCGCCTCTCCCCGGCCCTGGCAGCTCCAGCTCCGTCTCTGTGTGCGACTGCCCTCAGGACCTCGTGCAAGTGGCCGCGCAGAGTGTGTCTTGTTTTCTCTTTTAGCGTCTGTCTTTCTGCTGTTGGCTTGTGTGAGGTCCATCCGTGTTGTAGCATGTGTCAGATTTCCCTTCTTTTCTGAGGTCGACTAATACTCCACTGTGTGGATGGACCACATTTGGCTTGTCCATTCCTCCACTAAGGGACGCTGGGGAGGGGAGGCTTCTCCCTGTGGACTCCTGAGAATAACCCTGCTGGGAACAGGGACGTGCACGTATCTGAGTCCCTGCTTTTGACTGCTTGGGGTTTGCACCCAAGGTGGAGGTGCTGAGCTGTGTGGTGTGTGGTGGCTATCTGTTTAGGAGAAACTGTCTTGCCGTGTCCCAGAGCCGCTGCATTCTTACCAGCAGTGCACTGGGACTCCAGCTTCTCTACCGCCTCACTGACACTTGTTCTTGTCTTCTTTTTGCTAGTAGCCGTCCTAGTGGGTGTCATCCGTGGCTCCTGCATTTTGTGTCTCAGCATCCAGGACTCTCCTCTGCATCTACACTCGTCCCTCGCTGGTCCCGCTAGCCACAGGGTATGGCAGAACACCCATATACGAATGATTCCTAGGACTGTATTTACGTCACAGGTTCTCTCTCAGAACCCAGACTCCTTTCCATAGTCAAGTTCCTCTGCATAGCCAGAAGACATCTCAGACTCAACATTTCCAAACCCCAGTTTCCAACCTTCCCACTCCCACACCTCCCACCACACCCCAGACTCTTTCATGCACAGCTTCCCCATTGCAGGGGATGGAAAGAGTGCCCTTGGACCTTAGCCCAAAGGGGCACTTCAGGGGCTCCTTCCCTGGAGGGTCCCACTCCATGCCTGTGCCTACGCACACATGTGCACACACCTCTTAGGCAAGAACATGCAGGACCCAAGGTCATTGCAAGGCAGGCACGGGCAGAGCAGGACCCCCCGAACATACGCTGTCCAGTCTGACACCCCTGGGGCCAGGAGCATATCCACATCTCCTGCCCCACGGCATCATCCGTGCTGAGGTCTGAGGTGTAGCCCCCAGTGAATCTGGAGACAGATACGCTCCTGGGCAGGAGCACAGAGACATATGTGAACTCCTGGGACCCTTTGCTTGTGCCCTGAGGTGCCACTTCCCAGGAGTGTCTACTTTCTTCCTTGTTTTCTTGCTCCAGCTGTGGTTGCAGACGGACCCACGGAGGAACCAGACATTTTCAGCAATGCACTTGGTCGCCTGGGAGCCGGGGTTTGCATACATGTCAGTCTAGACATAACCCACACAAGGTGAGATCCCAGTTCTTTCCTGAGCAACCCAGGCAGGCTGGGCTGGTTCCAGTGCCCAGAAGAATCATAGTGTCTTTTCTCTTTCTCTCTGTTTTCTGGGATAAGGTCTTACTATGTTGTCCAGCTGGTTCTCAAACTCCTGGGCCAAGGCAATCCTCCTGCCTCAGCCTCCTGAGTAGATGAGACTACAGGAGCATGCCACCACCCCCAGCTTATTAGTGCCATTTTATATAAATATTTTATAGGATTAATTAAACCTTCAAATATTTAAGTAAAAATTTCAGTTTTCATTATATGTGATTCTACAACTAAAGTTAGTGTTTTGCTTTTTGACAGCTAACTTTGAATGTTTTAGAAGCAATATAATCTTTGAAAATGTGGGAGATCGTTTAAGTTTGTTTTATTATATTGACATTTCATTTATATTTTTGACAATATATTTGTATCCAAAAGTCATGCATTTAAAAGAAACTTAATTTTTGGTCTTTTATGTCACTGATGAATGACAAATCATGTGCAAATCTCCTGTAGCAAATTAATGGTCAGACCAAAATGAGGTAAGAAAAATAAACTCTGTGACTGTCTTACTCTTTCACTTACTCAAACACTGATGGCCCACGAATGGAGCCCCCGGACACATGCAGCAAGCAGTACCTTCAGCCTCTGGTGCTTTGCCAGCTTCACTTGTTCTAGGACTAGAGCTTTGCATGTGTTTCTCTGTTCCGTCTCACGACAGCAGGGCCTAGCAGTACTTCATTGAACCGTTTGCCAGCTCGACTTGCCTCCTAAACGCTGACACTCCAGGTGGGGCCTCCTGGGTGCTCACCAGGCCCCCTGCCCAGGGCGGAGCTGCCACAGCAAGTTTGCTGAAGAATCACCCTGACTCCCCGCCACACACACACACCTCCATCAGTGTGGCCGGGGAGACCCTGTGCTGGAGCTGCACGTCATGTCGTCTCCGGGCCACGTCATCAGGGCTCCACAACGGCACCATGGCCTCCTCTCCTGTCCCTCTCAGGGTGGCCCACAGCAGACCTTCTTGCAGTCAGCCGACTGGGCCCCACATACCCCACCTTGTCTGGAGAGTCTCTATGCCCAGTGGCCAGCCTGCTCCCTCCAGCCACCTCTGTCCCTCACACCACTGCACTGCCAGGCGCGAGCCCACCTCAGGACTCCTATGAACTTTGAATTTCAGTAATATAATATTTTTAGTACAAATATGCCCCAAATGTTGTTTATAGTGTTTACCTGAAATCTGAAATTCTCTGGGCTTCATAAACTGCGTTTTCGTCCCACCTCCAGCCCACGTTCAGGGGCAGGGGACAGGCTCCCTCTGTCATCTCCATACCCGTCTCTTCCCTAGTGTTCCTTCACCCTAGGTAGGCAAAGCCGTCTTTTCTTGGGACCAGCCTCTGGACCCCACTGCCGGGCTCTACCATGGTGGCGGGTGGGGCTGCGATGCTACAGCCTCAGAAGCATCAAAAGAGCGTTTACCTTTCCCAGAAGCCCTAGCGGGGCACCGTCTGGCTGTGCTTCCCGGGGAGAGAAGGGACCCTAGATTTTCTCTCTTTTTCTTTTTCTCTCCTAGGTCGAGAAGTCCCTGGTAGTGGAAAAAGAAAAGATTCCAGTTATTTCACCGATACTCGACCCTTTCACGCCAGGTTTTAAAGAATGGGGCTTCGGGAGCGAGCTTAACTGCAGTCGGTGCTGAGCACAGTTCCATCCTGGGTGGCTCTGACGCACCGCAGGACTCAACCAGACCTGTCATTGACCTCATCACACGGCCCGCGCAGGACTCCACCGTGGTTTCTCTTGTCAGAGTACAGAGGGGCGGGAGCTTGCTCCACCAGGAACCGCTGTGGGCGGATCGCTTGTGTCGCAAGTCCCGTGATGGGTACAAGTAGCACCTTTCTCTTTCTTTCTCTAAGGAGAGAAAAAAGCCCGAAACACATTTTGGGCATCAGCAATAAGCTCATGTTGCACAGCCGACCTGCGCCCTGCTTGGTCCCCAAGGGTTCTGCCACACAGTGGCGGGGCAGCTGTGGCTGGTCCTGCTTCTCTCCAGGTGCGGCCCGCGTAGCTGAAGAAGCCAAGCACATCTGTAATTAGAATGATATGCAGAATGAAAAGACTCTTTCAGGAACATCTCTGGGTCCTCATAGTCTTGAGCATCTGTTGCCATGGAAGCCAGTGAGCTGCTCCAAATTTCTGGAGTGATAAGTGACAGTGGCCCAGTCACAACTGAAGGGCCCCTTTAAATGAAGTTGCCTTTTTTCTTTGGTTTCTGAATAAACATCAACCTGGGTTTTTAGTGCAAAATCCTGATTTCAAGGTTATCAGTGCCATACTAAATTAATACAGTCTGTGGGACAGCACGAGCCGCCCGGCTCAGCCAGGGATGCTCCTGTCTTCCGGAAGCTTGACATTTGTTTTTCATCATGAACTTAAAGGTCACGAGCTACAGATGGATCAGGGTACCTGGCTGAGTTTACATTTACATGCATTTTATTTTATTCCCACATGCGCTTTTTATGAGATCCATCCCTGGAATAAAACTATAGTGCTCCGTATTCTTAGGCTGGCTTGACCAGCAGAGTTGGCAAGCGGCCATCGCTACATAATTTGAATTAAAATAAGAAATAGATGCTGATTTGATATTTCTAAGTGAAACCTTTAAGTTTTACTCTGGCTAAAACTGGCCATCATAGAAATCACAAATCTCCTGATGTTATCATTGGTGCAATTGGGGGACATGGATTGACGATAGATCTAATCCTGTTAAGCACGTTTTATTTAAAGCCAGGGACCTCTTACTGTCCCACTAACCCTAATATGATTGGCCAGTGACCATTTCAGAACTCACGGCAGGCATTTCAGACCATTTCAGAACTTGACCTCCTCACAAATGAAGTTTTTTTTTTTTGTTTGTGTGTGTTTTTATTCAAAGTAAGTGTCTCCCCCATCTTTTTGTGTGTTTGTGCGATACCAAATAACATTTTATATTTTTACCAAAATACCTGCGGAGCTGACAGAGCTTGATGCATTCATTTTCCTTGATTTTGTAGTGAGTGAAAAGGCTAGCATGAATAATTCAAAAATAATGCTGAGACTGTTAGGATTTAGCGTTGGAGAGGTCATCACGGTTGGGAGAAATGAGCGAGAAGACTATTACTATTCTACGATCTTTGAATCTCAAGGTGACATCATTATTATTTCTCTATATCTATAATGTGGTGCTGCAACCAGCTTATTGCTGTGTTTCTCATGTAGGGGAGAAAGATCAATTACATACAGACCTCAAAATGTGAACCATAAGCATAGTGCCCAATAAAACTGTCATTAACAGTCCCCACAATTTTAGCAGCAAGCTTCCAGGTCAAGCTGCTTTGGAAATGATAACTGACATTGAAAGTTTGAAGGAAGAGTGTCGCCCTACAGGAAATCGCTGCTTAGCCAAATCACGGAAACTCTTTAATAACACTTGTTAATTTAGTCTGAGATGCAAGCCCCCCTAATGATCTGATTAGCACCGAGGACACTCAGGAGAAAAAATACAAATCCCAGCGCCACCCCCACCCCCACCTTGGAAAACAGGTTTGCCACAGATCAGGTGTCCACCTCAAGCACCGTGGAGTCCATATGAAGTAGTCGCAAGCAATCACATTTAATTTATTCCTATTTTCAACCAGGAACTGAAAGATGCCACCAAAAAATAAGATGCAGGCTAGAGTCGTGTTTATCGCCTTTTGTTACCACTCCATCCATAATCAGCACCACATCTTGCCTTCCAGGGAATGGGATTAAAAAAACACCTCTACATTCAAAAATATTAAAATGGAATAGAGCTATTACTATTGCCTACCACATGTTTAAAACATCTTTCTTACTTCACAGAATTTTCCAGGCCTTCCCACCAGCTTGCTTTTTAATTAAAATGTTCCTCTTAGTGTCAGAACTCTGGAACATCACGTTTGGTGTAAAGGCTCAACAGTTCATAGCATTTGTGATGTTTTGGTAAGAGGGGATACAGAGCACTAGAGATGTCCTCTCGTGAGTGCTACCGCGACACTGTGAATCCATGTGCAGCCTGCCCTCCCTGGCAGCCTCCTGAACATCTGCTGTCCCCGCCCAGGGCTGGGCCCCTTCCGGCTTTTAGTAGCAGCTAACACAAGATGTTCTTGAACTCTGCCCTTGAAGCCACTCTGAGGTTTTTGTTTTGTTTCAGGGTAATTTTGATAATGATGCAGATAACTTCTGCATTTGTCATGCAGTGGCTGATGATTTTCTGCTTTATTTCCCTAAATTTCATTTAAAAATTTATGACTTGCTATTTATCGTGAGAAGGCAGTCTATAAGATAAAATGGAACATGTGGGGTGGCTGCCACAGTTGGCCGGCTTCCGAGCAGGCATTTCTCTTCCTCCCCTTCCTTGGCCTTCCACCTCTCCTCTCTTCCCTCTCTCCTTCTTGGTCTTCCTTTACTGTTGACACCCTCCTCCTCCTCCTCTTTCTCCTCTTTTATTTTTAAGGCTGATTCTTGCAATGTTGCCCAAGGTGGCCTCAAACTCCTGGCTCAAGCAGCCTTCCTACCCCAGACTCCCAGCAGCTGTGACTTGGGGCACACCGCCTTCCCTGCTCTCCCTGTACAGCAGCCACACCAGGACTGCCAGCAGCCAGGCTTGTCACCTGAGGATGCTGAGCAGAAGGATGGCAGGACCCAGCATGGGTGGCTGGCCCTGTGCTGCTGGCCTGGGAGCCTGGACTGCTCTTCCCCTGCTGTCTGTGGATAAAGCCCATGCTTCATTACTGAGCCACGGTTAACCTGTTGCTAGATCTTGGGTCCAAATGCCTCCTGGTTTTCAGGGTGCAAAAACACAGGTCTTACTGCAGAAGACTCCCAGATGAGGCTATGGTTAAAGGTCTGCCTGAGCTCTGCTCAGGCTGTGGCGCCTTAGGGAAGGAGGGCCGGGCGAGCGCCTGCGCCCGGTCCCACGCGCCCAGGGGAAAGCGCGCGCCTCAGCTGGCTGATGGGCCGCTGGCTGAGGCCTCTTCTCCTCCCAGCCTCACAGGAGGCCGTGGTACCCAGGAGTGAGGGTGAGGGCAAGGAACAGGGCGACGTGAACGTACCCTCCGTGCTCAAGCTGCGTGGGGTCTCTCATCCTGACCCCAAGTTCTCGCTCCGAGAGGGAGCCCCTCAAGCAGAAGCAGGCAGTGCCCGGGCCTGGCCACTTCACTGCTGGCCTGGGGCTCACTCTGACGTCTGTGCATGAGTCCCACAAATGCCTCGGTTCCCTACCAGTTCCCTGTGACCGCTGTAATGATCTCCCACAGACTGTGCGGCTGCAGCGAGGGGAATTTACTCTCTCAGAGTTCCGGAAATCAGAGTCTGAAGTCGGGGTGCTGGCAGGGCTGGGTCCTGCTGAGGCTGTCCTCGGCTCCCCGGCCTGGAGCTGTGTGTGTCATGGCGTCTGCCTCCCCTCATGCGGCCGCCGCTCTCCCCGGCTTTCCACAGGCCATGGCCTCTCCACCCGCTGGTCTTTCCTTGTCAGGCCAACGTGCAGCTCCTCAGGCAGAGGGGTCCAGGGGCTGTGGGGAAGCCCAGGCCTCTGCTGAACGCCCTCAGCCGTCACCTGACCAGCCCCCTAGAGAGGCCCCCACAACAACGGAGACAGGTCGAGCTTCTCCTGTCCGTCCCGTCTCCTCAGCAGCCTGTCTCTGGGTCCTGCTTCTGGGGCAGGGGCAGCATGGGCCTGTGCAGGTGCCCAGGCCCAGGAGGGGTGGGCAGTCACCCAGGAGCTAGGGCCCTGGGCCTACCCTGGGGGCCGCCTTTGAAGCTGGCAGCAACTCTCAGAGCACAGGGACCAAGCAGAGGGGGGAGATCAGGGCGACACTCTGTTCAAAGAGAATAGTTTGGGCAAATAGCTCAGCAAATAATAAATGAGTGGCAGTCTGGGCAGCCCAATAGGAGACTTGCTGCCAGGGCCCACCTTCCACAGCTGCCCCCGGCCTGGGCCCTGCTGAGCTCCAGACTGAGCCAGAGAGAGAGGAAGCCCCTGGTCTTCTTCTTGTTTTTAACATTTAATATCTACCTTCCTGTCCTGCAGATGCCCAGTACTGACAGGGACTATGCACAATGAGTAGTGGTGGCCATTGTCTCATTTGCTCATCTGTGCCTGCGACAAACAGGAGACCCTGTGTGCAGAGGCGGGCTTTCTGTGGGTAGGGAAGAGTTTAACACTCGGAAGGTTCTGTCTCCAGGCTTTCAGAGGCTGTATCCCCCTTTGGTCCATAATCACAGCTAATGGGCTGGCCACAGAGGCATCAGGGGCATAAAATGGTCTAACACTACATTGACTATAAATAGCAAAGCCATAAGTGACATTACGTTGCAGATAAGAAGCAATCACATCATTAAGCAGAGGTGTTTAGTGTATCAGTCACCCTAACTTTGATTTATTGCAAGGCATTTGTCTGTCACCAGCACAATGGAAGCCATAGTGCAACTCAAGGGTTTAAAGAGAAAATTAAGATGAATATTGCTGCTAGCACTTTGGTTTGCACAGATGCAAAATGGGTGGGCTTCCCTGGCTGCCTGCAGGGCTGGCCTCAGCCCAGCTTGCAGGCCCAGAGAAAGACTGCCTGGGGGTGGCCGAGGTGGGGCTGCCCAGGGCAAGAGGCAGTTGCAGTGGGCAGGAGAGCTCCCACTGCCTGGGCTCCTCTCGAGGGAATAACGCATTCCAAAGGGCAAGCCCCCACACCCTTTATTCCAGAATTCACACCAGAAACATGGAATGGAAACAACAACTAGCGTTATTTTGGCAGATGTCATGCTTTAAAATGCAGTCTTAGCTGGGCACAGTGGCAATGCCTGTCGCCCCAGGGGCTCAGGAGGCTGAGGCAGGAGGATCGCAAGTTAAAGGCCAGCCTCAGCAACTTAGGGAGGCTCTGTCTCAAAATAAAAATTAAAAAGGGCTGGGGATGTAGCTCAGAGGTAGAGCACCCCTGGGTTCACCTAGCACCAAAAAAAAAAAAAAAAAAAAAAAAAAAAGTCTTACCAAACACACCTGCTTAAGTATCTGATTCAATTTTAATCCAGAACAGGGTTTTGGAACCCTGCTGTAATAGGACCAGGCCGGGAAGGACGGCACAGGGGAGGTCTCAGACTGCCCTCCAGGGACGGGGCCCGTCAGGTGGACTCGCACAGGAGCATGGCTGCTGGGTGGTGAACGTGAGGAGGCCGTGTGCAGGAGGCGGTGGTCTGGGAGGCCCTGAGCCTGCTCTGCCGTGGCAGTGCTGGGCTTGGGGCACAGGAGGACAGATGTCCCCTCTGCCTGGGGAGGTGGGGAAAGGCACAGGGGAGAGGACCTCACAGGGCCCACGGAGCCCGGAGAGGTTCTAGGCCAGAGAGGTGGGGCAGAGGGTTCCCTAGAAGATGCCGCTGCTGTCCACAGCTGCAACGGTCTGGGCAGGGCCTGTGGGATGCATGCGTCCACCGGGCATGTCCACATGGGGAGAGGCGGGCGGTCTTGTGTACGTGAGACAGGAGGCCACACCGGTCCTGGTGGGCAGAGGGGTCACCGCTGCCTTTCCCTGGCTGACCTGTGCGGTCTGGCCTAGAGGGTGGGGGCTGGCGCAGGCTGAGGACTGGGTGCAGTAGGGCGGGGAGGGGCTGGCTGGGGTGGCCTGTGGATTGGGCACCTGGTATTCAGAGCCAGGCGGCAGCTGGGCTGAGCGGAGGCCCTGGCTCTGGAAGCTGGGTGTGCTCCGGTTACTGGAGGGAGGACTTGCCAAGACTCGAGTTGTGGGCGGGACCTGTGAGTCTGGGAGTCACCAGCACAAGGGCCGAGAGGGACAGAATTGTTTCAGGAGACTGTTGAAAAGACAGTATGGAATGCCTCTCCTTTCCGACTGGCCTTTATTAAATGTCTCCTTGGAACAAAAACGCTATCAGTTATAAAAATACTTCGTTTCAACACAAGGATCAATCAGTCATGAATAATCATTAGATCAATCAACTAAATCATTAGCAATCATCGTATCAATCAATAGTCATTGATTCATTAAATCAATCAATCATGGGTGATTCCTACTCCATGCTTCCTGCACTGGGCCCTGGAGCAACCCCAGCCGGGCCCTCCTGGCACAGCCCCCAGCACCCACACTCCCGGGGTGTCTGCGCTCCAGCCGCCCGCACCGCCTGAGAGGGGAGCTCTTCTTCCTGCCAACACGGGCGAGGACCCGCGGCCTCCCGTCCTTGGTGGTGTTTCTGGGAGGTGTGGGCTGGTGGTTTCTGAGCCGGCACCGTGTTTTTAACCACTTGCTGAAGATGCTGCGGAGGCCAGCGCAGTCTCCACGCTTGGTGTTCCGTCTGCGGCTGCTTACTCAGGAAACGCGCTTGACAAATGCTATGTAAGCCCGTGTCCTGACGAGCCCACGGCTTCTGCGGCTCACCTGGTGACGTCTGTCCCCAGAGCCTGGTGACCCTGCCAGGGGGCTCCTGGCTCCTCTCCCTGTTGTGATGGCAAGAGGGGCCCTGGCCTCATCCCCACCCCTCTGTGCAGGCCCCGTCCTGAAGCTGCTCAGCCTGGGCCACCATGGTCACCACTGCCAATCCATGCCTCAAAGAGACAAGAACCGAGGTGAAGAGGGGGCTCCTTTTGGGGAACCTGAAGGGGGAGTGGGCGGGTGAAAGGGTCCGGGCCTGGGGCTGAACTTGAAGCATGGGAAGAGAGCGGGACGCCCTGCCACTGTGTCAGGGTGGGGCTCGAGGGCACAGTGTCAGCCAGGCTTTTGAGGGTCTTCCTTGGGGTCAACATTCGTGGTACCAGCGTGGCATACCTGGCAGGTGAGGAGGAGGAGGGGTCAGGCCCCACCTGGAAGGGACCCAGAGGAGGGGGAAGGGCCTGGCCATTGTCTCTGGACAGCAGCGTGCCGTGCAGCATCCCAGCCCAAGAGCTGTCTCCAAGGGCTTGTGGGGTGACTTCCACGTGAACGGAACGGGTTTCCTGAGCTCTGCAGAGAGGTAGGTGACAAGAACACGAGGCGGTGGTGTTTCATATCACAGTGATTCAAATTAACGTCTCCTCCGTCCCCGGCTTCGGCCTGATTCTGCAAGCTCCACTTCGTATCTACTGGAACTTGCACTTATTTGTAATCTCACAGCTTACACTCCACTGAACAATAAAAGAACAATAAACTTAATAAAAAGCCCAAGTGATTGGAAACTGCTCTGGGAACGGCAGTCCAGTATGAAAGCTATAAATTTACTTGTGTGCTCATGACAATGTCAGCTAATTTTTATGAAAAGCCGATCACAGAACATGGCACCAAACACTGTGATCACTCGTGTGTCAGACACCAGACTTCCCCTGGTAACACAATGGAAAATGCATCATAAAATGATGTCGCAAGCCACAAATTCATCTTGAAATGTTCACTCCATCCAGGAGCATTACTTTCCTGACCCTGTCTTGCACCTGAACTTTGAATTAATCATTCCTTTTCTATACTGTTGCACAATACCCACTGGTATCATTGTCGGGGGGAAATCTAGAAAACAACCACCAGAAATATCATCCCACGTGACAGACTTGATTGGCCCATATTAGTGAACCTAAGGTAGACATAATTAGTCCACGGAACAATAGCAGTTATTGGTGGCTAAAAACTTCATCTGAACGCCATTATCTCCCCCAGGACGTGTTTAAATAAACCTTCAGGGGCCAGTTTCTCCCTGTGCCTGACCCAGAGGGAGTAGACGGTTGCTCCCTTGTCCCTTGGGATTACAGTGCTTAAGAAATCAGGCTGCCTGCTAGTGTGCCAAAACGCTCTTAACCTAATCCTTCACGATGGTTTCCAAGCCACTCTTCAGATCCCAAAATATTTCTCAGGTTCTAGGGAATCAAGTTGGTTAAAACAACAACAACAACTTTGGCCAGATGATGGAAAGGGAAAAATAGCCATCCGGAAGAAAAATGCCCGGTGTAAATGAGCGAGGTATCAGCGATGGTAATTTATCCCCTCGCCATGGAGAGTTTGTAAACTTTATGGCTGTGAGCCGAGGAGTGGAGGCCATCTGTCCTGACTTTCTATGATTATAATCGTCGATAGATAACGCTTAAACATTTATGGTCACCCCGGGAGGAAGGGAAGGGCAGGGAAAGGGGAGGGGTCAGAACTAACCCAAAGATAGTTGCTACCTGCAAGTTCCTCCCTGAGTGGCCGGTGCCTCCCGGCCATCCTGCCTGGTCATCTCTGGAGGAGGCCGGCTAAATGAGAAGGAGGGACCCCTGCTGGGCAGCAGCCTAGCCCGGGAGTCCTGGGAGGCAGGAGGTGATGGGAATGTGGCATTTGGGGAGGAACTTGGAACCAGGGACCCCAGTGCCCAGTCTCCTTGCCACTTGTGAGCACCTGGCAAGTGGTCATTCTGCATGCAGCACAGGGGACCAGGCAGAGGCAGAGGACCTGGCTCCTCTGAGCTGGCCAGCCTGTCTCCTGTGGGAAAGGGGCCCCAGCCCCTGACCAGATCACAGTCCCTGTGCCCACAAGGCAGCCAGAGAGGACTGTGGACAGGAAGCCCTGGGAAAGCGGGGAGGGGGCCCCAGTTCAGACTCACCCACCCTGTGCGGCAGCGGGGCGAAGGCGGGGCTGCCCAGACTACATTTCCTGGACCAGAGGGCCTGCTTATTTGTTTTTTTTTTTTTTAATTCAAAGTTGTTGTATATATAATAGTAGCATGCATTACAATTCATAGTACACATATAGAGTTTTTACATAACACTGTTTGTATACAAAGTATATTCATACTATTCATGTCTTCAATCATGCATTTAGGATATTCTTGATGCCCCACAAACTACAATACATGCTGTTCTGCCCTCTGCTGAGGGTGCTCCCTTTCTGCCCATCCCTACATTGAACTCCTGCTCACCCTTCAAAGCCAAACGAAAATGCCACCTCCTCTGGGAAGCCATCCCGGATCCTTCCAGGGAAAATGAAGCTGTCTCCTGCACCTGCACAGCGTGCTCTTGCATCAGAATAGGGTCCCCCGACCCCCCCAGTGGCCTGCCTCTCCGACTGTGGGCAGCCTCGGCTGAGGCTCCTGGGAGCACCCTGGCTCCATCTGTGCCCAGCATAGTGCCTGCTTGTGCTGCCCCTCAGACTGCTGCTCCCACAGGGCACTGAAGCACCATGCACCGTTACACAGCGGCTTTTCGTCTTTAAAAGTAAGCTTTAAAAAACGGGAATCTTTATCTGTTCTGCAAAGTGATGTGTAGCTTGCGATTCGAGTGAGGAGTATGTGGCGTACAACGAGCTGAAAACCACTCAGTGTTTATTTTTCCAGAAATGCACTAACATCACACAAATAAAACTAAAGCCACTTTCATAAAGGCTGAAAGTTAACAGTAACTGCATCAAGCCCTAGTGCTTAACTTAAGTAAATGCATCAAGCCCTAGTGCTTAACTTAAGGGTTGGTTCCTCCATATGACTGACCACCAACCAGGATATGCAGCAGACGCCTGTTTCACCAAAGTCCATTTGTTGCAAGTTGGGCTGCAGGAGTGTCTCCCTGCACCATCACCAACTGCAGCGCTGCTTTCAATCCCTGTGGGAGGGAGGGCTCACACTCCACCTGCTAAATCTAACCCGATCCAGGGAGAACCCGCACCCCCACCCCGCCGCCAGCCTGGTCTTCTCCAAAGCCATCGACTCACCAAGTTCTGCATCATCTCAAACTAGGCACATGCATATTGTCTTCTAAGCTGCAGAAATTTGTCAGTCTTAATTTTAACCCAGTAAAATCCACTTTGGTCTTTTGTGTACAAAAGTAGGCATTTAGCTGTAATCGTTAAAAAAAATGAATATATAGAGAGATGGGTAACTGATTTATAATCCATCCCTGTGTAATTAAGAGACAGCTTTTGATTTCAATGAAGTGACAATTGCATAATGGATTTTGAAAGCAAGATAAATATGAAGAGGAAGCGACATTTATGAAGTACACAGGGAGAGGAGCGGAGATTTATTCAGCAAGTGATAAAACATCATCCAGTCACAATACTCACTTTTATGGATACAATTTGCCAAATGATCTCAAATCTTGTTAATTAAAAAAAGGGGGGAGGGCGACATGGCGAGAAGCTGAAGGGGTGTCTTTTGTGCCTTGAAACAGAAAGTCACCCGCTGATTTTCCTGGGCCAGCCCACCTAGAGGAAAACACTTGCTTAGAACTAGTTAACCAGGGAAGACTCGCACATTTATTGATTGTTCTTGTAGGTACCTCTAGTTTTTAAAACCTGATTTATAATGGACTATCACAACATTTGAGCCTTTTTTTTTTTTAAAGTTTCTTGTTTTTAATACTTGATTTGCAGAGATGAAAAAAAGGAACTGGTATGAAAATTTTTTTCATGGGTGGTGTGGTCAAGAGAGTCACTCTGCTGCTCACCCAATACTTAGCTTGAGTTTTTAAAATTGAGGGTTTTCATCTTGCCCACAGTAAGTGTACTGGTGAATGTGAGGATGGAGACATTTATTTTGGCTGTGTGCCAGCCCAAATTGGCCAAGAGACAAGTTTCCTATAATTTGAAGATCTGCTGTAAAAAATGAACCTTTTGTTTTTGCCAGCCTTTATTTAGCTGTTTGCAATAAAAAAAAAAAAAAGTCTCTATATTGCTTTAAAGAAAACCATTCTTACAACTTTCAGTTTCACAAGACAGAGAAGTCAGTCATGGCAAATGAATTGTGAGGTTCCTCTATGAGATTTCTGCTTTGGTAGGTTCAATATCCCAAAGCTGGGTTGATAAAACCAGCATTGTTTGTTGGATAGAGTCTAATGCCCACCTGCTAAAAATAAAAAATGTTCTCCTTCACTGTGATAAACTAAAGAAAGGGCTGGGGAAGCAGCTCAGCGCCAGAGAGCTTGGGGTATGAGGCCTGGGTTCAGCCCCAGCTCTGAACGACAACAACAAAACCCAAACCACAGTCCGCTCTAGGAGGGCCACCTATCTTTTTTTTTTTTTTTTTTTTTAAATAAGGTTCAAAAGAACTGATCTTGGGCTGGGGCTGTGGCTCAGCGGTAGAGCGCTCGCCTAGCACGTGCGCAGCCTGAGTTCGATCCTCAGCACCACATAAGAGTGAAGGCATTGTGTACAACTAAAACAAATAAGTAAATATGAAAAGAAAAAGAACTGATCTTTGAGTTGAGCAAAAATCAAGGCATAAAAAACAAAATGCAACCTCATTTTAATATAGAAAACCTTATGAATGCCTCGGCGGGTCTGTCCTGTCCACGTTTTGCTCTTTCCATTTAACAGCTGTGCACGTGGAACTTAGGGGCACACAGCTAACTTAGAGATGGTGTCCGAGACTGTCCTCTAGTACCCGTTGGCATCTCCTTTGCCAAAGGTGATGATTTTAGGTGTGCCCAGTGCCTAGCGCCTAGCCGCCTGTGCTCTTGCAGCGGACTGAGGCCACATTGTTAAGTTCCAGCCAATGGGACACTTTCCTGCATGTGACTATGAGAAGAAAGGTGCGTCCTCCACCCCTGTGGGTTTCCAGATGTGCACAGCAACAGGCAGTGCGGACCGTGGGAGAGGGCGACCTCCGGCGGGGCCCGGGCGACTTGGGTGCTGGGCTCTGTTGCAGGGGCTTGGCTTCTGGCATCTCACCACGATCTCGTGAAGTGGACACTACTGCTATCCCCCATCACAGGTGGAGGGACTGAGGCACAGAGAAATGATGTGACCTGTACGTGGCAGCATCAAGACTTCAATCTGGGGAGCCTGGTGGCTGAAGCTCCCCTTAACTGCTACACGATGCCATCTCTGCAGATGAAAAGCCTCGTCCCTACGCCGCGAAGCCACCCCATTAATCCTAACCCACCTGGCCAGAGCCAGCTGGAGTCATACGCTAACAAGTGAAAAGACAATGGACAGCGTGCATGGCTTCATTAGTCAGGAAGCCAGGCAATCTGCTCTAAATGTCTCCTTGAAATGATGAGGCAAGAAACCCATGGTGGAAAACAAGTCAACATGACCACGCTTTGAGATCCGAGAAAAGACATTTGCAATGCCTCAGTTCAACCCTGAGCCCTGTTGTGAGGAAGGCTGTGCGCCCTTGAGAAAATGTTGCATGTCCAAGGGTTTTTCTAGAATTCACCTTCTGTGTTTCTTCCTCATGGAAAGAATGTGCTACTCCCCACTTAACAGAAGAGCAGTCTTCTCTAAGTGAGGATGTGAATGCTGTTTCCTTGGGGCCGAGTTAGGTAGACCACAGCAATATTCTGTTACAAGAGTTTTCAAATATTATTTGGAGCCATTTACTTCCATTCTACTTATTTTATTGTAAATTTTTTGGTTGTTGTTTTTTCCAGAAGTTAGTGATTGCCTCTTTTTTACCCTGGATTTTCTATTTGCTGCATAGCCCAAATTGTTACCCGGGGCATAAACTTGTCTTAACACAGTCATACCTCAGGTAATCAGTCCCACTTTTTAGGGGTTGGCATCCTTCTTCTGCTTCCCAGTTATGTTCTAGAAGATGCATGCAAAGTACATTTTTAAGACTTTGCCTAACTGCAAATGTTGATGCTGCCCTCACTTGACCAGTAAAACCTTATACTTGACTAATAGTCTCATACTTTGTCTGTGTATAAAAATGTAGGTTATAAAAGATCTTAGAAGTGTCACCTGGTTTCTTTCTTTCTTTTTCTTTTTTTTTTTTTTTTTTTGTATGTGACTTATCTTCTCCTTGTCATTGCAAGTAACTTCTAGAATCTAGAATTTCACACTAACGTACCCCAGTATGGGGCTATTTGTATTCACTGAGCTGTGCATTTGGTGTACAGAAATCTAGTGACCAATGGTTTTCAGATCTAAGATATTTTTTAAAAAGTACTTCTTATCTCTCAATCATTTGCTTTGCTTTTTCTTTGTGACACTCTTATTATTCAAATATTAGACTTTGTTAATCCTCTTTAGCTATCTTTTTCTCTTTTATTTTCCATCTTTTGAACATTTTGCCCCACTTCTTCGATTTCTTCAATCTTATCTTCCACATCTTTTGTGGCATTAATAATCGTTTTGATCATGCTTTTATTTTGCAAGAGCTCTTTATTATTTACCGGATGTTCCCCTTTAAAAAGAGTCTTACATTATTGTTTCCTGTAGGCACAAGCCTGCCATCTCTGAAGATGTTAGTTGAATGTGTGGTTGACACTGTGTTCTGCTCACTCCATCATCTGTTTCCTAAGAGTTCTTTGTCCCATCCTATTATTTATTTTGACCTCAATCTTTCAAGTAAGTGGCTTGCCTCGAGTAGGTGGGAGCTGCTGGCTGTCTGGTGTGAAGCGCTGCAAAGCTTTATGGAGAAGCTGTGTGCGTTTGGGGGGTCAGGTTCTTGACTGGTGGCCTTGCTAGCTGGTAGTCAGGTCACAGTGACGCCAAGAACAGAGCATAAAGTTCCCCCTAGGGGTTTTCCTCTTTGGAGTGAGCCAATTACCTAAATGCTGATCTGAGAGCTGCACATCTCAGAGTCGAGAAGTCAGGTGGGTGTCCTAGCCGCAGTCCACAGACGCTAGCTTGATGTCCTGCTTCCAAGATGGTGCCTCACCTTCACCCTCTGGTGGCCTGGTGTCCCAAGTCCATGTCATGGAGGGTTCAGCCTCTCCAGAGGCCAATCTTCTGGCTTCTGCCAGGGAGAGGGAGGGTGCTGGGCATCCCAGCAGAAATGGGGAACCCGAGGTCTAAGGGCTTTCCCAACCATTTCCTACACTGATGGCTTCGGGGACACGGGGGCCTCCTGTCTAGTAGCCTGGGTGGACTTGGCTCTCCCGAGGCAGCTGCTTCCAGCTGCTGGTTCTGCTCTGCGTGCTCCATCAGTAGTCTAGCACCCCGCACTCGATCCCTCCTCCTCAACTGTCACCCTCAACCCTGCTTTCTCTGTCCTTGTGAGTTTGTGACTTTTTCTACTTCCATTAATATCATTTTAGTGGTCTTTCAGAGACGGATGGAGAAAACGGTGTGTTCCGTCTTCCATAGTGAACTGGAAGTCTATTTTTTATTTTGTTTTCATTTAAGAAAATTTTCTTTTTAGTGGTTAAAAAGGAGGAAGACAAATGAAGTCATTTTAGAACTAAGTTAATTAGTCCTGCACGGTGGAGAGAGGATATGAGTTTCAACCCTGATTTTGTCTTTTTTTTTTTTTTTTTCTTTTACCATAGTTATAAGAAATGAAGTTCCAGGGGCTAAGCGCAGTCATAGTCCAGAATGGCAAATCAGAGACACGCTTCTTCTGTTCACCAGTGTCTCCTTTGGTGGGTAGCACTGAAACCCGAGCTGGAGATGAGGTGGGAGTCTGCTTCTGCACGACTGTTGAGTGATGTGCTGCGGCTCTCGGTAGCGGGCTGTGCCCCCGTGCTGCGGCGGACCCAGCGGCTCAGTGTCCTCTCTCCGGGTTCTTGTCCTGAGAGTTTGAAGAATGAAATCCACAGACCAGGATAAGGGAGTGTAAGAGCAGGGGTCACTCCAGAGTGAATGGAAACAACTCTGGCAGGGTGAGAAGGGACCTAATACGGGGACCCGCCAGAGTGGGGTGCCACCAGGGTGCTGGTCTGGAGGTCAGAGCACTTGGGTCAACACTGTTGGTCCAGGTCGATGATCATCAGGGTTTGGAAGGTCACTAACACTGCTGGTCAGTCCCACACCCCCACTCAGGTCTGCCCACTTCTGCTTTCCTGCTGCTGGTAGGGACATGGAAGGTCGACATCGGCAGGTTGGCATGGTTGGGGATTCTGAGTGGGGAGCTGCGGAAGCTGGCTTCTGCACTAGGTGTGGGCCCAGAGCTTGGCCACTGCAGGACGACAGGTTGGGATGCCCTGGCCAGCCTTGGTGCTGGCCGTTGAGGCCAGCGGGGACTCCATGCTCGCCACCTGCCCTCCAGCCGGCCCGGTCCACAGCTCCAGACAGGGCTGGGCTTCACTATGTCCACCTGTCCCCATCTGGCTTCATTTCCTATTTCTGCGTCTCAATGACCTTTGACCAACAAGACTGACTCTCAAGAGACCGGCTGCTTGCCTGCATCTCTGCCCAGAGCTGTGTGGCCTCCTCTTGTCCTTGCAGCCCTGGAAATGTGCCTTTGGCCACATGCGCCCGTGAGTTTAGGTCTTGCTTTACTTGGGAGTCCTGCAGGACTTGGGGGATGTGCCTGCATTTCCTGGAAGCCTTTGAGGCTGCTCCTTTCATTCCGGTGGTCAGGCAGGGACAAAGGGCAGGTTCTGTCCCTTCTCATGATGGCTTGGTGGGAAAACCAGACTCTTCCTGGGGTGGGTGGTCCTCGGCAGCTACCCTAGACGGCGCAGGCGAACGCTGTCACTCAGAACATACATGCTGTCCTCGAGGGGCTGTCTCCAGACATGCCCTCTCAGGTTCACTCTATTCAACATCATTTTTTCTCCCAGGAAGGAGGTCCACGCTCCTCAGAGAGACAGGACACCACAGGATCCCCCGTGGGACCTCAGCTTAAGAAGTTGCATCTTTGTTCAGAAGCCTGGCAGCAAGTGACCCCGCCTTTCAGAGCGAGGGCCAAGCTCGTCCTGACCTTCTCACCAGGGAAGGGCGTTTCTTGCTGGCAGCCTGGCCTCGTCCTGGGCAGCCGGGAGCTGGGTCCTCTCTCAGGGCCGCTTGCTCCCGAGGCCGGACGCTCAGGTCCGCGGGAGGTGGAGGCTGACTCTCCGCAGCAGACAGGAGGCTGGGCACGGATGCGAGAGCAGCTTCAAAGAGGCCACAGGGAGGAAAACGCCGTGCTCCACGTCTCCGTGGTTCCCAAGAATCATGAAGGACTTCCTTACCCTCCCGACGCATGAGAGGCACCGGAGCACGCTTCCCTCCGTTCCCGGCAGGCACAGCTGACTTCCTCTTATCACAGGAATGTCAGAAAACAGGAAGTCTCCTACCTGCATGGAGCTGATGTGGCTGTGTGACTTGTCACTGGGGTGTCTCTAGTATCTCCAACTTCTTGGGTTATTCTGTCCCTTACCATTCATAATCGGAATGCGTGGTTCTCCTACCCCAGGTCCTCTGGGTGACCCACGACCTGCCTGCCTCTAGGGAGTCCTGGTTGATAGATGGGCGCCCCCCCCCCCCCAGAGTTTTCCACATCCTGAGAGAAGCAACCTTGTTTCATTCTCGGCAGGATGTTTCTTCCCCAGGCAGGATGTTTCTTTTCTCTGGGCAAGAGCCGATAGGCTTAAAGGTTGCCCTGTTCTAGGGGAAAAGAGCCAATGGTGTTGGGGTTTCTCTGGTGCACCTCCCACCAGAAATCCCTATATAGGGCCCTGTTTGAGAGATTCAGAACACACACACACACACACAGAGAGAGACACACAACATCAGCTCGTCGCTGCTGAGAGGAGGAAGCCACTCAGACACATCAGCTCGACCCTGCAGAGAGGAGGAAGCCACTCAGACACATCAGCTCGACCCTGCAGAGAGGAGGAAGCCACTGTAATAGCTCCAGACCCATCGCCTTCAGCCCGACGGCCGCTCCCAGCTGACAGCTCCAGCCTCCAGCCAGACAGCAGCTGCTTTAGCTGACAGCTCCAGAGATCCCAGCCGGTGCGACCAAGCACCCACCTTCTGTCCAGAGCTTGCACACTCCCCTCTCCCTGACTCCCCTCTCCCACCAGCGCTTGCACACTCCCCTCTCCCTGACTGCCCTCTCCCACCAGCGCTTGCACACTCCCTTCTCCCTGACTCCCCTCTCCCACCAGAGCTTGCCACTCCCCTCTCCCTGACTCCCCTCTCCCACCAGAGCTTGCACACTCCCCTCTCCCTGACTCCCCTCTCCCACCAGCGCTTGCACACTCCCTTCTCCCTGACTCCCCTCTCCCACCAGCGCTTGCACACTCCCTTCTCCCTGACTCCCCTCTCCCACCAGAGCTTGCACACTCCCCTCTCCCTGACTCCCCTCTCCCACCAGCGCTTGCACACTCCCTTCTCCCTGACTCCCCTCTCCCACCAGCGCTTGCACACTCCCCTCTCCCTGACTCCCCTCTCCCACCAGCGCTTGCACACTCCCTTCTCCCTGACTCCCCTCTCCCACCAGCGCTTGCACACTCCCTTCTCCCTGACTCCCCTCTCCCACCAGAGCTTGCACACTCCCCTCTCCCTGACTCCCCTCTCCCACCAGCGCTTGCACACTCCCTTCTCCCTGACTCCCCTCTCCCACCAGCGCTTGCACACTCCCTTCTCCCTGACTCCCCTCTCCCACCAGCGCTTGCACACTCCCTTCTCCCTGACTCCCCTCTCCCAGCACCTCTTCGACCTTCCACCAGAGCACCTCTTCTCCGGTTTTGCTACCAGCCACGAAGGCTGTTGAATAAATCTCTTGGCTGCTGCTGTCCCCGGTGTGATGTTTTGCCCTTCACTGGTCACCTCTTGCTCCTAGTGCACTCTGCTGAATTCCGAAGCTTGACCCACTCCCACCACATCTCTGCCTGCCCGATACTTTCATCTCTGGAGAGTTCTCCTCCCAACACTTGTGAGTAGCTGAGGGCCAGGAGAAAGCAGAGACTCTGACTCTCCACAGCGCACGGTGTTAACACGCCTCCGGCCACCCTCCCTCGGGGGCTGTCCCTGGTCTGGACCTCCAAGGCGCCGCCTGTGCTCCGCATCCCCTCCCTGCACCCAGCTCTCCTGTGAGCCCTCCCCCTTCCCCGGCCCTTGCTCCCGGGGTCTTGGTGTCGTTCCTCCTCGCTGCTGCCCCCCGGGGTAGCAGAACTCAGGAGCTCATTTGGTTTGACCGTCTTCCCTGACGGTATCTGGGGGTCTCATCCCTCTCAGCCTGGGCCTCACCAGGCCTTGTACTGACCAGTGGGACATCTACCCCTCAGAGGAGTGTGCCAGGCCCTCACTGGGCAGCGATGTGCCCATGGCGATGCTGTGCTTCTTCCCACCACGCTCGTTTAGCATACGGAGAAAACGCCTCTGGATCCGTCAGCAGGAGCGGCTCCCAGCCCGTGTGGGTCCTGTGCAGGAGCCCTGTTTGGGGAGATGGCTTAAATTGCGGTTGACTATGGGCCATGGAGATTTGGGCATTGCCGCCTTCTGTAGTCTCACGGGACTTGGCCCGGGATCTCGAGTGACTTGAGCCGAGATTGCTGATGGGGTCTGTGCCATTTTTTGGTGTGTGTGTGGTGTGTGTTAGTCGTTGTTAGAGCCAGAGAGAAAAGTTATCAGAATAAAAAGCTGTTTGTTTCCAGTTCGCCTCTGAACTTCTTCCCGCGGCTTCGTTGCTCCAAGCAGCCATCGCTTCAGGCGGCAACAGTCCGGGTGGTGGCTTTTGCTTCTGCTGACCTGGTCAGAGCCTGTCAGGACTGTCAGTCCAAGTGACGTCCAGTCTTGCTTCTTGAAACATTTGGAGCAAAAGCTATGTGTAGTTACTGAATTTGAGGGTTAAAAAAATCATAACCAGGGCTGAGGCTGTAGCTCAGTGGCAGAGCACTTGCCTAGCATGTGTGAGGCACTGGGTTTGATCCTTAGCACCACATAGACATAAACAAATAAAGGCGTTCTGTCCATCTAGAATTACCAATAAATAAATAAAATCACAACCAGTTTTCTGATTGTTACAAAAAAGCTTCTACTAAATTTTGATTTTATTATTGATGAATTCCTTAGATTTATTTATATGACTTTTATTTCAACAAAATGGAAACAAATTTGTACTACCAATTAAGCATTAAATCTTTCTCCTTTCCCAGAGTTTCCAAGCAGAACATAGTTGTATAAAATTGCCTTAATGAAGCAGAAGGAAAAGTGCTCTTTGACAAGAAATAAAGTTATAAAGAGAAATGAAATTTTAGCATCAGGAGACTTTGAAGACCTGATGTGCTTGTATTAGCAATTATGAGGTCACCTGCAGTACTACCGTCTGTGGACCCTGGGTCACTCTCCTTGCCGTGTATACTCCCTAGATACTGATGTGTTAGGGGACTCCTTTATGACAAGAGACAGACACTCATCTCAGGTTCAAGGAAATTAGTTGGTTCGTGA
Source organism: Tamias sibiricus (assembly GCA_025594165.1). Classification (NCBI taxonomy): domain Eukaryota; kingdom Metazoa; phylum Chordata; class Mammalia; order Rodentia; family Sciuridae; genus Tamias; species Tamias sibiricus. Next base: position 169,041,191 of record CM046663.1, on the reverse strand, counting down.
CATGGAAAATCTCAGCTCTGCATGGCTGGGTGCAGGAGCCTCGCCCCCTCTCTCCCACTAGGCTCCTGCCCACCTGGTCCTGTCTGTGTGAATCTCCTTCTGCGAGGCTGCAGTCCATTGGCAGGGGCAGGCTCCCAGGCATGGCCTTCGAGCCTGATGTCAGAGGGACACTGAAGTAAAAGGGAGCAGTCCTGGCGGGCACATATTGGACACTTGGGGGTCTTTTAGAGCCTGTTTGTGAACATATCTGAACTAGTCCTGGGGGCTGCGGGTGGGCTGGCCTGGGTCCCCTACCCACTGCTAGGGCTGGGGCAAGGGGGACTTTGAGGTGGGCCAGTGGAAGAAGGAAGGGGAAGACAGAGGCAGGTCAGGCCAGATAGACCTTCGCCCACCTGCCCAGTCCAGGAGACAGAAGGAACCAAGAGAAGGCAACTCAGTGCAATGCCAAGCTGGAGAGAGGGAGAGAGCGAGACAGAGGGACAGAGAGACAGAGCACCTCAGAGACTGTGCCTGCATTTTTAAAGTGCCCGGTAGGAGGTTCTTGTGTATTTCATCGATGACTGAAATAACATCAGCACAAATTCATTCCGATCTCAGCTATTGAAAGCGATTCCATGATCTATCTTATTCTACATTACTGAAATGTTTAGTGAGTGTGACCTTCTAGGACGCAGTCCTGTTGAGTGCTTAGACTTGGTGCCATTCGTATTAGCGACGTGGCCTTAGGAATCGAGGCTCTCTATCCACTCCTCATTCCACCCGCACGATTTTCCACTCACTTGCTCGTGACCCCCCTTCAGTGTCCCCCGAGTAGTAACTGTCGCCAGGTATTATTGTCGGGGCACTGAAGGAAGTCCAAGATGAAAGGTACAGGAGACATTCTTGTTATTTAACTAGAGAATTAACAATGAAACCATTTACAGGGCAGTGATTATCTGGAAATGGCTGATGTGACATTATTAACAGGGGACAGGGGACATATCTCAGAAGCTTCCGCACACTGGACCCAGCAAAAACTCTAGGCGGGACAACGCCTTCACTCTCGCTGCATGTGGCTGGCAAGGTGACACGTGACCTTGAAGAGCTTTGCCGTGCACGGGCTACCTCCTGTATGGTGCATCACGTGGCAAGGCGCAGTGTCTCCTTGTTCAGGTGACTGTCAATAGCAGTGGGGCTAATGCAGCAAAGGACACCTGACTGACAGAAAAGGAGGGTGGATTCAACACGCCATGCCTGTGGGACTCCTCTATTAGGAAAATGCACCAGTGAGTGGGGCCAGCGCAGCTCCAGCTCCGGCAGCCCTGGAGGAACTGTCCTCACTGCTGCAGTCCCCACAGAGTAGTTTGGAAGCAGGGAAAATGGCAAGAGATAAAAGTACCAACTCAGGGATGCACCATGGTGCGGGTTACCCTGGGGCTTCATGCTGCCAGGATTTGGATGTGTCTTGCAAAAAGCGTCTCAGGATAGTCCTTTGGAGGACAGAGAAGGAAATTTTCTCTAAGAGCTTCTAGTCTCTGTGGGTCAAAGGTGACCCTGAGCACATAGAATCCTGTCTTGCCAGGCAGAGTTTGCAGGAGCACTGTTGTGGCATTTTCTATAAAGCCCTCTCCTTTTTCATGAAAGATATGGTGTTGAAAGAGTTAACTTTGACTTCTACTTGCTGCTGTTCAGTTCTTTATTCATATATATGGCCACCAGGTATCCCTATTTCAATTATTTAGATCCAGACTAACTCTGTACATTTCTCTTTTCTTGAAAAGAGTAACACAAACCTTTTTCTATAAGTACTTAATTTCTAGCTAATAAGCTTTAAGAGCCTTTTTGTGATTAAAATAAATTTCTCTTACTTTTAAAGTAGATATAAATCCCTTAGAGCAAAAAAAAAGTCCTTCAACCTTGCCTCCCTCTTTTCCCTGCTTCTAGATTTTATAAACAACTGCTATAAAAGAAAAACAATAGTGCTGTAGAATCCCAGACAAAGAAGGTTGACTTTTATCAGACAGCCTAAATAGTATGCAGAGAAAACAGTTTCAGTCACGTACAGGGCCTTGAAAAGGTGTAAGTGACCTCAAAACCTTGAAATTTATAAAATAAGAAATTTAATATGTCTAAAAATTAAGTCATGTCTGTAATGTAATCACCAAAGAAAGTGTAAACATTCTGTGCTGCCAAATATTGTGCTTAAAACCTGAAAGAAAGTGAAAAGTAAAGAGAGAAGTTTCCACAGCCTGACTCGCGGGTCGGTGTGTTATCTTCCCCATCGCTGCTTCTCTGCCTCCGCACTTCGCTGAGCGCTCGCGTTGTACCCCCTGACTGGGGCTGGCCCCCAGCAGAGCACCAGGCAGGTTCTCATAGCCGCCTGTGGCAGCAGAGGAGAGGTTCTCAGGTCGGACAGAGCCATGGGGCTGGCCCCCAGGTAGCCCAGGTGGCCAAGGCTTGCACGCCACTGGATGACCAGGCAGTGGCTGGGAGGGGCTCAGAGGACGTGCTCCAGTGGGAAAGCCTGTGGTGGGCGGGAGGCAGGCCGCGAGGCCCACTGTCCAGTGGCTGTCCTCTGCAGCAGGAGGCCAGGCTCTGCTAACGAGAACAGAAATGCCACAGATGAGAGCATCTGCCTGTTTGGATGCCACACATGCCAATAGGCGTCTGCATGCGGATGAATTTTACACTGACTACACTCTCGAGTGATGACATGTGCAAAGAAGAAGCCAACCCAGAATGCACACACACACACCAGCAGGTAGCCAGTGCAGAGAGACTCCACTCTAACCAAAGACTCCAAAGTCCTAGGCGAAGAGCCGACGTTCAGCCTCTGCATAAGACCAGCAGAACACGGTCGGTGAAACTCTGTGCAGGCTCCAAAATACGAGGTCCTCACTAAAGAACTGCAGCGAGAGCAGCTTTGGGAACACCTGAGCACAGCACCTGGTCTCTGTCAGCTCAATTGCAAGGAGGCCCTCCTCCAGACCAGAGAGCGCACTCGCACAAGGATGTGGGTGTGCCCCTGGGTGTGAAAATCCAGGGCCCTCCAAAGAGTCAACAGTCAAGAGCAATAATACTTTAGTGCAATATTAAATAATCTAAGTTAATGCAAACAAATTCAACACCACCAGTGTTGCCTCTTGCCTCAGGATCCAGTAGGGTTGACCCAGCTGATTGCTGTTTAATTTGCATTGACTTTTGATTTTTTAAAAAACATCTTGTGTTGATAAGTTTTTGGTGCCCTTGGAAATTCTGTGCCCAAAGCAAATGCCTTCCCCTCCTCACCCTGGTCCCAGCTGGGTTGGATGTATTACCAGGAAACTTCGGGAGCACTTGTGGCAGCCCGGCTGGTTGGGCCCATGATGTCACGGGTTACCTTTGACCTGTCTTGGTACTCATGTTCAACAAGTTCTGCACTTGAGGGGAGACTTTGCTCTTCCAAATGCAGTCCAATTTGAGACCTTCACCAGTGAAGGTTTCTAATTCCACCATCAAGGTAAGCAAGAGGCAGAAGTCACAGGCGGCACTGCTGACCACAAGGTGCATGTCCAGCTCACGTCCACCCACCTGCTGGGCTACTTTCTCTCCATAAAGAGATGTCGATGGAAGCTGATCCTGGGGTGCTCAGGCATCCTGTGCACTGGGAGGTGGCCTTCCTCGAACTCGGGGCACAGGTGCCAGGCCCACAGCAGGGCTGTGAAGGGTTAAGAGTGTCCCTCAAATGGAGATGCAGCGCTGAAGGGTGACGTCAAGGGGAAGCCAGCCGCAGTCCACCTGAGTGGGCGTGATTGAAAAATGAGGATTCCCCGCATGAGAAATGGGCGCTTAGCAAAGGGCAGCCTGGCTCGGGCCCAGTGTGTCTCCTTTATGAGGAATGGGGCCATCTTTCACCTTCCTGCCTGAGAGGACGCTGCGCAGGCCCAGGCCTGGCTCCAGGGCTCACCCCGGCCATGAATTTGCTGCTTCTTAATGTAAAACCTGCCTTTTCTGGTCATTGTGCCGTTTTATTTACAGCCTGTCTTTGGGGGGCTCTTGATCAATAGATTTAGTCCCATAGTATATTTCTTCCTTTCAGTTGTTCTTGGTTATATTTTTAAATTACTTGGGGCTGCTAATGATTGGGCTGCGTGCCCTTGAGTGAACCTGGGCTTTGGCTGCCACGCGGCCGGTTTTAAAGGCCTGTGGCAGCAGATTAATGCTGCTCTCCCAGACGAGCCCCTCTCTGGCCTTGGCTTTGGCATGGGAGGCCAGGGCTGCTGACCAGGGGTGGGCAGCGTGGAGGGGGAGGTGGCACTGGGGACCTGTCCTCATCCTTGGTGCTCCTCTCTGTCTTTGCTGGCTGGTTTGCCTAGTCAGAATGACTGAGTCCAAGGTACCGAGGGGCATCTGTCTCCTGGCCCAGGTCCCTTCCCCAGCATTCTCTCCAGCGCTGCGCTTCCTGGACAGACTGACACGAATCTCCACCCCAACAACCGGGGGCGTGCAGGTGCCCAGGGGAGGCCTGAGGACGTCACCTTGCAAAGGGCAAGCAGGAGCCTGGGGCGAGGGGCGTTTCTGTAACAACTGCTTATTGGTCCCCAAGGGGCCACAGCCAAGGGTCATGATTTCTGCCTAATTTGAGCACAGACTACCCAACCTGGCCTCGGTGTAGACGCTGATTTGTGTGATTCAATTAAATTATTGTTTGCATTTTCATGCAAATGAAGATAAGTTCTTTTGGCTGGTGAATTGTGCGTTTAATAAAAGCTGCAGCTTTTGGGCTGCGGACAGAATGTGTTAACGTGGGCTGCTGGGGGTGGTCCCGGAGCCACACGCTTCCAAGAGCTTCTGCCGACTGGAGCCTGGCAATTCCCACTGACTCAGTAATTCATGGGCAAGGTATTCTCACACCTCCCCTCCATTTTCCTCTCAGTATTCCACAGAGCAGCCTTATCTCCACCTATCAATTACGGCGGTATTAATTTATTTCCCTGTGTCTCTCCCTGTGCTTGGTGGGGGCATGCTCACTTAAAATATATATTTTTTTTCCCCTTGCTGGAGGCTTTTGTGAAACAAGGCTAATATTCGGCACTTGGGATTTAAGGCGCCGCATCTCACAAAGTTTGGATGTATTAATGAACAAAAACAAGAGTGTGGAGAAACTGGGAAATTAGCAGCCAGCAGAGAGCATGCAAACAGGAAACTCTCTGATTATGTGCACGGGCACAAAATTAGTAAAAGAATTTGAAATTGTCTGGTGCTCCGAGGTGCTATTGTTTCCAAAGAAGAATTCCATCTATTTTAACATTTTCAAGTGTAATTCCATTGGTAAGGCTCTTCCTTTGATTGTGAGTGATGTTGATTGAAAGGTGGGGCTCAGCGTCTGTTTTGGCACTTAGACTTATATCTTTTGTTTCAAAACTCAAAGTGCTGGCTTTCCTGCCAGCCTCCCTCCGTGTTTCTGTTTTGGTGATGTGATGACAGGCTTACAGTGTGTTTCCTTGTGTGTATGGTAACAGATGTTTATGTGAATAACAGACTTTTTTATGAAGGCACATGCTTTATAGCCAAATACTAATTAAAAATAATTGCATGTAAGCATTTTTGTTTATTCCCTGTTGTGCGTCTTTAATCATTTGAAATCACCTGCAGTTGGAAATTGAGGCAAAGATTTGATACTGCAATTATAAGAGGCCATCTGACTATATATTAGGCAGAAATAGCAACATATTTGAGAAAGAAATATTAGAGGAGCTGAGTGCCAGGCCATTCTCAAGTCTCTTGTATATTGGGTCAAAACACTAATATAGTACTTTGTTAAACTAATAGGATTTTAAGGCATCATTCAGCCACCTAAACAACTGCTTCATGAAAAACGCCCTGTACCTGACACATTCTGTGCACTAACAAGCTCATTACAAGTGGGTTTTAATTAGAGGCGTAACAGATGGTTCCCAATAAATATGGGCAGTGGTGACTCCCTGGCTTTTTTTTTTTTTTTTTTTTTTTTTTACTTTTAAAGACAAAAATTGCAGGTAATTCAGGGGCTCAGAACCTTAGTTTGGGTTTAATAATATGTGTTCAATTAAAACAAAGTGTCAAGTGCCAGGAATGTGGCTCAGAGAGTTGGACACAGAGAAAGAGCCCCAGGTTGGAGGTGCCTTTCCTGCGGCAGGGAGATTCCAGACTCCTGGCAGGGAGCAGCCCGGCAGCGCCGTCTCTTCCCAGGGCTTTGTTTTTAAGCCTTGGCTGTCAATGCGTTATGAAGAATTAACAAGACGTTTCAGAGTGGTCTTGAACTACAGCACCTGAGCTTTCTCACCACGGTGACATTTAACAGACACATTTAAGCAGAAAATAAAAGGGATGGTTCTAAAAGCTACAGTGCCTCTGTGCACCAGCATTTTATGGCTATGTGGGGACAGAAGCAAGAGGGCACAGACACCCTAGGTAGGAAGCTCCCATCGGAGAGTTTTTTCATTTTAAATGAAGCAGACTAGATGCTGGTGATATGGGTGGAGTTGAAATCCAGTGGATTTTGCTTTGAAAGAAATTTGATGTTTGGAAGTGAATTCACTTTTTATTTTTGACTGTTTGTCTTTGGTGTAGAGAAGACCCTTATCCAAAAAGGAACACTCTAACACAAACAATTGCAAGAAGTTTAGAAGTAAGTGTATAAGAATTTAGAGAAAACATCATTTATCTTTTAAATATGCTCCTTTAAAAAAAAAAAAAAAAAGGGAGGCGATGAGAGGGGTGTTCCAATTCCTAATGAACGCTGGTGGCTTCGCGACCTTCCCCTTCCATCTGGATGAGTGGCTTTCAGGAGGACGGCCCCCTCTCTGAAGCAGATCTCCCCCTGGTCCCCTGACAAAGGGCGCAGAAGGGAAAGAAAGAGCTGGTGGTTGCAGGGGCGATGCTCCTCCAAGATTTCCAAATTAGAAATGCAGATTGTGGGCCGTGCTCTCAGATGCCAGGGGTGCTTCCCCTGCCCCTGTCCCCGGTCCCCTGCCTTGTCTTACAAGTGCCATTTCTTCTGCACACACAGTGGAGCTGCGTTCCGTGGTATGCCATTGCCTGGAAAGAAGGCCACTTCAGGTATAAAATATTCCGCCCATATTCCCCGGGGCAAAGAGCTGACATGCAGCAACTCTTCAGACGGGGAGCCACCAGGCCGCAGACACACGGAGATAGTCACTCATCTGCAGCGCGGGCTCCGCAGCCGACAGCGTTTGTGAGAGCGTGAGGGTTTAATTTCATTAAGAATTTTTTTGACAGCATGACACCCCAGAGTCTTGTTCTAGTTGTTTCTTATCACTTAAGGAGGGGTGGGGACTAAGGAGGTGGGAAATAAATCCCCAGGCTGGACTCGTAAATTTTGCTTTTAAAGGTAAGAAGCATCACTTGATCTCACCAGCTCACAAGGCGCTTGCTTGGAAATTCTGGGGCATCTGTGGGAGGGTTTGGAGGGCCGGGCAGGGCCTGACAGGCGGGGACTGCCCCTCGTGGAGGGTGGACACCGGAGGGCGTGCTGTACGGAGGCGCCTGCTGCGTGCATGTCACCCGAGTGGCATGTTGACTAAGATGTATAGAAAGACAGGGGCTGTGTCATTCTGTGTGACTGCAGAATGGAAATAACCAAGGCTCCGTTCAACAGATGGAATGAGGAGGCGTTCGTCAATAAGCCAGGGAGCCACATTAGACCTGGCAGGCCAGCCGGGTTCTGATCAGTGGGCCCCGCGTTCTTGCGACACGGGGCTGTATTTCAGCTGCCAAGCACCCCTTGCTTCTAGATGGCCCCCTCCCCGCAGGCCCTGCTTAGGACCGTTGACAAGGACTACAGAGCCTGGGCTTGACAGCTAATGACCAGGCCTTACAGGCCACTCTCCCTCCAACGACCAGAGACAAGCATCACCGCCTAAGTCATTTCTTCCTCTAGAGACCCCGGAACCGCAGTGCCCCAGGAGCTGCAGTCCTCAAGGCCCCTGGGGCTCGGGGCTGTCACCCTTCATGCTTAACTAGTTCTCGAGGACTGTGGTGGGGATTAATAGATGCCACAGCCTTCGACGTCGTCAGGGCAGAGATGAAACCCAGCCACACATTTGACAAGGCGAGTGGCCTGGTGTCCGAAGAGCACCGGTGTGGAATTCGGGAGGCCCAGACCTTTCCGGGCGTCACCACGGACTGGTTAACCTTGGAAAATCACTTATTCCTGCTCAGCACGACTCTTCTGCTCAACCCTCCTGTGGAAAGTGGGGCCATTAGTACTGGGCTTCCCAGCCGCTTTCAGACAGAGTCAGTGTGGAAAGCCCCTCCCCCCGTTCAGGCGTCCCTCCCCAGCCAGTCCCACATCCCATGGTCAGGAGGGGCTCCTGGTGAGCTGCAGCCCTGGGGGTTTTAGGTTTCCCTTCAGAATCGGGTTACAGTGCATGCCAGCAGCAGGCCCGGTGACTCATTTCCACCAGAACACCTCCCTGCAGCTCCAAGACCACCCTCCTGGCCAGGGTCTGTGGGCCAGGCCTGTGCTGGGCCCCGTGTTTAGCAGTCAGAGCAGCAGGTGAGGCAGGGCAAGGCCCCAGGAAGCCTTTGTCCCTGGTTGTTCCACTGTTTTTCATTGCAGCTTGGTTTCCAGGAGATTCCCGTTGTTTCCCCTTACACAGAGCCACGGCTCCGTTTGATTCATCTGCCTGACCAGCCAGTTAAGACGGAAGCATCAACGAATCCCTGCGTTCAACAGGGGACACGGCTCTGTGGGAGCAGGCGTGGGTGAGATATAGGCCGCCTGGCTCGTGCCCTCAAGAACCAGCTTAGGCTTCTTGTTCTGTGCAGGCCCTGTGCACAGGTCGAGGGCAGTGAGGACAGGATCAGAGTCCCCGCCTAGAGCAGCTGTCCTCACCGGCATCCGACTGCATCTTCAGCCTGCACCAATATGATGAGGACCTTGTTTGCCCACACGCAGGAAGACCACGCCGCCCACGATCAGGGGCGTGTGTGCGCAAGCAGCGCATCAGCAGTTCTCCCCAGATCCAGAAGCAAACGGGCAGTCAGGCTCTCCAAGCTGATCTCATTAGCATCCTTCATTCATGCAGGGAGGGAAGCCCGTCCTCAGACCCCCGGTGGGTGGGGGGACCTCTCTGGAGGTCCCGGGCTCCCTCCCATTCCTCAAGCCCCAGCAAAGTCCCCCATTTGTCTCCAGCCAACTCATCCAAGAGAGTGGCTGCCTCACTTCAATTAAGTTTGAATTAATTCTTGCTGGTTTCCTTTACAAAACATCCAGGTTTTAATTGTTTCACCTAATTACTGGACTGCGACCCAGATCTAAGGCCTGACACAGGTGACGGGAAATGAGGGCTTTCCTTGCATCCACCCACTCACTGTCTCCAGAGCATTTTGGACAGAATATTCCTCCTTTGTGCTGCTACATATTTGTGTGTCTGACCTTCCAGACCCTCTAAGCTAGATGCCATTCCCCTAAATCAACACGCGATCTCTAAATGCCAATGTCTCACACTCAGGATCTAACGTGGCATTAATTGTTCCGAACGCCAGACTGCAATAGTGTTCACCAAATGGGAAAGATCCTCACTGAGATCCACGACTTTTGTATCCACCCAAATTGTGCAGAGGGCTTAAAGAACAGAGACCTGCGAATTCTGTGGATGCTAATTATAGTATTCGTTTCTAGCTACATATTTGCATGCAAATATCAGCCTGCATAAATTTGGCATTGAAAGCACCCCAAGGCTCTAGCCTGGCTGATGGGTATTGGATCACAATGAAACTTAACAGTACCTGGGGGCTTTGGGGCCAAGCAGAGGCTCTGAGCAACAGGAGCGCATCAGTCTTCCCTCTTCTGAGATGACAGTGCGGGCTTTATACATTGTTCTGGCCAGAACATATTTAAGAGGTGGTTTGGAAAAACACTTTGGGCGGATAGCCAATTTCCCTTAATGTTCTGCAGACAGTCCGTAGATCTTAGGAAGTAGGACATCTTTAAATCACTTTATTTTGTTTTATTTTAAGTTGAGGAGTATCGGCATAAGCCGGGGGATAGCACAGCCCACTCCACGGCTTCCTGGGGCCTCTAGTGGGAGGTTGGAGGCAGGTGCTAGAGGAGGGCTGCATAAACCCGGGATCAATTTCCCATTTTTTTTTTTTTTTCCATAAGGAGTATTGCAAGGCTTTCTTGGCCTTATCCTTTCTTCCTTTGCAAAAGAAAAACACTCATCCAGAAAATAAGGTAAAGTTAGTGCTTTTTAGGGATTGAGAGGTTTTTGAGAGACTGTGGATGGGGTGGGTGCCCTGGCTAGGACTTGGCTCGCAGGCATATCAGTGTTTCTTTGTAGAGAATGTGGATTTTTGGATGTAGCACAAGGCAATTATTTTCTTGTTCAACTGTTTTGAGAAGTAGACAAGTGCATGCATGCAATTAAAATCAGATGACAAGAGAGTCTAAGGAAAACCAGGAGAAGGAAGGTGTTTGAGAAAGAAGGCCCTTTGCACACCCATGTGAAAGGCATTCACAGCTGGGGGCGGTGACAGGTGCCTAGAAGAGCTTATTACAAGGAGAGTCCCATTCTCTACAGCCGTAATTTATACACACGTGTTTTTGGAAAGATTTCAATATCTCCCCCTCTCCCATGTAAACGGGCTTAAAGGGTTCCCTGAGCCACGAGCACAGCCTGGCTGGGCTTCTGAATTGTTATCCTTTAAAGCAGAAAAATGAACTTGGGAAAATGACATCTGCCAGATTTACAGATGTCGAAGGAAATATATTACTCAGCGGCTTTGGGTCTTGTATTATTTTCTTGAAAACTTCCTTGCCTTGAACTGCGTCAAGCAAACATCTCTGGTTTCCCCCAAAGTCTTAGGTAAATGAATAAAACTGAGCAAAATATCAAGTATATGTATTTTAATATCTCATAGTTTCCAAAGAAGTTCAGAATGAAACGCTGAGTCCCTGTTGGCCCGTGGAACCCCATGTGATTCCAGAGCTGTCCACCTTTCCTGGTTGGCCTCTGGCCTGACTCCCCCACCCCCCGTAATTCTCACCGTCACTCATGTCTGCAGGATTCGGGGTAAAACGTCTAACCCCTGTTTTGAGCAGTTCTCTAAGAGAACACCTTTAGGACAGCAGAGCTTGCTTCTTCCCTGCTCCCACCCCACCCTGCCAGGCTGCAAGCTCAAATCTAGCCCTGTCATCACCACAGTGACAGCTGTGCTCCAGGTACCAGGGCTCATTAAGTCCTTCCACCTGGAGCTTGAGTCCGGCGTGGGGTAGGTGGCTGGGTTTCCCTCCTTCTGCAGATGAGGAAACCAAGGCCTGGAGATGTCAGTGGGCCAGGCCAAGGTGGCCCAGCCAGCGAGCGCGGTGACATCAAGCCTCGGTCAGAGGGCAGGGGAGCCGTCTCCAAAGCGACGGGCAGCCGTGCCAGAGGCCGTCGGGGAGCGAGGCCCCGGCCGAGCACTCTGCCTTTACATTCGATTCATAATGATCTCCGTTCCCGGCTCCCGGTCGGCAAGAAGCATCAGGCTGGAAGGAGTTCGAGAGGACTCAGAGAAGATGGCACGGTGACAACAGAAATGACGGCTGACAGCCTGACACAGGAGATGGAGACAGAAGCTCAAAGGCAGTCTCGGGACTGTGTACTAGATAGTCCCAAAATAGACGAGTCTGCATCGTTAAGAAGCACGCAAACGCTTCCAGATCCTCTGGTGAGGAGCCAAACACACTGGTGAGGTGAGATCTCCTTTGTCGTTAAAGGTGCACGCTCCCCTCACGCTCCCCTCCTATGGCAAATCAATTTCTTTGTAGCCCGCACAGGAGACAGAACACTAGGTGCCTGCCAAGTGTCCCAGAAGGCAGTCTCCACCCCCGGCCACATCTGAGGCCACAGCAATCAAGTGTCCCCTGCCTGTCCTTATGCCAAGGGTGGGAGACTTTCCTCTGGCTGCCCCCTGCCCACCCAGGCTTTGATTCTATGAGTCATTTCCACACTTAGCTAAGCTACAAAGTCTGTGTGTCACCTTTGCTTTTGTGGCAAAATTTATTTTTAGTCTTTTTAATTAAAAATAAAAAAAAATAATATTTTATTCATGCCCAAGTTCTCAAGAGATGTTCTAGGCCAGAGGATGTAGAGTTTAGTTCAGAGACCAAAGGAATGGATACGCAGTTTAGAGTTTTGGAATGAGGCTGCTAATTTTCTTTCAAAGCCCAGAAGAAGGTTTTTTGAATATGTATATTTCAGATCTGTTACAACTGAAATGAGTTTTGGGTTTTATTTCATTTTTTTTTTTAACAAAACAATATTTTAGTTGTAGATGGACACATTACCTTTTTTTTTTATTTATTTACTTTTTATGTGGTGCTGAGGATGGAACCCAGTACCTCATACATGCAAGGCCAGCACTCTACCACTGAGCCCCAGCCCCAGCCCTGAGTTTGGGGTTTTAGAAATGAACTGATTCTTACTTAGTTTTCGCTGGTTACATCCACTGTGCCAGTGTGGAGGTCTCCAAGCAGCCACTGCACCACTGTGAGGGAAGTTAGTGAATTGTGGCCACTTTGCCTTCTGGAGTCCACAGGGCAGCTCAGTTCCTCGGGCAGAGGACGTTGTCTCGGGTCCTAGAGCGATTCCCGTGGCTTGGTAGCGTTTTAGAAGGCAAGGCCATACTCTCTGCCAGCCCTGCCAACAAAGGTGAGGAGCCTCAGACCCCAGGCCCTGCTGGGGATCAGGGCGGGACCCATCCTGACCCCTGCTGCTCCCCTTGATGACCTTTGACCCGTTCTTTGGTAGACCGATACCTTGAACTCATTGTTTTGGGAGAACGTGTGTCAACAACTGCGGCTGCAGTACCTGTCATGGTTGTAAGGTTAGGGACATCTATTTAAAGTCAGGGTTATGAAACATTGAAGCTTTTTTAGCGTTTATTTTTTAGTGAACTCCTGGCACCTCTTGCAGAATCCCTTTCCTCCTTCCCCTTCCTGAAAGGCCAAGTTTCCACAGGGGTCCCCGTGGCCCAAGGAAGGGAACCACAGCCCTGGTGTATGAGCCCTCCTCTGAGCAGTCTCTGCGTCCACCTTGGGCCCACAGCTATTGGAGAAGATGCAGCTGGTGACCTAACCACCTCACCAGATGACTCTCAAAATACTTGCTGGGAATTCTGGGCCATGGCCAGTGTGCCGTCAAGAGGAGAGACCTACATCCTTGGAGCCATTCTGCTGCCGACCAGGGGAAGAAGCAGATGAACACAGAAGGCAGCGATGAGACAATGACCAACGTCCAGAAGAACTCTATGCCTCTAGTCTGCAGGGCATGTAAGACAGGAAGTCTCTTTGTCCTTCCTCCTTGCAGTTTGATCTGCTTGACAAAACCCCTCAAAGTTTTAATCTGAGATCACGAGCAGGGCCGATGGGCTGTGCCATAGCACCCACTCCCCAACCAATGCCAGCTGCCCGCCTGTGCTGCCCATGTGGCCGGGATTTCATCTCCAAGAAGTGTAGGCTTGGCGACCCTCTTCTTTATGCCCCGTTCTCTGTGATGTCTCTGTCTTGTTGATCTGAGGATAACCTTCATAGATTAAATATACCATTTTTAAATAAAGGCTGCAAAGACTCTGTCCTCAATTGTCATGGGTCAATTTTATTTGTTCATGGGAGGTTTCTTTCTGTATAGAATTTTTAATTTTTCATGTTGTCAAAAGTAGTATTTCTTTAAACAAGACAAAATTGCAACCTATGAACTGATTCAGTCCAACAACGGTAAAGCAAAATATTAAAATTACTGACCTATTACTATTGAAAAATGAAAGAAGTGTAGAGAATACAAAGAATAATCTAAGCAACACCAAGAATACACTTTTAGTATGTTTGCTTTGGTTGTGTAGACCTCTGAGAATATAAAAAAGTAAAGAGTGTGATTTTGCTTGTCATCCACACCCAGGCTGACCCGCCTCCCTCCACATGTGTGGACACTGGAGACTGCTGTGTGGTCTCAGGAGGTGGCTGCAAGATTGGTCTAGAAATGTAGATGACCGCGGAAAGCATGCAGCATTGCGTCATTTGCATTTAACGATTCATAAACAGTATCATAGCTTTGTTGTGTAAACCCAGTGTTGTTCAGAGACGTATCCATGCTGATATGAAATACAGACTCCGTTCATTTCTTTTTTTTCCTTTTCAAGGAGGGTTTTTTATTGGTTCTTTTTAGTTATACCTGAAAGTAGAATCTTTTTTTCCCTTTTTTAAAAAATTTAATTAATTTAATTTGTCATACATGCTTTTGGAGTGCAATTCCTTTCATATTACATATAAAGAGCACAGTTTTCCAATTCATTGGTTTTACACAAAATATTTTCATACCATTTGAGTTTTTATACATGCACTTAGTATACTGATGTCAAACTCCTTCTGCCATTGTCTCTATCCCCTTGCCCCCTCCCCTCCCCTCCCCCCTTTTTTCCATTTAACATTCCTTCATTCCACTCATCCCCCCTCCCTTGCCACTATAATTCAGTATCATCCTAGCAAAGGAATTAATCGACGTTTGGTTTTCTGGGATTGGCTGACTTCACTTAGCATTATTTTCTCCAACTCCATCCATTTACCTGCAAATGCCATAATTTTACTCTCTTTTAGTGCTGAGTAATGTTCCATTGTGTATATATACCAAAGTTTCCCTATCCATTCATCTATTGATGGGCATCTGGGTTGTTTCCACAATCTAGCTATTGTGAATTGTGCTGCTATGAACATTGATGTGGCTGTGTCCCTGTAGTTTGCTTTTTTAAAGTCCTTTGGGTATAGGCCGATGAGTGGGATAGCTGGGTCAAATGGTGGTTCCATTCCAAGTCTTCCTAGGAATCTCCATACTGCTTTCCAAATTGGCTGCACCAATTTGCAGCCCCACCAGCAATGTAAGAGGACTCCGTTCATTTTTGAGGCTTTGGCAGCGAAGGGCATTCAGGTTTCCCTGGCTCTGAAGCTCTCTGGGTATTAAGTTTACCAGCTTTTTGTTTCTTGGTTTCTGGATTGATAAGGATTCTCTGATCCCATAATATAAGATATTTGCCTGATTATTACCATATTCAATAATATTAAATCTTTTAAACATAGGAATTTAGTTTAATGAATGTTATGAAGAATGTATCTCAATGTTTTTGTTCAAATGAATAGCCAATTTTTCTGATAGCATTTATTAAAACGTATATTTTTTCCCACTGATTTGAAATGCCACTTTGTAACATCACACAAATAGGCACATGCCATAGGTATTCCTGAACCCTCGTCCACCTTTTGCTTTGGATATAGCTGGACATCTGATTGGTAGAGACTGCCCTTGTTATCATTGTTTTGCATGGTTTTTGCCTGGCCTTATTATTTTAATCCTCCAAATTACACTAAGAGTAGTGCTCCCCTTCTCTGCTATAGAGGTTTTGATGGAATCACATTTTATATTCCTTCAGACATGGAGTTGTTTCATTATCTTGAAAACGAAAGAAAAAATAAGTTATTATGTTCCTTTTGCATCCTGGTGCTGAAGACAGAGCATGGTACGGAGGAGCTGGCTCTTCAGGCGGCATTTATTTGCTGCATTTGTCTCCTGTTGGCTCAGGGCATTATTGGAGGAGCAAGCAGCAGAAAGCAGAGGGGAAGGTTCCAGCACTGTCGGGAGTGGGAGGTCAGGGCTGGGGCGATTTTGCTGTTTGCTCTCAGCAGGTCCACGTTTCTCAGAACGATGGGGGAGAGCAGGAAGGGCTGCTCATTTCTGCCCTGACTCTGACTCCGTCAGCCTGGAGCCGTGGTTGCCATCAAGGATTCAGGGTTTTACCCCCACCTGTGAGCACCGTCATTGTGGGTGAACCCTCGTTTCTTGAGCCAGGAGGTCACTTCTCCATGGCCGGTGTCCCCCTGCCGAGCCCTGCATGCCCTCGTTCCTTCCCCATTGCTGCTGGTCACTCTGGCAAGGCCGCTGCTCCTTCTGGCCTCTGTCCATTGTGGATGGCACCCTCCCCTCCAAGTTCATTGTCACCTCTGGCCAAGTGTCTTTTCTGATTTCCCTTTGGTGGTGAGTGCTTCAAAGGCACTGGCCTTGGGGACAGCCCACCCCACAGCCGCCTGTGCTGGAGGCTTAGGTGCGATCCTGCTGGCCTGGAAACCCACCTCCCTGGCCTCTGCAAATAGCAGACAGCGCCTGCTCTCCTTCCTGCCTGTGGCCGTGCGTCAACATTTCTCAGCTGACAAGGCGACTGTCTCGGAAATGACTAGGCTTAGACCGAATGGTGGACCAGGTGGAAGAAGATGATTAACTCGTGTTTGAGGACAGGCGCTGCCACGCACCGTGCGCCATGGGCTGCTCCGAGCCTTGGCTCTCCTCCCTGTGAGTGTGGCAAGGGCCTGCATTCTCCCACCAGGAACATGTGGGTACACACATATTGGTGACAGGACCCCCAGAGGAGGTCGGAATCCACGGGTGCTCCAGCCGCTCGTGTAAAAGGGTGCAGTGCTCACACACGACACGCACACGTCTCCACGTGCGTCAGATCATGGCTAGGTCACTCCTAACACCTATGCCACGTGATTCTGTGTGCGTCGCAGTCATACTGTGTGCATCGCAGTCATACTGTGCGCGTCGCAGTCAGTCATACTGTGTGCTGTGGGGAAAGACGGATAGGAAAGCATTCTGCGCCTCTTTAGTACAGAATCACCTTTTCCCCAAATATTTTCCACCTTTTGCTCTTCCTTCCTTTCCGCTGTGACCCTCCAGACATCTTTGGGACATCATTGTGGCACGGGAAAATGGCCTTGGGAGTCTGCCTTTCTCACTTGCTAACTTACTGCTGGTATATACCCTTGATTCAGTTTTTCCTCATTTTTCTGGGCTGTGGCGTGTGGGAATTTGCAGCTTCAGAGGAGGAACAAGTACCTTTAGCAGGAAGACAGGTTGTGGCGAGTGCTCCCAGGTACCTCGCAGTTGCTGGGACTGCAAAGCCTAAACACCACTTTCCCCCTGCCCCTTGCAGCAGTTTGGGTGGCCATGGGACCAAGTCTGGCCACTAAGACAGGAGCAGGTGTTTGTTGTCCCTTTCAGCTGTGTCACCACAGGTGTCTAGTGTCCACTCCAGAGTGCTTACACACAAGAGGGAAACACCCTGTTGCTTTAGGCCACTGCAGGTTTTTTTTTTTTTTTTTTTTTTTTTTTTTTTTGGGGGGGGGGTGAGGGGAGTGTAAATTAAAAGGCCTTCAGAAAAACAAAACAAGCCAGCCAGACTTTTAAAAAGTTTTATAATTTAAATCCCACCTTTTTCCAAAAAGGAAAGAAGAAAACCCAGAAGCAAGGTTAGCGTGGATAGCTGGGTGGGTTTAATAAGACCAACCCTGGAAAATGAGAGGTGCCTCCCGAGGTTCCGAGATGCCCCACGCTCGCCTCCTGAGCCAGGCTCTGTTAGAGCGTCCGCCTTGACTTCACAGTGGCGCTTCCAGAACTGCGTCGTCACCCAGCCTCAAAGCAGCCCCAGAGTGAGGGGCACCTTCAGAACACAGCGCTTCCCCAGCCACCTCCTCTGGGAAGACTCTCCGGGTTCTCCCAGGCAGAAGGCATTCCTGCCCCTCCCACAATGCTACTGCCCCCAGAGGAGGGTGCTCTGTCCGCCTGCTGCCACCTGTCCCTCCACCTGCTGGGACTGGGCTGGGGAGAGCGCCCTTTGTCCTTACTGGATGGACGTGGGAAGCATGAAATGCCCTCGCTTTGGTTGTGGGTAGGTTTGCCCAGCCCCACCCGCTCACATTTCCTGCCACCTGTCCTGCAGGGTGGCCTGGAGGCTGCCCAACTTCCAACTCCTCGGCGCCCCTGCATTCTCTCTTGGGGGCAGGTGGGAGGAGCCACCCCTGCTGGTGGGAGGAGCCACCACTGCAGGCCTGGCTGTGGTCCCTGCCTGGGACCCACCGCAGAAAGGGCCTCCGTGGGCTGCTTTGGCTCTGAGGCCCGCAGCACTCCAGGGCAGGGTGTCTGCCTGCGGTCTCCAAAGTGAGCTTGAAAACCGAGTCTCCTTGACCCCACATCCTGCTACTTCCTTCTAGATCTGGTGGTCAGGGGAAGGTAGGCCCTCCCACCCCTCACAATCTGCTATAGCGTCCGGTGAGTCCAGTGTCTCCCACAGAGGACAAGTGGACTGGTCAGGGCTCTGGGGGAACTCAGGAGGTCACCCCATGCAGCAGCCTCTGCCAGAAAGTTCTGCATTCACCAGCTCAACCAGCCCAGGACTGGCAACACTGGCAAAGCAGCATGTCTATCCTTGTCCACTTCCCGAACACGCATGCAGTGTGACCACGACTCACACAGCGGGTGACCTAGGTGTCCTGCAGGTGGCTTAAGGTGTGCGGGAAGGTGCACATAGCTATAGGCAGATACTGTGGCATTTTCTGTAAGAGGCTTGTGCATCCTGGATGTGGGGGTCCTGGCCAAAGCCCCACGGATTCTGAGGATCCCCTGTATTTGCTCAGCTCCTTGAGAAGGCTGGAGTGGCTGCAGAGGTGACCAGGTAAATGACAGCAGTCACTTGGAGCCTCCTCTTCAGTCCCCCGACCAGGTTTGTACAGGCCCCCCACCCCACTCAGGAGCTGAGTTTTGGGGTCTCTGCTTCCCTTCTCCCACTGCCCTTGCTGCCCTCCAGAGCCGCCTACCCAGCCCTCCTCCCCAGGAATCGACCTTCCTGCTGTCACCCTCTGCGTGGCCCGAAGACACGGTTTTCCTAATAGAGCGTTTGATAGCAGTGAAGTGGTTGTCGATAAACCCTCAGGTCGAGCGGAGCCTGCAAGTCACAGGCAATCCGCACTCGCCATTGAGCACTGAATGGCTTGTCTCAACTCAAGAGCAAGCCGCTCCACGGGGAGGGCATTGTTACTGTTATTAAGCCCTGCGTACTTCCTGTCCAAGTCTTATTAGCAATTTGTGTAAGCATCTGCTCGCGGACCCGACTTCCCTCCTACCCTGTTGACTCTCATCTTACAAATGTGTAAGAAGTGAGTAAATTAAGCGGTGTGAACCCTGCCGGGCCCTGACCCCGCAGCCTGGTGTGCAGGCCCCGGCCTGCCGTACAGCATAATGATTGCATTACAATCTTGTGATATTATTCAAAATGACTTCAGATAAATGAATGATAAACTAGGGGTTATGTCGCCTTTATCACAGAGCTGATGTGGTAGCTAATCAGTGTCCAAACGCACGCCGTTCCAGAACTGATGCACCTGATGGGAATTCCCAAGGAGGCCGGGTGGGAGCATCGTGTGGGGAGGCCGCTGCTGGGCTCTGGATTCGGACAACACCGCTTTCTTCCCCTCGTGATCTCTGTGAGTCACTAGGCGGTGTCGTTGAAGGCCCAGGGACATGCCTCCGTCCACTCGCAGCCCCTCCCTCGTGGTTTCTCATCAGCTCTTTCCTCTTTCAGAGGTGCTTCCCCTCCGTCCATCCCACCTCCTTTTAGCGGGAAGGTTCTTAGGGCTCAAGCTGGTGTGTGAGGGAAGGATGGGGAAGAAGAGGCCTGGAAGTGTCCAGTCTGGATTATCAAAGCCAGGCCAAAGCCGGGAGCCAGGCCTGGGGCTCCAGGTCTGGGGCTTGTTGGTTGTGGTTCTCA
Source organism: Tamias sibiricus (assembly GCA_025594165.1). Taxonomy (NCBI): domain Eukaryota; kingdom Metazoa; phylum Chordata; class Mammalia; order Rodentia; family Sciuridae; genus Tamias; species Tamias sibiricus. The sequence continues at coordinate 169,021,598 of CM046663.1, read as the reverse complement.
GAGTGACCACAGCCTGGGAGGGGTCAGGCCCTGCCTGTGAGTCAGCTGAGGGAGGGACGCAGGCGTGCCTGACTGAGCAGAGGACTTGGTTATGGAGCAACAGGTGCACAGGTGAACGCGCCCTCGTCCTGGCGTGCGAGGTGCTGCTGTCTAGGGACCGGCTCAGGTCGGGAGGCCGGGGAGCACACGGCTGCTGAGAGGAGCGGGTCTGGGTCTGAACCCGGCTCTGCCACCCTCTGATCATACCCCGTGGTGAGTTACTGAAGCTCAGGGACCTCCACTCCTTTACCTGCAAAACAAGGAAACAAGACACGCACACATGATGATCCCAAGGACTTCATGAGACATTAGGACACTTCCCCCCAAATTCCACAGTGTATGATGACTAACGAGCATCTGACCACAGGAAGCTATGACGGTGGCTTGGTCCTCTGTGGCCAGATGTGCAGGTTTCGGCTCTGAACGCCTGTCTGGGAGTCTGTCCTGAGTGTCCGTAAGTTGTGCTTCTGTTCACAGTTCCCGCTGCTGGAGGTCCTGGGTGGAGAATTAATTGCCAAGTCTCAGGAAGGATGTCGCTTCTCTGTTTTGCATTTGAGATGGTGTCACAGAGGACGACGTGGCCTACAAGTGCAGAGCCAGGCAACTCCGGCATCAGGAGGCTGTCCTGGGCGGCTGCCTGGGGAGGGGCAGGGTGAAGAGGCCTGGCATGGTGCACTGGCTCTGACAATGCCACCAGCGGGTGGTGTGACCCTGAGTGACTCCCGTCCCCTCTCTGAGCCTTGGCAGAGCAGAGTGGAGGGAGCGAGGCCTCTGAAATGTCCCTCGGCTCCCTGAGTTCTGAACACGCGCACACAGGTCCTTATGTTGCCTGCCTCTTCACTATGCATGTGACTTTTAAAACCACGCATTTATCTCCTAAGGAGCCAAAAAGGACCAGGCCGGCATCGCTGGAAGCTGAGTGCTCTGGGATTGACAGAGGAGGAGGAAGGCAGGGACCGCTGAAGATTGGAAGGGAACAAAGTGCTGGAGTCACAGGGCAGAGCCCAGTGAAGAGGCAGATAAAGTGGGGGCCGTTAAAAGGGTTTTGATTGAATTTGAGAAATCAAACCAGGTGGGAGAAGAGACTCAACCACATTAAGTTCACGGGAAGGAGGAGGAAAAAGAATGAAGGGAATTTGTCACGTTCGAAGGTGGCAGTGACACAGGCAGGAGATAAAGCCACTGTGGGGCTGTGGGTCTGGCTGAGGAGGGCCCCTCCTGTCCTGGTGCCACCACTGCACACGGGGCGACCCGCCTGCTTCCCCTTCATTCCTCGGGGCGTGGGCGGCGCTCGGTGGTGGACGTCCATGCCACGTCACAGTCAGACTCTTATTGTGCTGTTTCCCTTTATTCGGGACAAACTCAAGACAGCGCTCTGATAAGCGCTGTGTGTCAGTTTCCCTGTTCTGCTGGAAGAGTGTCAGCCAGGTGCGGATGAGGGACAGGGACAGGAGCAGAGCCAGCGTGGCTCACCCTCGCGGCACGGGGTCCCCACGCTTGCTCCCCGGGCTGGGCTCTCTGCACCCAGTTGGCTGCGGCTGCAGGAGTGTTAATGAACCTTGGCGTTCCGGGGGAGGACTCCGAAATACACCCCAAGTTTAATTAGTCTACCAAATATGTTTTTTGGAATGACTTGTTAAGCCATTCCAATATAGTTTTTGGAACTCTAGAGATTCATTAATATCCAAGAAGTAAGATTAGAAAACAATAAAGGATAGCTGTTGAGAAGGATGGCGATTTTAAAAGAAGCCAGAGGAGGAAATTAGATCCTAGAGTCGTCGGCATCATCGGGGGAGTCTAACTAGGTTTAGCCACTCCTGAAGCCAGCCTTACAGATTGAAATAGTAAAATGCGGCGATTTCTTGCGTCTGGGCCTCTCATGGTATAAATGCTCTTATTTGTTTAATTACGCTATTCTGAGGAACCAGGCAAGTCAACTCACATTCAGGTGGAGAATCAGTGTAACAAATTAGTATTTGTATTCTATAAATATTGTGTATCCTTGAAATACGAGTTTTACAAATCCAATATGTCAGACCACATGGTCTGGTCCGTGGGCTCTGAACTCCGTCGTGCAGATGACCCTGTGGGATCCGGGTCCTGCTCTTGCCTAGCGTGGTTCTGCACGTAGAGGGACTTCGTGGGACGGCTCCCCATCGCGCAACAGTTGGTTTGTGTTTGTTTGTGGGCTGAGGCTAAGCACAGGTAATTGTATTCCCCAAAGATATTTTTCTCAAATTTTGATAAAGTCAAAATAGAAATTAAACTGGAATTCTGTAGCTGATGGCATTTATAGTAGTTTTTGCTAACACAAATGTTATGATATTTTAAAAATGAAGAAAATTGGCTTTCCTCCCAGAAAGGCAGTGTTGGGAGGAACTGGCAGATATGTTGACGCGCACACACACAAAATAAAAACAAGTGAGCGACATCTCCCTCCTCGCCTACCCGCGGTCTCTGGTTCTCACAGACACACTTAGCTGGGGAAGGCACGGCGGTGGGAAAGCGTTCTCCTCTTGGCAAAATCCCTGAAGTTCAGTCTGACAGAATTCCTATGCCTTCAGCCAGAGCAGAGCCTGGAATTTTCAAGGGTGGGGCTGAGATGGCTCTGGTGGTCACAGTGGCCTGTGGCTGCCAGTTTCTTTCCTGAAGGTGCGGGGTGGTGTGCTTGTGGGCAGGAACGTGTGTGTCTGTGTGGTGCTTCTTATAGTTTCAGTCACTCCTGAAACCGATTTCACTGGATTTGGATGCTAATGAAGTTCACATACATAGCCTTAAGTACCGTGAGAATTCTGATGGAGTCGGCCAGCAACGTAAGTGAATTAGGTACACTTGAAACTGCCACAAGAGTAGCGCTGAATTTTTCTACACACACATACACACACACACACACACACACACAAGGTGAGAGATAATCTGATTGGTTGATTGGTTGGATTGTGGTGATATTTCACAGTGTATGCCTACATCACAACAGCACAATGTGTGCTATAACTGGACACAATTTTCACTTGCAGTTGGACTTTAAACAAAAAAAAGGCAATGAAATTCTAGGAGAGCCTTCTGGTCTGAACGATCTGCTCCCTGTCTTTAAAGACCAAGCAGATCTCACCCGCTCATTGGTTCCTTGGAGCTGCTACCCTGCAGCACCTGCCCTGTGCCCGCCCTGGAGGGGCCGCTGAGGGGCACTCGCACAGTCCCGCTCTTTGGGAACTTGCCCAGCAGGGAGAGGTGTGCCAAGGAGGCAGATTCTGGCACACAGTGGCGCGGGCGTGCGGGAAGCAGGAGAGGTGAGGAAGGAGCACGCTCTGGACCCCTGTGGAGAGCTTCCTGGAGGAAGCAGCAGTCTGCTAAAGGACGGGAGCCAGGCCAAGAGGAATGCCCAGGGACCCAGACTGTCGGCAGCTGCCAGGGAGAAGGGCAAGGGCCCTGCCCAGAAACAGCCAGTGTGACCAAGCACAGGACCCTTGAGGGAAAGCGTCTCATGTGGTGGGTCCAGCTCTGTGGGTCCAGGTGGCCGGGCCTTGTGGGTGTGTCCTGGCGGCTCAAGCACACGGGTTAATGTGGGAGAACCTGAGGTGTACTGGCCACCCTGCGCGCAGCCCAGGCGGTGACTTCTTGCTTAGCCCTGGGCTCTCCGTGTGGAGCTATAACCAGGGCCTCCGAGCTCCTCCGCCCTTTCCCATTCTGGCCCCTACCCCTCTGCCTTGCCCTCTGCAGTCCCTGGGAGCCCGCAGGGTGTCGCTGTGTGCAGCGGCACCCTCTCCCTAGAGCACAATCTTTCCAGCCCCAAAGAATGGGGACCAAAGAATGCAGAATTAAGGGTGATGGGCTCTAGACGTCAGCTCTTTGCTGCTGGTGGCGGCAGGGGAGGGAAGGAGGGGTGGGGACTGAAGAGGGGCCTGGGGCCACCCGGATGGGGGTCTGGAGCCCTCTCTCCTCCACTTACTCACTTGTGACCTTGGACAAGTTCAATGAAGAGCCCTTGTCTTCTCACATGTAAAATAAGAATAACTGTGCTCTCCACCTCGGCGTTTGTCAGAATGAAGGAATCACGCAAGAAACATCAGACTCCTAAATGTATGCAATCATGGCTCGGTGCCATGCAGGAACCCGATTCTTGATTCTCATTATTTAGAAAATACTGGATTATAAGTCTGTTTAAAATTAAGAGTGTGCTCTTTCACACACACACAAACACACACACACAGAGCAAAAATAAACTTTGCCAGTGAAAAATGGAAACAGACATCTCACAATTGTTTCAACAGCAAAGATACTTTAAAGCATATTAGGAAATGCAGGGTGTTCAAATTGTAGGGCATTTCCTATTTGTCTCCCCTTTAAGTGATAATAAAAGTGTGCATGCTCACATGGAGATGAACCACTTTCTCATAATATGTGGTAAATATGCAGTGAGACACCTCTAGAACTTCGCTTCCTGATGCCGGGGAGGGTGGGCGGTGCCCCGGAACCTGTGGGAAGCCCTTGTGACAAACTCAGCTCCAGAGGGGAACGGGGCTCTCCCCTCGAGTAACCAAGTAACCGCCGCTGCCTCCGACCTGCTTTCCCGCTCTGACTTCCGGAGGCCGAGTGGCATAAACAGGCGTCACCAGGGAGGACAATGTGGAAGACGGAGTCTGGGGAAAATCGTGTTTGAGTATTTGTTTCTGCGTTTACATGCTCCATTGGTGAATGAAATAGTAAATATTTAAAGCCCGAAACTCTTTTCATTTCTCCTTCAAAGAACCACTTGGAGCTTGCCCGGCCGACGTGGCACGGCAGCTCCCGAGTCATTAATCACTCTTTGTTTGGGCCGGGTCTCATTGTTCAGGATTGTCCCACTCCTGCTCTGGATGGGCGCACACCGAGGCGCTGAGCTCTTTGTTCGCCAGGCTGGTCCCGTGGACACACCTGGGGGCCTGGGGCTTGCACGAAGGGCAGCGTCGCCTGGTGACGGTGCCACGGGTCTGAGCACCATTTGGAAGCCGCACACACTTTTGAAAACGTGGAAGGCACCAGAGCCGGCGGCTCGTCTGTAATTGTGCCGCGCGACAAATACCTCTGTGCAGTTTTTGAGCTATCACCATAGGAATGATCACCTCTTAAGGGCTCTGCCTAATTAATTTTAAAACACATATCAAAATCGAACAGGGAACGTTTTATTGGTGACTGATTATTTCTGAAGATTTATTTATGTACTGAACAGGGGAGGAGATCGATCTGATTATGCGATGTGCAGAAATAAAAGAATTACCAGGAGCACTTGATTTTTGCAATTTAATTCACAACTTGGAATTATACGGTTAAACTTGAGTCCTTGGAGCCCTACTGTACAATCCATCATTAGGAAATATTTAGGAATATTATTGGAGAGCTGTGATAATGTATGGCTTTGTGGCTATGTTAATGTGATTTAGGAATAAAAAATAATAACTTTCACCCCAAAATCATATAATGTAAAATATCCTCTGTCAGTGTGTGATTTGTAGGTGGCATCCGGCTCGCGCATGTGAGCGTTGGCAGTTCTTTATAAGATGCATACATTTTTATTTTGTTTACCAGTACGCAAGGTACTAAAAAGGGTTTTATTTGAAGCACACACTCCAGATTTACAATATTATATTCGAGTGTATACATTTTCTAGTAACAACAACAGAAAAAAAACCCTTCCTCTACTGTATCCACACCAGTGACAAATCTGCCAGGAAGTGACTAGTTGATATGCCTTTTTATTACCGCAGCTGCCTTGTTTTTTCTACTCAAAATAAAAGAAAATCACAGGATCCTTAAAATAATAGCTGGCAGCAGGTAGTTACTGGGAAATGCATGTCCTGGCTCTCCACTTTGTAGCATCCATCCGGATGGCAGATTAGAGGCTGGGATCTGCAGGTCGGTGACAAATACATGGGTAATAGCAGTCAGCTTGCCTAACTGTAAAAGTGAATTCACTAGTCCTCTTTGTTTGATTGTCGACCTGACATGTCAGATGAGAAGGGGCCCTCGGATAACCTGCCAAAACAACAGCACAAATAAATGCGAGGCGCTGGGGCTGCTTGATGTCGAATTACAAACATCGCTCCTATCATCGATTCAAATGGGGCGGATGTGCAAAGCCCGTGCCGTGCTGCCTGGGGTGGAGGGGCTCCTGCAGCCAACTGCACTCGGCGGGGTGGGGCTGGCGGGAAGGGAGCCTTCTGGGTACCAGTCTGCTCATTTTCCTTGGGCGAGATGAGAGTCGGGGCTCTGCAAACAGGATGGCAATGTTTAGCATTCATTGGTTTTCTTATAAAAGTTCTCAGATCGTCTGATGTGACAGGCTCCGGCACTGGAGACACTGCCTCTCAAATTGCCTCCTGTAGCACCGCTGGATTCCAGGGAGCAGCGGTTCTGGGGAGAACAAGAGTCAAATGCAGACCTCTGATGGTGTCCCTTTCTTCACGTATTCCCTTTGCATTTACACGGAGCCCCTGCTCAGAAGATGACAGTTGTGGGGAGAGGGCAATATTTATTGACTGTTTTTTTTTTTTTTTTTTTTAAGGTCCAAAGACAGACCTAGAGGGGTGCTTCCACCATTCCTGCCTCATGATCAAGCAAATCCCTACGATGAATGGCAAACTTCCTTGCCTTGGGGTTCCTCCTGTTTCCTAGGACACACGGAGCTCCTTAGAAATGACTCAAAATCTATTTATTAAAATAGAGAAAAATAATCTTTTATGATGCTTTTGAAATGTTGTGCTGCTCCATGATTTTGAGCACCCCGCTTTAGAACAGCTAAGCTGACATTTTATTCCTTTGCTCAGAGGTGCAGGTGCGCAAGCTGCAGGGAGAAGGAGTCTCACAGACGTCTCTGCACCTGGGTGCATCCTCCGGCCGCAGGCTGGAAGCATCGCCACTTTGCTGACAGATGAGATGGCTCTCTTGGTGGTGCCTGCCTGCCCCTGTCCTGCCATCCACAGGACCCTCCGAATGACCCACAAACCAGTCTGAAAGATGCCTTAGAGAGGGTGGTTTAAATGACATTTAGTGTAAGGATTAACTGGCCAGTAGCACTCAGGGAAAGGTTATTGACAGCTACTTTGTCTCACAGGCTGTCGGCCTTAAAAATAGCCTGCATGTTGAAAATATGCTGCACATTCAAAATACAAATGCTCTACTGTTAGCCCTCAATCCCAATTTCCTCCCAATAAAAAGTTATAAATGATGGTAGATAACTACACATTGATCTGAATTTCTTACCAAGTGAAGTCAAAGACTGGAGATTGTGATTTCCAGATTAACAATCGTCTCCAGCAATATGTCTGGGTTTCTGGTTTTTCAAAAGCAGCATGGATGAAGTTCACATGTGAATGTCTAGCATCTGCAAACATGTAGTAATTTCCTTAACATGCTATTGGTATGTCACTTTATTTCTATCCGAGTGGAGTCTCTCAGTGCCCCTGTGACATCCTCATTTACTGAACAGACTCCTCAACAGTAGAACTACGTTGAGATCTTTGCAAGGAGGTTATGAATGTTAATTTTTCTGTTGCCAATATTGATGATTAAATCACCCTAATTTGCATTGTCTGAGCTAATCATGGGATGATTTATTTACCTGCTATGTTTACACGAAGTAAAGAGCAACAATTAAGTTTATTTTAACCATAGTTATTAGAAATACAGTAAATGGTAATATATGCCAGAAGCAAATAAACATATTAGCAGGAAATGTTTAAATGATCTGAGTAACCCTACGAGCCAGCATAGCAGGTGGTGATATCCTGTTTTTAAATTACATTTCAGCGAGTGAACATAATAAATCCTCCTGTGCTGCACATTTTGCTGGTAGCGACTTACACTCGCATTATTCTGTTGACCTCATTCTTGCTAATCACCCTCCCGGTTTTAATAGCTGCCACAGTGAGTGAAACAGCTAATGTGGTATTTCTTGCCGAAAGAGTGCCTGTCAGGCTATTGATGACAAATTAAAATTAATAAAGAAGACCTGTGTTGGATTTGAGGGAATGGAAGAAGGACGTCGGCCACGTGACGGCCGTGGCCTCTGGGGCGCTCTGTGAAGAATAATGTTTTTGGTGTTCGTGCATTGTCTTGAAAGGAAGCTAAAACTGCCAGATCTTTGCCTGGAAGACTTCCTGAAATGGGAGCTGTATCCTTTTAGCCCTCATCACATGTAATTTATCCCTCAGAGACTTATTTCCCGTCCTGCACACCTCAGCTCCGCTGTAATAATCGTGTGTTTCCAAGGCTCTACAATTTTATTTACTTCAGTAAGACCCTTTGCAGGAACAATCACACACACGAGCCGGCCAGCTCGGTGCGCCGGGGCAAGTCCAGCGGCTCGCCACGGCACGGCGGGGCCTCGCTGCCTCCAGGAGCGCGAGTTCCGAAAGCACTTTGCGATTGGGGTCACTCTTCTGCCTCTCGCAGAAAACGAGGCCTGGTCCCAGCGCGCCCATCTCTTCGGGGTGCCCCACGAGGCAGCGAGGTCTCCGGGAGATGAGGCTAACCACACTGCCTAAACACGTCCCCACGGCTCACGTCGGCTAACAAGGCGCACGTTCATTACCGGGAGAGATGAAGATTCCCCGGAGGAGGGGAGCGGAGGAAGGCCCTGCACCCCCCGGGCCGGGCAGCCGCTCTGAGCATGGGGTCCACCCAACAGGGCTGCGGCAGGGTCCCCAGTCCACGGGCCTCATTTTGACTGGCCCCTGGGGACTCGCTGCAGGGACAGAGCTGTCTCCTTTCCCAGGAGGCCGGTCCTGTGCAAGTGGAGGGCAGGTGGGTTGCTTTGGAGACAGTAAGCGGGGCAAAGCCCTGCTCCCAGACTCCTCCTGGAGACCTAGGAGGCCCCACAGGCATCGCCACCATCTGTGGACGGGGAGCTGGAGCATAGGCCCCACAGGGATCAGGAGCCATTCAGACCCACTTGGCCTCAGGCTCCGCCAGGCCCTGGGCGTGTCCCAAATTTCTGCACACGCCCCTTCTCTACGTTGCCAGCCCAGTGTTCTTGTGGGTTGCAGAACAGTGGGGAGTGGTCCTCTCCTGTAGCTCTAGGGCCGGGGATGATGAGCCGCACACCTCAGAGACCCCTTCCTGGCCTGCGCTGTGCCCCTGATGCAGGGCTGCCCGGCCTGGTGTTGTCCAGCTGTGCTGGTCCACAGTCCCCACCCTGTGATGGCCCTGTGTGTGCCCTGCCCCTCATTCTCCAAGGGCACTGTGAGCCTTGGTGCCTGCCAGTACGTCCCTGAACGGAGTCGTTTGGGCAGAGGTGTTCGAGACTTGACTGATTGCTGAAGGCCCTGGACATGAGGCTAACGTGGGTGGACCTGCCTTATGCTCTGTCCCTTTTCTTCCAACAGCAGGATCCAGGCCGCTCCTGGCACGATATGACTTCTGGCTCTTGAGATTTAGGGTGTACTGACAGGGAGAAAGGGAGTTTGGAGTTTAGATATTTCAGTGCCGCTGTCTCTTCGCGTATTTTGAAGTCTTTGTCTTATTTCTATAAAAGTGCACACTGGGGCTGAATTAGAAATTGATGTCACAGCCCGATGCACGCTGGGGACCTTTCACCTGTTGCCCAGGGTGTGGTGACAGCGCACTGTGCTTCAGGCAGCGTGGCGTGTGTCCCTCTGCTGGAGAAGCACCATCCGTTTAACAGGTGTGTGGAGCAGGGCTGCAGCCTCCTCTCCGCCCCGAGGGGGGTTGCTCCAGCATAGGACTAGGAGGGCTGACACCTCCCGCAACTGAGAGGAGGGACTCCGCGATTCATGGGGTTGACATATACTAGTCAAATGGCTCTGTCTCTGAGTTGTAAAATAAAAATACAGAAAATGAGGAATTAATTCAATTAAACACTTTCCCACCCACATTTTACCTTTCCCCACTGCTCTGGGGAATAATTTATGAAATGTATATCACCAGAAGACTTATTTTTGCCATTATTTTTAACTTAATGAGTATACCTTGCACATCAGAGAGAAAGAACAAAGGTTAAATTTTACATTAACGGCATATTGCAACATGGTATGCAAATATCTATATGCAAATAGAAAGCCCCTGGAAGATAAATGTGTTATATTTTTAACCAGTTAACTATGACTGTGAAGTATTGTGTGAGATGTTCAGTGGTTTCATTTTTATATCTTTCTTGTAAATAATGCATAAAGTATGTAGATGGTGTCAAAATATGATTAAGCTATTAGCTTTATGGTTTCCATAGTTAAGAATGTGTTCAGCATGGAGCCCCTAATAACTCATCTCTAAAGGCAGCGACCACTATGAAATATTTCTTGTTCAAGTGAACGTTATCATGTGACATAATGATTTTGCTTAAAACCAAGTTAAATGAGGAGTAAAATTAAACAATATTGCATGAATTGTGTTTGACTAATTTTGTGTCACATTATATTAGCCAAGCTTTCAGAATATGTGTTAATGACAAATAGCGTAAGCCCCAACATACTTTATACGTCCGTACACCGCCCTTAAGTCATTAGCTCTTTAAAGGTTCATTTTGCTTGCAGTTTTTGTAGCCACTGGCTTTTCTTGATTATTTTTGCCTATAAAAGTAGACAGAATTCAAAAATAAATTTCACATACATCTTGGGGACTTAATTTCAGTAACAAGGGTATAGTTTTTGTAAGAAAGCAAAACCAGTCATTTGAAAACCTGAGCACTCCGAGGAGATAAGTGCTACCTCTAAATTAGACATCGTAATGACTTTTCAAAAATAAAAGCAGCTGTTTAAAAAGGACAAGCCTGCTGTGTGTCCCAGCTTAGGTCGATGTTGGAGAGAAGACAAAGGGATCATCAGCTCTGCCCCCCCTTGTCTCTCCTCCAAGGGCAACAACGTCTTTAAGCCCCAGTTATGAGGCCGACCTCTGGCTGACGCTCTTGTGGGTACATTCCCTGTGATCTGGCCTGCAGGCTCCCTGCCCCACCTGCAGAGTGTGGGGGATGAAGAACTGGGTGTCCCCGGAACAGCCGGGGTGTGCTCTGTGTTTACATGTACCGCCTGGGAGGAGAGCTTGACCTTTTCCAGAGCAGCATGACCTCCGTGTAGTCATAACTATGATCCTTGCTGCTCATATAAAGGGATTTAAAGTGCTGGGAACACCATGTATGGAGTAATGAAACTGACCAGCTATGAAACCAGGTGTCGTGTCGATGCTGCTTTCCCGCATGTTTGCACTCTCACAGAGCTTTCAGGACAAGCAGGAGCCCCCCGAGGGAGAGGCAGGCCATGTAGGGAGTGCTGACAGACATGGAGGGAATAAGGGCTACCAGGGGTGTGTGCATGTGCTGTGGTAGGATGGGGCGGGATGCAAGCCAGCACCGGCGGCACCACCATGAGAAGCTGGGGGTACCGGTGGGATGCAGCGAGCTGGTGCTTCCGTCTCCTCCCTGAGAGTGCCTGGACCACATGCACCTGAAAAAGCTGAAGAGCTGCAGTGGGGAGAGCTCCAGCTGGCTCAGGGGGCTTCTCTTGCAGTTACAAAATGCTGTTGCATTTTGGGCCTTTCCCCGGTTTTCCTGAATGTCATGGCTTGAAGGGCTCTTAGACACCAAGCCAGTGGGTCCACAACTGGATGTGGGTGTCGGGAGCTGGGGGTGGCTGGCCGTGGTTCTGCCTGGCACATCGGTGTGGCTGAGACCTGCAGCACCGAGGACTGGAGCAGGTGAGGACTGAGGCCAGCTGTTGGGAGCAGCACCTGAGGAGGCAGGAGGACCAGGTTCCCAGAGCAGTGGGGTCAGGAGGACCCAGTGCACCTCCTCGGTCGGATCCTGGGCTCAGGATTTAGAGGAATGTGCATGGGGAGGTTTGAGGGCTTTGCAAAGGCTGCAGGGAAAGGCCTCTTTGTCTGTCTGTCCATATGGAAACTTCTAGAAGGAGTTGTTACAATCAGTCTGTGGTCAGCACCTCTCCCAGCAGTGGCAGGTCCCCTGAGGTTTCTGTTTGCTTCTTCAGACTGAATCCTCCAAATCTCCTTCAGTGAGCATTTGCTTTTAACTTTGTTTTCATTTGATTCTACTCTTTAAAAAAAAAAAATCAGGATAAACAAGGACACGACAGAACACTCCATCATCTCAGTACCCAGATTAGCAGATAACCCCACTGATGTGAGAGAAAATGAAGTTTAAAAATTATCACAGACACAGTGAGAATGTGTAAGCAAGAGGCAGCGTGGAAGTCATCCTCCTCTGCTTTCCTAACAGTGATTGGTACGTGTCATTAATTCTCATGGGAAAGGCCCCACACATACCAGTGCGTGTGAGTCCAACATGCGGAGCAGGTCCCGCCTTCTTTATCACGTGCCGTGGTCTCTCTCCACGTCAGCTACAAGATGTCCACTTCCCTCTTTTAAATGTGTGCAGGTGCTGTTGTCTTTGAACTGGTCCTTATTTTGGAAAACAAGCTCCTACCCTGAGATAATCTTAGAATGGTAATAAAACCAAAACCAAAACCAATCTGAGTTGCTTTGGGAGCCCTGCAGGCCCTGCGTTGAGGTCCTCCTGGCATGTGGGGCTGGAGACACGATTGCTCTGGCCTGGTCTTGACGGTCTCCCTCCGTCACCAGGAGCCCAGGACTCACACTGCGGCACGAGACAGGCACACCTGCTCCTGCACGCTTGTGGTCAGCCTCGGACAAGCCACTGACTTTCCAGGTCTCAGGGGCTCAGCTGGAAAAGGAAGAGCTGGGTACAGTCCACCTATGGGTGCCCGGGGGGCTGGGAGTGCAGTGGCCCTTCCAGGCCTGGGGTTTCTGATCCTGGAGTCTTTGCCGGCCCTGCCCATGGCCAAGAGAGCACTTCCGTGTCTTGGCCACAGTCAGCGGGGCCTGAACTGCCCCGGGTCCCCGCCGTTCCCCTGGAAGGCTCCACTGGCAGCGCAGGGAGCTCCCAGCTCTCTCTTGTTCCAGAGATTGTTTCTAACTTTCAAAGTCAAATGTGCTTTCTCTGAAATACGAACTGTGTGCAGCAGAGGCGCAGGCCCGTTGCCCTGCACCCACCTCCCTGTTCCACGGTGACGTCAGCATGACCCGCAGAACTCCCCAGCCCACCCGAGTGTGCACATCCATCCAGGCCCCGTGAGCGCGCTGGCTGTGTTCCCTCTCTCGCAAGCGTCCACACAGCCCTCTTCCTTGTCGCAGCTGCAGAGCGCCCCATCGTAGGAGCAGACATGAGATGGCACATGACTGTAGGAGCCCTAATTGAGGAGATAGCTGAGATTGCGGCTAGCTGTGAGCCATAGAGATGTTCGGGCATTGCCACCTTCCATGGTCTCACGAGACTTGGCCTGGGACATTGCGGATCGGGTCAGTGCCATTGTGTGGTGGTTGGAGGAGTGTGGATGGTGTTGGAGTTGTTGTTGGAGCCAGAGAGAGAAGCTGGCAGAATAAAGAGCCTGTTCGTTTCCAGTCTGCCTCTGAACTTATTCCCACGGCGTCGTTGCTCCAAGCAGCCATCGCTTCAGGCAGTGACACATGACCTGGCACTGTCATCAACAGTGCTGACACTGATTTCCACACATGTCACCTACATTGGGTTTTGTCAGCTGCTAATATGGGATCGCACCACCGAAGGCGACCCTCCTACCAGTCCCATAGCTGTTGTGGAACACCCCAGCACGGCTTGCAGAAGGAGTCCAGCCATTGGTAGCCAGCGCTCCAGGAGTGCCCAGAGCTTTCCCGCCCTGGCAACCTTTCAATCCTTTGCCACCACGACACATCAAACTCGTGCTGCCCGTGACGCTCGGACAGCTCCTTCCCTGCCTCCTTGTGCCGTGGGGGTGCTGGTGTCTGGGTTTCTAGCTATCTTCTTCACACCCTCATTGGGGTCTCTGCATCCTCTGTGCCCTGACCCCACGTCTGTGTGTGGGCCCTGGTCTCTCTACAGCGATGACACCCTTTTGGGCACCCCAGCCCACCCCTGCACCTTTGCTTTAGCTGCCACGTGTGAAAACACAGGCCTCTCGTTGGCCAGCCTGATCTTGCCTGGCCAGTGTTGGTAAGTGAAGGAGCCCTAATTAGGAAGGGCTGTTGTAGCTAGCTGGAAGCCATGGGTTCCACCTGATATGTATGTGACGCACCTGTAGGCACCCGCAAAGCTGAAGGTATATAACCGGGTGAAAGCGGTCCAAGTTAGGAGAACGGAGAATTCAGACAGTCGGGCAGTCACTCGGTCGGTCAGAAGAATCAGAGCGGCCAGAACGTAGGCAGAGTGGTTACAGAAGAGAAACCAGATAGAAGAAGTAATGACTGGCCAGAGTTAGGCCGAGGCTCCAGAGGACTGGTCAGAGTTAGGCCGAGGCTCCTGAGGAAGATAGAAGACAGAAGAAAGAAGAAGGAAGAAAGAAGAGAGAAGAAAGAAGCTCTAGTCTTTCTCTAAGCTAAGCTCTATCTTTCTTTCTCTCTAAGACTCTAAGCTAAGAAGACAAGAAGAAAAGCTCGCTTTAATCTTTCTCTCTAAAAATCTTTCTTTCCCTCTCTAAGCTCTAAGAAAGTAGAAGTAAAAGTAGTAAAAGCTTAACTCTGCCTCCGAGAGTTTTTCCTCCCGGTTTTCGGTACCAGGCAGCTTACAGGTAAGCATTTGTTGAGCCATTACATTCACAAATGCAAGGATATCAGGACACGTGGGAGACAGGACCTTAGAATTTCAACACTCATCCGCTGCCATATATAGTAAAACAGATTTGAATAAAAGGTGCCCAGAAGGTCTGTTGCCAGCTGATCACTTGATGGTTGGCCAGTGGGGCAGACTGTGCCGGTGAGGCTATGAGGAAGGTCCAGTCTGGCCACTCCCCACAGTGGAACAGAAGAGAGACCACAATATAAAAACCCTCTTCCACCTCGAGTGGCCTCAGGCCCACGCGTGGTGTCTTCCTCCGCGTCACGAGGAGACAGAACGCACCTGCCGCCTGGGCTTCCCAGCCCCTGTGCTGGTGGCCTCGTGGCGGCCTGGAGTTCTCTGCTCCTGTAGGTTCGGCAAGGCCTCCTGCTGTCACGTCCATGGCCCTGTCCCTGGCCCTCAGCCAGCTCTGGGCTCTTGTCTTGGTGACTGCACTCACCCCCAGACTCCTTGACCCCGGGTTGGCTCCTGTGTTGGGCTGAATGTTTCCCCCCAGGGGTCACGTTATAGTCCTCAACCCTGCACCTGTGAGCACGGTCCTTTTGGAAAGACGGTTTCGTGGATGTCATCAGGTTAAGATGGGGTCACATGCATACGATTAGTGTCCTGACAAGAAGAGATCAGGACACAGACAAGCACAGAGGGAAGATGGCCCCACGAAGACAGAGAGCTGGAGTCAGGACACACAGGCCGAAGAGCACCAGGGCACCCGAGGAGGGCAGAGACAGGACAGGGCCTCCCCTGAGACTCTGGAGGGAGCACGGCCCTGACAAATCCTGGATTGGACTTTTGGCGTCTAGAACTGTAAGAGAATGAACATCTGTTGTTTTAAGCCCCCCTCCCCTCCATTTTTGATGACTTGTTGCAGCAGCTTCAGGAAGCCAACACAGCTCCCCAGGCACGGTGGGCAATGCCCACACGGTTCTGAGGGCTGCAGGCCACCTTCTCTTTTGTATTGAATGCACAGGAACAGAAACCGGCGTGGTCTTCTTTCCTGTTCGGGAAGTTCCATTGTTTTATGTACGTGGAGTAAGACTTGTTCTATAAACTAAGTCTCCTCGAAAACATCGGGGCCTGCTTGCTCGCACACCCCCTGTGGCTCTTTCTCTGGGATCCCAGCGTCGGGCTGCAGCAGCAGAAGCAGCGGGGCTGAGCCCACGTCACAATGGGGTCCGCGCAGGACAAAGCCTGCTGACCCCCGACTAGAGAGGCTTGACCCGGCCCAGGGGAGGCTCCTGGGCCACGCTCAGGCTCTGGGATCTCATCCTGCGAGCGGCCAGGGAGCCGCTGGCTGACCCTACGGAGGAGAAGGGCCGGAACACGCGTGCAGCTGGGAGACGCGGGGGCCAGACCAGGCGGGGATGAGCCAGGAGTTGTGTGGATGTGGGGAATCAGGGAGAAGGCCGGATCTGGGTCTGGGCAGTGGCTGTGGGGGTGGAGAAACGTGGGGAGCTGGGAGAGAGGGCTGTCCCGACAGTCCACAGTGCAGCGAGGGCCGTGCGCGGTACACAGTAGGTAGAGAGGGCTGGCTCGTGTGTGGGGTTGGGTGAGGGACGGTTCAGTGGCGACCGTGGAGTCCTGGCTACAAGGACAGTCTCGCAGCATGGGAAGGAAGTGCTCTGGGATGGGTGTGGTGGTGGGGATGAGGCCCTGGAGGTCACGCTGGGCCCAAGGCTGCTGGTCAAGGAGAGGTGTCCAGTGGTGACTGCCCAGACATACAGAAAGAAGTCCAGGTCAGGATTCACCAGCCTGCAGACGCGACATAGAGCGGGTGAGGGTCTGGCTGGAGCCCCAAGGAGGGCACTCGTGTGAGAAGAGGCTTCTGCCGAGAAGGGAGCCAAAGGAAGCATGGAAGGGGGACCCCAGAATCAGGGAGGAAGGTTTGTCAAGGAAGACGGTCCACAGCCCGATGCTGCAGAGGATGTCCAAGGACCGAAGGCCCCGGCTTGTCTTTAGGATTTAGCCACCAGGAGCTTGTTGGTGAGTTAGGGAGACTTGAACCAGTTGCCAGTCATGTCGAACCCAGGCCTCCTTCCCTGTCTCCAGTGCTGCTGGTCAACAGCCTGAGCAGTCCACAGCTGGGCTTAGGCCTGAGGCCTCTGGAGAGCTGGTGGCTTCAGTAACAGCTGGGCCTGGGCACCGCTTGCCCTGAGGGAAATAGAGGGGAAACTGCCTGACAGGAACAGAACCATGCTTTTGGGTCTGTGGGTCAGTGCTGCCCGACAGCACCTTCTTCTCGGATAAGGAGTGCTCTGTGTTTGCCCTGCCCAGTAAGTAGCCACCAGGAACTGATAGCTTCTGAGCCCTTGAAATGTTTCCAGTGCAATCGAGGAACTAAATTTTCGGATGGATTTGCTTTGCGCTCACTAACATTAACATTTAACACTAACTGTACAAGACCAGCAGCGCCCGCGCGCATTGGAAGGCACAGTTGCAGATACATTTTTCAGAGGCGAAAGTTGTTTCTTTATAAAAGAATATACGCTACTGACTTCAAGTAATTACGCTTTTAGCCCACCTCTTTCAGCCTGCTGAGGATGTATTCGCAAGCCTGACACTCAGATATGTTGGCACATCAAAGCAATTATGTCGTTGTGTTTGTCTACCAGTTCATTTAGACTAACTCTGCGTGCAAAGGGATTTGCAGGGGGAGGTGCGGCATGTGGATGCAGAGGCTCTGTCCTCGCTCCTTCCGCAGTCAGCGCTGAAGACCGTGGAGGTTTGCCAGAGCACAGTGCCCGGCACGGCGACAGGTCTGGATGCCTGTGGTCTGGGCCCCTGCATCAGGTGGTGGACAAGGTAAGTGGAGACTCATGGTGACCTGCAGGGCCTCCAGCTGCCCCGGCCCTGAGCTAGGGACTTGCAGACCCCTCCACCCTAGGAGGAGGGCCAGCCAGGAGCTGTTTGTACATTCCGTGGAGCTGGGGTTCCATGTCATCCTCAACAGCTGTGTCTTGGGTCACAGTGCGGCTGGCCCCTCCCTCTTTGGGCCCCTTTCCCAGAGCCCTGGGATGCAAGCCCCTCGCTCACTCCTGAGCCATCTCAGCATGGCTGCAAGGTCTTGTTTTCCACCTGTGCGCCTCCTGGAGAGTCGAGTGCCAGGCGTCCGTGCTGCCTTCTCTCTCTGGGCGGGAGAGGAGGGAGACAGCTGGTGGCCACAAAAGGGTTGGCTCCCTGGCCCAGGGAGCCACAGCACGTGCCCCCACCACTCCCCTGATCCCTAGGGCCCAAATCCACAAAGATGGGTCCCCACACTCACCTAAACTGACAGCACTGACAGGAGGCTCTAGGGTCTTGGGGAGTGTGTCTTTGTTAGAGTTTCTAAGTCACGCAGAGGCACTAGGTGCCTCGGGGCCAGTTCTGTGGTGCAGCAGGTGAGGCCCAGGGACCTGAGGGCTCTTTGCATCTTCACCCCAGGTGCCACACCTGTCTTGCCCTGCTTCCGTCCTGTGCTTGTTGCTGCCCTGTTAGCCCATGGGGAATTGAAAAAAATTTTCTTAGTTGTCAATGGACCTTTATTTTGTTCATTTATATATATGTAGTGCTGAGAATCGAACCCAGTGCCTCACACATGCTAGGCCAGCACTCTACCACTGAGCCACAACCCCATCACCCCCACGGGGAATTTATGCAATGTGTTGGGGTATTTATTATATCTAATATACAATGTCATATCAATATAATTTATTTAATATAATGCATGTGCACCACATTACTTTTATAAAATCTGGACAATTTTAATTCTAAAACATATCTGACTTGTGGACCTGTGATAAAATCACCCACTTGAATGAGCAGCTTCATGCACCTCACCTTGCCCCTCCCTAGTAGGTGATGGGTCCACAGCACACAGTAGGTGCCTGCGGTTTGGTGCATGCTGGCTGACTGAAAGCTAGTGCCTGTCCTGTCTCTGGTTTCTTGTGTGGCAGGGTCTGGGGGAGAAAGGTCTCAGGGTGCAGCGATGGTGGCCCCTGTGAGAGGAGATTGGAGCATTTGACCAAAGGAGTGGGGTGGCCCTTCCCGTTGAGGGAGTGTCCAGGGGTGGAGGGCACATGCAGCAAATTCAGCAGCCGAAGGTTGTGCCCAAGAGGTCCAATGCCAGGAAACAAGAAGGTTCGGGAAGGTCCGTTTAACCAAGACAACTCCCGTGGGACGACTGTGGAGTGGAGACAGAACTCAGCTCCAGGACAGGGGGCTGGGTGGGGTTTCCAGATTCAGCAAAGAAGAACACAGGATGGTTTAATCTGAGTTTCACATCAATGAGTGTCTGTGTGCGTGCGCATGCATGTGTGTATGCACATGTGTGTAAAAATATGTGCTAGGTACTTAATGTATAAATAAAGTCCTGGGACATGCAACTAAAACGATTCATATTTTAAGTATGGATTTGAAATTTGAATGATGTCTCTTTGTGTTTCTGGCCACCCTGGGATGGAAGGAGTTGACAAAGAAGGTCATGCCTTTGACCCTCTGCAGAACTGGAAAGGACAGAGGTGGCCTCTCTGGAAAGGAGCCAGAGGTTCTAATGGCAATGAGGGAGAGGCCTCAAGACTGGAGGGGTTCAGGGGGCTAGCCTATTCCAGGCCACCCCAGGCCCACTCCTCCCCAGGTCCTGCCGGGTGGGCACAGTGGAGTCCTTACTCTGCTTGCGTGAAAGAGGGGCCCAGGTGTTCCAGGTCTGCTCCACGTCGGCCGAGGCGGAGCAGATCCACCCGCGCCACCTGATGGCTGATCCCAGCGTGCAGTTGCCAGCTGTCCTGCGCAGGATGGGGTCCTGGGCTCATCCTTCACAGAAACACTGAGTGCACTGCAGAAGCTGGTGAGGTGAGGCCACAGAGGCCCTGGCCTGTCCCCTGTGCCCAGAGCCCCTGCGCACCGGGCCCTCCTCAGTCTGCCCCAAGGCAATGCCAGCCCACTTAGAGGCTGACTGTATTCAGCAATTCAGTGCTGCAGGTTTTTCCATTACCTCGTTCTAGGCAAATTCTATATGGCTAATATTGTCAGCCCGAGAGCCAACGAGTGTTGGCACCTGGTCATTTTCCTCTCTATTGCAGAATGTGATTGTAGTGTAAGTCAAGACTAAACCCTCAGCAGAGGGTGCCTGTCAGCCTGTTTTAAGGCTGGCCTCAGCCAATCTAAATGCCTTTGCAAGTTACATGCAACCAGTCCGGGCTGATTTTTCCAGATGGTGGTAGCATTTTTCAGAAGCACCAATATTGAATTGATATTGTGTGACACAGTACAAAACCTTAGGATGTCTTCATTGGAGTTACGGAAGCTCCTTCACCACAGGGACCTAATTCTGCTCAAAGCACCGCCGTGCATTCGGCCACCGAGTCTGTATGAGTCTCTCAGGCTCCATAGACAGGGGCTGTTCCTTCGCTTGGCAAAAGAATGTGCTCCACTGTCCCTGCAGTGGGCATGAATCTCAGACAAATGAACAAAAATGCCATTCCGTATTATTAAACGATGTTCTCGGTCTGTTCCAAAGCCACCTCTGGGAGGCCTCCAATGCCGTGTCTCCACGTGACCTGCGCACTTGGTACCTGTGCGCACAGCCTGGCAGTACCCTGCTCGCTGAAGGTAATCGCACCTCTCTTTCCTGCCCCAGAAATGCAGACTGCTGTCCCTGTCCCTGACTGCCCCACTCAGGATGGTAAATGTGGCTCTCAGGAATACATTACTGTCATCTTGCACCACCAAAATTGTGAAGGGGACAGAGATTCCTCCGACGTGTGGTTTCAATGCTTGAAGGAGCTTCCCACGCACCAGGGGCCTGGCGGCAGTGCCCTCCTCGGGGACACAGTGACATTATGATTGAATGGCTAGACCGGTGTGAACAGGAGGCAGAAGGCATTAGGGGGAGCTGCTCACAAACCAAAGTGTCCCACTGCGAAGCACCCCCGAAGAAGAAAAACTGGCTGAACTTCCAGAAGCAAGAAACCCCTCGGGATGGTGACTGGCTGTGGCATCTGCTGGTTCGGGGCACCATCTCCAGCAACGCCTCCTCACAGGATGCCAGCCTTGGCCACCCCCCCTGGCCTCCCAGCGGGTCTCTGAATTCACCTCGCCTGCACACAGGCTCTGGGGACATCTGTCTCAGGTCACCGTCCACTCTTGTTGGCTGCTGGACCGAGTGTCACCAGGTAGGCTCCCGGGGAGTGAGGATGGCTGTGGAAATCCCACCGGGCGTGACCTGGGCATCAGGTCCACCTCCGACACTGGACGGCTCCTGGCACGCACTGGCCTGGAATCAGGTCGCTGCCGCCCTCGGTCCTCACAGCCCCTCTGCAAAGCAGCCATTTGCTTTGTCGAGTTTGTTTTTGAGGCAGTTTTTGGCCTCCAGAGCACTGAGTGGAAAGCACGGAGTCCTCCACGCGTTCTCCGGCCCTCAGCTGGCTTTCCCTGCCATGACCATCTTGCCGTGGGGTGGTGT
Source organism: Tamias sibiricus (assembly GCA_025594165.1). Taxonomy (NCBI): domain Eukaryota; kingdom Metazoa; phylum Chordata; class Mammalia; order Rodentia; family Sciuridae; genus Tamias; species Tamias sibiricus. The sequence goes on along the minus strand of CM046663.1, from coordinate 169,000,491 downwards.
GCTGGTGCCCACCGGTGCCAGGGCTGACAGACTGACGTTCACCAACGCCCACAGTCACGTAGGGCCACTCTCGTGCATCGCGTGGGGCTGGACGACTGCACAGCATCAGTGCAGGATTGTGCCCAGGGACTCACTGCCGTGAGGACATGGCCCACCCCCCCCCCCGCCCGCCCGGCCCGCGCTGGTCTCTGCTGTGCCCGTGGTTTGCCCCCTGCAGAATGCTGTGGCTGGGAGCCTGCAGGAGCTTCTCAGCTTGGGTTTCCCCCGTGAGCAACAGGCATCCAGGCTGCCTCTGGCTTTCGGAGGCACCGTGTCTCATTTCCTTTAATCGCTGACTTAGTCTTCCACTGAACGGCTGAGCCTCAGTCTGTTGATCTGAAGCAGCTATTTTAGTTTTTATCTTGCAAAGGAGGAGACTGAAAATTCTGGAGAAATATAAATGGATCTGAACCCAAGCATGCCTTTTGACTCCAAATCCACCACTCCATCCAGGACTGGGGAGTGCATGTCACTTCCCATTGACTTTCTGCTTCAGTGGCAAGTGACATTCAGTGGTCATTAGTGTGCCATTTCACGTCAGTTTTGCGAATAAGATCGGGGATCTACAGCACTTCAGCTGGGCACTTCTTGGGAGGCAAACAAGGTGTGGGTGCACCAGGCCTGCGGGACGTGTTGCTGTAAGGAGGGGCCCTCCAGCCTCCTAGTGCCTCTGCCACACCTGGGGATGCATGTGGCAGCCGCCTGGCAGTGATGACCACCTGGGGACCAATCACCCACCTGATGGAAGCTGAAGGAGCTGACAGCTCCTGTGTTGGGCTTGGGGACAGAGACTTTGAGGAAGGATGACACACAGGAAACTTGGCTGCTGGCTTGTCCCCTTCCCTTCTCAGCAAAGCCCCTGTGTAGGAGCCCTGTTTGGGGATTGACTTGAATTGTAGTTGCGGCTCCGTTGCTCCAAGCGCTTCAGGCGACAACACCCCTGGACTCATGCTGCAAAGCATTGGCTCTCCTTGAGTCCTAGGATTGGAGTGGTGACCACTTCCTCTGGGAGTCCATATTTGGATCTCAGCTTTCACCATCAAGAAAACCTCTAAGTATTTTAACAGAAAGCTCCTGATTAAATTGATCTCCTCGGGACCGCAACCTCCCCGGCCTGTGCTAGGCCACAGGGAGACTTTTGCTCTGGTAGCTATTTGTGGATGTCTGTGGTATGAGTTTCTACTTGCTCTGCTCAGCCACCCAGATTTAGCTATTTAAGTTTCCCTCATAAATCAGCCACTCTGAGCATCTTAATCATCTCCTTCCAGTTTGTCTATAGCTCCCTGCCCTCCGAGAAATAAATTACCCGCAATTACTTAAAGTTAGTAATTGAATTTATTTTAGTGGTAGAGAGAAAATTTATCCATTTTGCTAGTAATTTGTAGTCATTTTTAGTAATTGATAGTAATTTTCTAGTAAATACTAATTAAATGTTTCACTAAGTAAAAGAAGTATAGAGTAATGTATTCACTAAGCATTAGTATTTCCAATTTATCTTTATACCAGCAAGTGATTTAGGTTGAGTTGATAGGGTCTAGTAGAATCATTCTCATGTGTTAAGCTTTAAGAAAGCAACGGAGGTGGAGAAGTAAAGGGTGCACACGTCGTGATCAGCTGCTGCAATCCAGATGGGGAAACGGCAGAGCAGGACCTCGGTGCTCGTCTAGCATCCGATGCAGTCAGTGGAGGACGCAGCCCCTCGACCTTAGACTTCGGCTCCACCCAAACAGATGGAGCTGTGTGCAGAGAAATGCGCCCTGAGCCAGGCTCCTGGCGCCCACAGGAGGCGGGTGGCCCTACCATTAGGCTTTCTTCCCGCGTGGGTTGGAAGTTTCCAGCTGCACTGTGGATGAGTCCGCGCCCGGGTCAGCAAGAGCCTCAACCACACTCTGGGCCTCCCCGAAGCTGAGCTCGCTTTTCCAGCGGGTCTGCAAGCGAATCCTGCTCCACTGACCGCCGAGAGGGGCTCATTTCAGGGAACACGTCCATTAGCCCCTGCTAGTGGCAGGGGCCGAGTTTTTAAACGGTAAGTTATTTCCTCTCAAAGGGAGTCACTGAGAGCTCCTCCAGGCTCGCGCGCACAGCGGGGCGCACCCGGTGGCCGGAGCTTCCTGCGCCCCAAGGCCTGTCTTGGCCTGGCCCGTCTCAGTGCGTGTTTACTACGGGGAAAGGGAGAGGCCGTGGTTTCCCCCAGGACGAGCTCCTACTTAGAAAATGTTATCCCTTAGGATTAGTTAAGTAAAGGGAATTGCCACAATTAATAAACTCGGAGCCACAAATCCCACAGAGGCGCTGCTCCCTGATTGGGGCTGTGGCGCAGAGCTGTGCGGAGCCTCCCTCTTGGCCTCCGTCTCCTGAGCAGCAGAAGGAGGGGTTAACCCAGACCGCCACTGTGACCCGACGGTTTTTTTTTTTTACGGTAGAAAAACATGATTAGAATACATTTTCATGTTTATTTAAAATGCGATACTCAGGCATGAGAAATCTCTCAAACCTAAACAAACAAGGCTTTGAAATCTTCCATTCTTCCCAAATTTGATTAAAATATTAGCATATTTTCTTTCAAACTGTTTTTCCCTCTTTTTTTTTTTTTTAGTCATAAGCATTCAGATCATAGAATTGGTTTTATTTTCCCTTATATCATATTACATTTGGAAAAATGTTATAGTCTACATAAAGAGAGTTTTTAATGATTACATAATATTCCCTCAGATGTAACAACTATAATTTCCTTAGACATTCTTTTATCTTTTGACATTTGGGTTGTTTTAAAATTTTTATTACAAATAACACTTCTGTGAATCTTTATAAAGCTTTTTATATATTTAGATGATTTTCTTTGGTTAGATTCCCAGAACAAAATTATGAGGTCAAAGGGCATGAATATTTTAAGCCTGGAGCTGCTCACTGCCAGATAGTCTTACAAGTGTGCCACCCTGGTGCACCCTGCTCTGGGGCACCCTGGCCTGGCAGTACCAACAGGCTGGGTCCCTTCCCCGCTTGTACCTTTCTTCTGGACAATACTGTTACAAATTTCTGCTAGTTGAAGGAGTGGATTTGTGCCATGTTCAATCTTCACTTTTGGGTCCATCATTTGGCTAAATATGTTTTCTGTATGTTAAAACGTGTATTATTTCCCCCGGAGTTGCTTGTTTCTGCTGTTTTTGCATTAGTCTGCTGGTGTGTGTGTGTATGTTTGTCTTATGCACCTAGAGGAGCTATTTATGTAATAAAGTAATTAACCCTTAATCATATTTCTGCACATCTATTTTCTAATTGCCTTGGTTTCTAAGTTGGTTTCAAGCTCTTAAACAATTTGGTGGCGATGCGGCCTTTCTAATTCCCTTCCATTGAGTGCCCAGTATACAAGGACACGAGCCAACACAGCAGAAACCTCTTCAATCAAGATGCGGGTGTTTTCAATATCCATGTGGGCCTGGCTTCTAGAAACCTTTCTTTCCTAGCCAAGGAACCCTCATATGAATTAAATATGAAACTTCCTTCCCTCACACAAAGTAAACACGTGATGATATACTTCTTGTCCCCATTACAAATCTGAGGGGAGCCTGCTCTCTGATCTCACATAAAACAGGTGACTCTTCAATTAAACATAAATTTTCAATTAAAGGACATCCCTCTGGGTGGTGGTGTGCAGTCCCCGCCCCAGCTGGGCAGAGGCTGCCTGGGCAGCCTCGCAGGTCCAGCTGCTGTTGGCGAGGAGCAGGCTCCCCAGCGACTCCTGGGAGTGCGGGCTCAGCTGGCTGCCCGTGGAGCCACGGCCTGGGCAGAGGGGCCCCCAGCCCTGCCGTGATGCCCACTGTGCAGGGCAGGGCCGAACCCTTTGAAAACTGGGGGAGAGCTCTCTCTTTCCAGCCCCAGAGCCCCGGAGCCAGGTCAGCTCAGCATGGAGCTCCAAGGTTACTTGAAAATGCCACCTTCCAGGGAAAGATCCAAGGGCTGTAGGCTTCTTGGGGGCACGTTTCATGTACTCAGGCCCAGCCAGGCCCCTTCTCTGTCTTTTCTGCAATAGCACCATGAAAAGTTGCACATTCTTCTGCCTAAGAATTTAAAACAAGTCTTGCAAACTTCAAAACTTTCAACAGTTAGAACAAGTCAAATCCCCTGGAACCCTTCCTGCCCCTCTCATTACAGGGTCCTTCTCTGAGGATGCTGTGCTGTGCCTTTGTGTGCAATTATACACACACCCAGAGCATGGCATGTGTGTGACTGTGGACGTGTGTACCGGGGGGCTGTGCAAGTGTGTGCATGTGTATATGTGGTGTATGTGTGTGCACTCATGTATGCATGGGCCTATATGTGTGTGTGTCAGAGGTTGTGTACATGTGTGAGCATGCTGTATGTGCATTTAGAAGTGTGCATGTGTGTGCATGTATGTGGCATGGGCCATACCATGCATGTTCTGCAGCCTGCTCTTGCCTCTTAACCCGTGTGGAGACCTCTCCTCTCCAGCACACTCAGCACCATCTCATCCTACTGTGGCTCTTGTAGGAATGAGAAGAACAGGTTGGGAGTGAGTGAATATGGGAAAATCAGACCAGGAGAGATCCTATAGTTACTTGGACACCAGCCCCTGTGAGCTAAGGCCAGCTCTTTCCCATCAAATTTTACTTTTTTCATCTCCATGAAAACCCTGAGGCTTCTTCCAACTGCAGGTTTCTAGATGGAAACGGTTGTTTGATAGAAGAGTCATGAACTCTTAGAGAGTTTACCTCTGGAGGAAGAAAAGACACAGGCAGTCCTGCCTGTGAATGGTTTGACCATAATATTTTGACTTCATGATGGTGTAAAGGTGAATTCACGTGGTCCTTCTGTTTTATACTTTGAGTCACAATAGTGAATAAATGACGAGAACTACTGAACACTTTATTATGAAATAGGGCTTGGGTGAGATGCCCTTGCCCAACTCCAAGCTAGAGGGAGTGCACTGAGCATGTCTAAGGTAAGCGAGGCTGAGCTATGCTTTGGGGAGCTAGGGGTATTAAATGACTTTTTGACTTAGGATATTTTCAACTTATGATGGGTTTGTAGGGAAATTATTGCATTGCAAGTCAAGAAATACCTGTGCTTATAGGCTTATTATTTAAGAATTAAGAATTGTAGCAGTCAAGATGTGCATTTCATCAACACGATGTGCAATATTGTTGCAGGTATCTAAAAATGACTTCGCAATCAGTGGCATCTCACGCCACACACAGCAAGAAGCAACTGAGAACACTTGGAGGACCAGGTTGGAGCCTCCTGCTAGCCACCTTGGTGGGCCAGTTCCCAGTCACTCTGGTCTCTGCCTCAATTTCTTCATCTGGAGATGGGAAGATTTTCTGCAGCCAGAGGAACAGAATGGAATAATAATGTATGTGAGGGCTGGGGTTGTGGCTCAGCGGTAGAGCGCTCGCCTAGCACGTGCGCGGCCCGGGTTCCATCCTCAGCACCACATACAAATAAACCCATTGTGTACAGCTAAAGCAAATAAATAAATATCTAAAAAAAAGATATTTATAAAAGAAATAATGTATGTGAGAGTGCACATGTGAACTATGAAAAGACACAATGATGGAAATTATTGTGATGAAGACAGCAAGTGCCAACACCTACGGTGAGGAGGAACTGAAACTGACTCTGGAAATGGATTCCCCTAAAGGAGCTACAGGAAATCTTCAAGGGACTTGCAGCTTCTGCAACATGCTTGTCTTGCTGCACAGGAAGTTCTAAGAGGACACATCTGCCCACCACTGGAGACGTCGTCACACTGAGGGAAGAGTCGGGGCCAGCTGTGCAGAACTGACGAGCCCAGTCTGTGCTTCAGCTCACCGTGATGGAGTTCACACAGGAGCATACATGTGACCAGCTTCCGTGCAGGCTGGGTGTCCCAGGTTGTTCTGTGACCAGCTATGAGCTAGCAGTAGGTGGCTTAACACGGCCGCCCTGGCTGGGTCAGGCCCCTCAGGCCTTCAGTGCAGATTCTGGGGTGGGGCTGAGGACCTGGCGGCCTTCCTTTCTGGGACAGGCAGCCACGGAAGCCTGCAGGGTGCATCCATCTGCATACCTCGTGGCTCACACTTGCATAGTCCATGGGTTGGTCCTCTTCTGCTCCATCACCCAAGGGAGCCCTGGAGGGTAGTTGGGTGGACGCTGTTCAGCTGCTGCTATTCCCATCTGGGTGTGTTCTAGCTTCAGTGCTGGCTGACCCCAGCCTCAGTGTTCTTGTGGTCATTTAGTACAATAAAGAAGAAGGGGATGTATAATTGTCGTCTTCAAAATATTCTGTTATATTTAAGGAAAGCCAAATCAAAAGATAGGACAAGGTGACACAGTTTCAAAAGGAAACTCTGTTGGAAATTCATACAAACCAGTGTTATACAAAAATCAACCAGCACCCAGTAAGAGCTTGAACACAGTGCAGGCTTGAAGTTTAACAAACAGATGTGCAACCTGGCCCTCCCAGGAAGGTACCTCTTTTCTTTCTTCCTTTTTAAAAAATGACTTATATCAGGTAGTCAAAGTTGAGCTCAAATAAAAAGTTCAGCATTTAAAATTCAACAATGTTCATCTAGCACAGGCTGATGCATGTGTAAAAAGATCTGCTTCTTATAAAGATCTCCAATTTAATTAAGAAAAACTAATATCAAAGCAGTTTTTTGCATTTAAAATTCGTGTTTAAACTTCTCCTAGATTAACTGGGCTTAAACAGTTGCGATTCCTGACTTTAACAGCATTATAAAATACATTAGAGATTGAGAGGATAAAATTCTGCCATGTTAGGTTACAACCTAACTGCTATTTGCAGTTGTAAGGAGTACTAATGGCACAGGGACAAGATTTATTGTCGCAAAGACATTCTGCTTAACATTAGCCTTGTCATTCCATTAATAATGACTGCTTATGAGCCATCTCGTAGGCATCTCTGTTGTCCTGAAAACTTAAAACTCACAGCACAATCCTTTACGACGGTTACATTGCCCCCTCTGGGTATTCCTGACCATTATCCCATTTGGTTATATTCAAAACTGCTGCCTCCGGAGAGAGCATTAGGGCGACCTCTCACCTTCCAATATTCTTGGTTCAAATGGCGTAATAACATGTAGTGAATATTTACAAGCACACTTATACTATAATAGAGTACTGCTGTGAACATTAGCACATATTTTCTGCTCAATCAGGCTTTGATGTAGAGCTTGCCGTGCACCCCAGAGAAAATGCAGTCCCCAGTAAGCTGTGCTAGTCAAACACCCTTGAACCTAAGCAGCTTACACGACGGAAGCTGCCGAGCAGCAAGGCCCGGATTCCGCGGAGACCCGAGTTCCTGGGATGCAGGTGTCCTCGCAGGCAGGAGCCCTCAGTTCCTGGAATCCGAAGGGATCAGCTCTGCCCTTCTCCAGAGAAAGCAAGCCGAAGCCCTCTGACACCTGGCACCAGGTGGCCTGGTGACCTTCCAGGCCTTTACATTTTTTAATCATTTTTTTTTCCTTAAAAAGAAAAAAAATTATTCTCTGCTCGGAATAAAGGGGGAGAGGACTCCGCTGCCTGTTCCTCCTTTCCACTCAACTCGGGGCATTCCTCAGCCCTGCCCCTCTGCCCAGCTCTCTGGGAATTTTAAGGACCTGCTCTTTCCACTAGAGATGCCTCTTCTGTTGGCCACGCCCATTGTCTTGGCTCCACCCCTCCACAGTGGCTTAGGTCTCCTAAGGGCTCAGCCCCGCCCATGTTTGGCCCCGCCCCTGGTAACCCCTCCCCCAGGCGCAAGCCCCGCCCCTCCCTTCTTCCTAAAGCCTTTCCAACTTCCGCAACTCCTCTGGGCTGAGCAGAGACGGGCTTTGGGAACGTATCTTGCTTACTCTTTTGCCTGTCTTCTTTACAGGAATTGGAGGACCAGAACTTTCTCTGGAGAGCCCCATCCAAGGACCCTAGGGCTGCTGGCTTTGTGTGCCCAGCGGGTTTTGGTGTGAACAGCCTGCCTGGTAGGAGGGGTGGTAGGTCCTTGAACACAGAAACGGGAGAACCTGTCTGTCTGTCCCACTGTCTGCTTATAACTTACTTTCCCTCCTTTTTGCAGAGCTAGCATAAATAAGATTATTGGATTTTTCAGGCGATTTCTGCCTCGCAAATTCAAGAGGTCAGAGGCGTCTAATAAGATTCCTATAATTCAAAGGAACCTCGTTGGAAGGTCGGCCATCAACAGTAATTGCATAGCTGTCACGGGGCCTGTCTGTCATGCCTCCTGTGAAGATTTATGCTTAAATTTACTGGTGCCGCAGGGGTCCGCACTCCTGTGTTCCCGCCCTGTCCTCCAATGCTGGGTGAGCAGGGTGAGGAGAGGTGGTTCTCCTATAGGCCCCGCCTCTGGCTTGGGCAGACATGGGCAGCTTGGCGTGTTTGTGGGGTAGGAGGCTGAACGGTGGCCTATGAATGGGAATTTGCCTGTTGTCAGCGGGACCCAGTCTGACCGTGGTCGTGGTGGGTGTCCAGAGCCACATGATGCTCATGTGTGTGTTTGGTGACTGTTGGCTGGTGATCCCGTGCACCCGTTTGTGCTGTGAGTTATCAGCGTGAATGGCAGTGATGGGACAAGAGACTGCCTCCTTTCCCAGGAACGGTTATTTATGGTGGGAGCTTGTTATACTACAAGTCATTAAGCAGGTTGAGATTTACCACAGGTTAAGCCATGCATCCTCTTAAACAACCACCTATATTGGAAGCCTGATATCGCTTGGTCAGGTTATAACAGCATGAGTCTGTCTCCTGTTTTATTGCTGGGTCAGCGTTAGGGTGGGGTGAGCCATTGCTACTTAGTGGGAGTTAAGAAAGCCTTTTGGCGTTTCGTGCATTTTATGAAACTGCGCTGTCCTTGTCTGCACGGGGCAGTGCCTGTGCTGAGTTTCCCCCTTTCCTCTCTAACTGCTTCTTTATCCTAATTTTCCTGGAGAGTTTTCACTATCATTTATTCAGTGCTTATTATGTGCTGCACGCTGCCCTTAGCACTTGATATGAGATATGTGATTTGGTTTTTTAGCAACTCCTAGGGGGAGCTGTCCTTGTCCCCACTGGCACTTGAAGAACCTAAAGCTCAGACGTGTTAAGACACTGCCCTGGATCCCACAGCTGGAATGCAGCACAGCTGGAACTCCAAAAATCAGAAGATGCTTGTCACTGCCATCTTAAAAGTTGTGAGAATTGCTTTTTATTTTACAGAAGTATCTTGAGGTTTAAGACACAAGGCACAGTTGTCAGTCTCCCTTTTGCAAGGCCTGTTTAGGTTTGGGCATATATATTGCTATGTTTTCTAATTAAGCAGCAACCACTTCATCATCAAGAGCCTCTCTTGAGTCCAGAGGTGTTTGTTGAGCATCTGCTATGGCAGCCTTTGTTAACTGCCAAGGGAAGATGATTGGACGCCGACGGGGAGAGGACGAGGAGGCCAGTGATGGAAGTGAAGAGTGTTTACATCCATGAAGGGGATTTATTGAAGATTTTCGGGGAGAGGGCATTGATCTCATTCCTCCGGGGAGCCTTCAGAAAAGCCACATCTAGCTGTGTTTTATGACCCAGGAGAACGCCTTTTCTCACGCACCAGCTTTTCCATAAGAGTCCCAGTGCTGCACCTGGTACTTGAAGCCAAAGGTAGGGCTCATGTTGCCCAGGGAGAAAGAACAGACGGGGACGGAATGGATCTTGAGATGCTTCCCTACAAGAAGGAGAGAGATGAGGGCTCAGGTTGTGTCAGAAACAGAGCCAGAGGTGTCGGAGGACAGCCAGACCATGATGGAGCTGGGGAAGACAGTGGTGTGAGAGGAAGGCAAGGTGAGAGGGCAGAACCTGCCTGAGGTCACACAGGAGCACGGCCTTGTGAGGTGAGAACTGCGGGGTCACCGTGGACTTGGTCAGAGAGGTGAAAGCAGGCAGAGCCCGGCTGTGGGCGCAGCGGGCTGGGAGTGAGGGAGGGCTCAGGCCTGGAGGGGAGCTGGGAGGGGAGGAGGGGGCCTGTGTGGTTTTGGGTTGGTTTTCACAGATTCATTAAAAGAAGAATCCAGAGATGAATGACACAGGAAGGAAAGGTCATGATGTTGGTAGGAGGCCTTTACAGCAGGAAGTGGAGCACATCACGAGGGACGGTTTAGAGATTTCACTTTAATAGGGTGGACACTTGCCCCTCGCCCAGAGTTTGGCCCATCCCTAAGGAACTTAGCAAGTGTGCAAGAAGCATTCTTTCCCACACCGGGCTGTGTGACAAGTCCGGTGTCACGTTTTCTCATGGCCAGCTGTGCAGGTGTCTCATCAGGGCTCCTTCCCTCCCTCTGTCCCCTCCTCCCTGCCGGCGTCTGTCCTTAAGGACCCCAGAACGCCTCTCCCGCCTCTGCGGATGCTGCCTTCTGAGGCCTGTGTGCACCCGGGGCAGGCCTGGCCTGAGCCCGCAGGCTGCAGGGCCCCTTCCCCAGTGCACGTTCTGTCCCTCCCTGCAGGCTCCACCTCAGGTCAGGAGAGCAGCCACGGGCCGCAGGCAGCCGTGTCTGCGCTTGGCTCCTCCTGGGCGCTGGAACTTGAACCTCATGGCATTTCGAGGAGTCTCAAAATATTGTCCTCTTTAGACTCTTCAGCCATTTAACGTAAAAGCCATTCTTAGCTCCGGGTCACACGCGGTATGCAGAGGGCTGGACGGGGCCGTTTCTCCCAAAGAGACTGTGGCCTCTTCAGGTGGCCTCCCTCCCTCTCGCCCTGGTCCAGCGCTTCCTGAGGAGAGAGAGCAGTGAGCGTGCCTAGAAAGGCACGTGCGTTTCCCTTTTTAAGATGTGCCCAGGGGTAAAATTCCTTTAAGATGTGAGCTGCATTTTCCTCGGGTCTTCTACTGGGTGTCGCGGTGGGAGGACACACTGTGTCCCTTGATGCGTGATGGAGCCGTCCTCAGGGAGCCAGAGCGCCTGTTCCCATGTTAACTGGGCTACAAGTGACCAAGTTCAGGTAGTTTCCGCGGTAGGAGACAAAGCTTCTTTCCTTCTGCAGCACCCACGGTGCAAGCACAGGGTGGACGTCCAGCAGCTCTGCCTTCCTCGTCCAGTACCCAGTCCTGCCGGGGAGCCACCTCCTGGGGAGCCCTTCGGGTCCTCTCCTGAGGGAGGCAGTGTGGCGCCCCCTCCCCCAGGGCCACGCCCCTCCGCGGGCAGGTGTCCACCCCGAGGACATGCAGCCTGGTGATGTGGCCCTGCTGGTCCTTGTTTTCTGTGACTTGCTTCATCTTCGTGTCTCTCGATCTGCAGAGGGAGCCACGACCTCCCCGGTTAGGGAGGTTGACTTCCAGACGTGGAGCACTTCTCCATTTGTCTTGTTTGCTTGCACCGTAAGCGTGCTGGGTGTTCTGTACCTGGGGCCTGTTGGAAACTGAGCACGTGCCCGTGTCTTGTTGACTTGCTCCAGCCACCGTGTGCCTCCTGGGGGCAGTCCCACCACCAGGCCACCACCTTTGCCAGCACGTTAAACTCGCCCCATTTCTCCCCACCTCCCTTTCACAGCCAGGTTCCGTGATGATACTAGAAGGGAAATGGAGCCTGGCTCGAGTATCCGCTGTGCTTGGGACTGTCACCAGGCCACTCGAGGGCCGTCTCCCGCCGCCTTGTCAGTTCTGTTCTCGTTCTCCTGGGGCCCTGAGGTGGGAGGTTAGAACCTCATTTGGGAGATAAGGAAACTGAGCCTTTGAGTGGGTCCCTGGATCCCCGAGGCCACCAGGTTGGAAGGGGCTCCTGGCAACAGAGGCAGGCAGGGGGCGCAGGGCGTCTGTGGGGTGCACATCAGCCTCCGGGGCTTGATCCAAGGCCTGTGGGCGCAGCATCTGCAGAGCTGCTGGGAGGTGTCTGAAGGGGAACGTGGCTGGAACCCTGGGGAGCCGTGGGAACAGCCCGGCCGGGCGTGGGAGGGGGCTTCGCAGACACGGCGCTGTGAGAGGGGCAGTGGCTCCCAGCAGCCTCTCCACGGTGCAGCCAGAAACCAGAGCCGTGGAGGGCAGCTCCTCGGACGCCGGCTCTCCATCCCCTTGGTTCTCTTTGCACCGGAGAGCCGCTGCAGCCAGCGACAGCTCCGACATCTCAGGATGTGAGCTGAATTCATCCATATTTCAGAAAGCTTGGGAGCTCACCTCTGGGGTCCAGGAAGCTCAGGCAGCGAGGCGGCAATGTGGGCTTCAGTAAATATCTCTCCCTCCTAGCTCAGGGAATCCCCCGAGAAGATTTTGGACACAGATCATTATTGATATATTGGAAGTGTCTTCAACCATATCAGGTGGGGGTGGGGGACTAGGATGCCAAATGGCCGATACGTCTGTGAGAGTCATCTTCATGATTGATACCCAGCCTTGCTGCCAAGGCGAATGCACGGCTGTGCCCATTCATCTCAGCCTAAATATGGATGTATATCGACGTACCCATTAAATGACGCGGGCTTCTGAGACATAAGATCAGATTAGATAAGCTCCTAAATTTCTTTTTTTAAAATATGCAGAGAAGAGGAGTTGAAATACCAGGTGCTGATGGGGACGAAGGGTCTAGGAGGAATTGACAAACATCTTGGAATTCAGAATTAATGCCTTAAACTTTAGGCCTCTTTAGCAATCAATACGTACACAAAACTCTCATTAATGTTCACAGGGGTTAAGACGTGCATATCAACAGCAGCCCATTTTATTTCCCAGTCTCTGCCCCGTTGGGTGTGGGCTGTCTGTGCGGAAGACAGTGCCTGCCGGGGAGTTTATCCCGTAAGGCTGAAGAGGTTCAATGGCAGATCTCGTCCTGTGGCTGCGTTTTTATCTCAGACGAGCCTCCCCCAAATCTGTCTACTGCCCCAGCCAACAGCAATCCGGAGCAGACCCCAGAGTTTCTCAGCTCCTACGCTCACCTGATCCCTGCCGGGGCTCAGGTGGCTGCGCCTCCTTCCAGTCTCTAGGAGCCTGCTGATCTTGATACCTTGTCCTTCCAAAGGAGGGGGCCAGAAATGACTACCTCTGGCAGCCAGCCGCGACCCAGACCACTGACATGCGGCCTGTAATTTATCATAAAAGGTTACCGGGTTTCCTTGTCCCACTCTGTTATTAATCAGAACGCTTTGGCAGCTTGTGACCTATAAACACTCATTACGTTTGGACTTTTTCATAAACAGCAACATTTCCTTCTGTTTTTAGAGGAAAAATTTGTGTCATCCTGCCTTCTTGTTCACCCTGACTGTGGCGTTGGGTGAGCTGGTATCTTATGAAGACACACAGGTCAGGTGCTCAGTGGCAGGTTGTGTCTGTGTGGGTCCCAGGAGTCGAGTGTCTTCAGGGGCTGGGTGTGGGCGGTGGCAGATGCTCCCAGCTACAGACAGACCTCCTCACCAGGGGCCTTTGGTTCCCTCTAGGGAAGAGCACTTTTTCAAAGTAGGGACTGTTTCAAGCATTCCAGAAAGAATAGAGACCATGGACAAGTCCCCAAGCAGTCGCATCTTCATCCTGTCTTAGCCTTAAAGATGAAGTGGCCCTGTGTCCCATGCTCCCGACCTAGACATGCCTCTCAGTCCCTTAGTGTTCACATTTCCGTGTGTATTTCACACCTTAGGATCTGTCTGTGTTACAGCAATGTCATCCCTGGTGGTTGGCAGATTTGAAAACGTGTCTATGTGTGCTGTCTGTGTCTTGGTTGTTTCATTCCATGTTGTATTTTTGAGGTTGGGTACGTACTGCTACTTAATTTAGTTCATCAGCGCTGTGTTGCTGAATGGCTGATACAGTCTGTCCATGCTGCTATTGATGGACAGTTGGCTTGTTTTCCATTTCATCCTGTAAACAATGATATGCCCTTAGATGTTCTTGAACATCTTTCATTCACACCCTTGTACACGTACGTGAGCAGGAGTTTCCACCAAGAAATTGCATTTGCTGAGCTGTGTGGTCAGGTGCCACCAGCTCTGTTCTATGGTCCCAGGCCACTCCAAAAGCAAGTCTCTTCATGTGTTCTTACTGATGGCATGGAGATCCTTCTTCTTCCTCCCATGTACTTGACCAACAGTTGTAACAGTTGAATTTAAAGGGTTTGCCACTCGGACGGCTGTGATTGGGAACCTTGTTCTAGTTTGCTCTGCTGTAACCACTCTGAGCTGGAGCATCTTGTCTGTGCTTATTGGCCATTTAGATTACTCTTCTGCAAACTGCCTGGTCATTGTTCTATCGGGGTATCTCCTTTTTATTTAAAGGATTTAAAAAAAAAATAGAACATGTATATCTAAGTATGGTAATTTATTTCTTATGCATATTATATATACTTTTTTTCCAAGTCTATGGCTTATTCTTCTACTTAATTTCACTGTCTTTTGATATGTGAATGTTTTAACAGCAATATTATCCAATTTATTCATTTTTAAATTTTGGTGCTGAAATTGAACCTAGAGTTTCCCCCATGCTAATCATGGGTTCTACTACTGAGCTACAGCCCCGACCCCAGCATTACCAAAATCCTTCATCTTAAACATCATATATTATGAACTTTATGTGGCTTGAATCTTTTCTGTGACATAAAAGCCTAAACACTCCTACTCAATGTTAATGTAAAATGATAAGATTTGATTTCCACGTTTAGATCTTAAATCCATCTGTCAGGCATTTGAGTGTAACAGTTGGCAGTATATAATATTATGTTTTCTTTCCATAATCAATGGTCACAGTTTCATTTTTTATCAGACTATCATTTTCGTGGTGGTCGTTAAAATATTTTACTGTAAAATTCGTACAGCAGGAGGGACACACACACACACACACACTCACAATACTAAGGATAATAATATATAGTAGGAAAGCAAAATACTAAACCACGAGCTGTGCTGCATAGGACACATCTGGTACCTTAGGAAGCCCCAGGGCCCTTCCAGATTGCATCCCTTCTCACCCCTCACAGTCTCTAATAATTGGCATCTGGGTTACCTACTGTTTTCTTGCACATCCTTACACAATGCAGTCTTTTTATTAAAATTAAATGTCTTTATTTCATTTTTTAGTTGTTGAGGGACCTTTATTTTATTTAATTGTTTATATGTGGTGCTGAGCTCGAACCCAGAGCCTCACACAGGCTCAGCAGGTGCTCTTCGACTGAGCCACAACCCCTGCCCACAATGCAGTCTTCAGCTTTGTCTTTCTTTCAACTCTATAGAAGTGGAAGTATACCGTTTTGTTATTTTTTTGGCTTCTCTTCTGTTCCATTGGCCCGTTAGCTTTCCCCATGGTGAGGTTTCACCCCTTATCTAATATGACTTTTGATAGACTCAAGATGAGACCCCCCCCCAGTTGTGTATTTATCTCAGCATTCTCTCAACTATTCTTGACCCTCTGCTATTTCAATTGAATTTCAAGATAAGCTTGTAAAATTTTGTGAAAAATGCTCTTGGTATTGTGACTGTAATTGCAACGACTTTATGGGCTGATCTTGGCAGGTTTGACATAGGTATGACATGAAATGCTCTAATTCAAGTCCATGACATGTTGTCTTATTTGTTGAGGTCTTGCTTTATATTCTTTGAAATATTTCATGCCTTTTAGGAACATATCTTAGAAGTGTCCTCATACAAATACTTTTTAGGTTTATTTCCAAGGAACCTTTATATTCGTTGTTACTGTGAATGGGAATGTTAGCATTGATGTTGTGTAATTGAATGTGTGGTACTGGAACTTACTTTCATTTGTTGATTTGTGTGTTCTTTTTTATTGCTGCTGTGAAAATTTATTGTTAACTTAGTGTCTTAAAAAAAACATGAGTTTATTTCCTTGTGGTTTTGTAGGTCAGAAGTATGGCCTGGCTTCACTGGACTATGGTGAAGATGCCGGCAGAATCCTACTCCTTTTAGGAGGCTCTGGGAGAATCTGACACTTCATTTTCTCCACTCTCTAGAGGCCACTCACATTCTTTGGATCATGGCAATTCCCTCCATCTTCAACATCAGTGACATTGCATCTCTTCAACCTTCTTCCATTATCATAGCTATGATTTAAGAGGGCATAAGTTAGATTGGGCCCACTTTAGATCATATAGGATAATCTCTGCATCTTGAGATCCTTTACCTTAATCAGACTCTTGAAGTCCTTTTGCCACGTAAATGTGTGTACTCAAGGGTTCTGGGAATTAGGATGTGGGCATCTTTGGGGACTGTTATTCTACCTATCACAATTCCATAGCTAATTTCCATGCTAAATTCTTTCTAATATTTGTCCATTAATTTTCTTGAATTTATAAGCAGACATATCATGTCTTCTTTTGCTATTTCTAAGACATTAATTTATTTTTCTTTACTTGTTGCATTGGCTAGTGCCTCTAGAGCAATATTAAATATATATAGCAATAGTAGGCATTCATGTCCTTGATTTTAAACAGAACTTTTGAAGTGTTAGGCTTAATTGTAGGCTTAATTTGGTGACTTCATTGTTGTATTCCTGATATCACTTAATTTGAAGTGTAGGCTTAATTTGAAGTGTTAGGCTAAATTGTAATTTGTTTTGTAGATTTTGAATTGTAGGTTTTGAATAAGTATCCTTTATCAAGGTAAGGAAATTGCTTATTATTTCCAGTTTAAAATTTTGTTTATAAATATTATCATTAGTCTACAAATATGATTGAGAATTTAAAAAACTTATCTATGTGATCCTGCCAGTTTGAGCTTGATGTCAGGTTTTGAAGCTATAAATTGTTAGTGTCTTCTTGATTTTTTTCTTGATATAGTGTTATTATTTATGAATATTAATATTTTGCCTAAATGTTATTTTTGCTATATTAGTATAGCTAGCACATCTTTTTCTTTTGGATAAAATATACTTGTTATTATTTCAATTTTTTTTGCATGGTTTCATCTTATGTATGATCCTTAGAAGTCACATATACCTAGAGTTCTTAAAACTCTTCAAATCCAATCATATAACATGAGATTTTGATATATAAATTTAACCCATTAATATTTATTGTGATTAATGAACATATTTGTTCTCATATGTGCTATCTTAATTTATTTTTAATATCAGTTTCTTTTTTTTTTACTGTTTATTTTCTCTTTCTCCATCCACTGTTTCTTTGCCTTATTTTCATCTTTTTCATTGCCTTGAAAATTAACAAAATACTTTATTATTATACATTTTTCCTACTTTGAAAGATATACATTATTTCTATTCTTTTAATGATAATTCTTAAATTTTAAAAATATTTAACTAAAATTTTTCTCATAAAGGCTAGAATTGTTCAGTATTTTTAGTTCCTTTATTCTGACCACCATAAGGACCTTAGCAGCTGAGGAGCAAGCTCTTATCTTGTGTATTGTTTTTAGAGATTGTTTTATCACTATTTTTTTTTTACATAAAAGGCTGTTATTTTGTAAATTAATAGTTAAATTTACTGTTATGTGTTTTATCTGTTTGAATGCTCATTTTTGTTTCTCCTTCACCTTAAATTCCTTTGCATTTACACTTTGCCTCCTTGAAGTGCATGCAGTCACAGTTTTAATTTTCGAATTGAGGACATGTAGGTTATATATTCACTGAATCTTTGCACGCCTTAAATTTTCCTACTTTTGTTATCACTCTTGACTAATAGTTTGACTGGCTTGAAAATTTTGGTGAAGGTTACTTTTAACTCACCCCCTCCACTTTGAAGACATTACTTCCTTGCCTTATGGAATCTCTGGTTGATGATAAATTTTTTGGCATTGTAATTATCATTCCTTTATAGGCAAACACTTTTTTGGGGGGGAAGCTTTTGAGGGTGTTTCTTTATTGTGGATGTTCTATATTTTTATAAGTTATTTTAATTTATTCTGATGGATTATTATTATAATCTGAGAACCTTTGTCTTTCTCAATTCTATAAAGTTTTAGCCACTGTTTATTTTAAATGATCTGATATTACTTGTCTCCTTTTCAGCATGAAGAGTTCCAATTTGCTACATCTCAGAGCAGCTCTCGACCTACCGTCCCTGTTTTGTAAGAGGTTTTTCATACATTAAAAACTTGTGGCCACCCTTTGAGCCTGGTGTGATTTCAATTCTCCATTCTCTCTTACTCTCTGCTGTGGACTACGTTCTCGTTGGAGTTCATCCTGTCTTATGCATTTAGAATGTCTTCAGTGACAATTTCTAAGCTGTTCTAATGAGTCTCTTTTCTCGCTTCGTCTGGGCTTGCTTGTTACTGATGGAGATGCCGGACACCTGTGTGCTTCAGCATTCTGCACTCGCTTGTGTTAAAGGCGCCACGGGCGGCGTGGTGACTGGAGGGAGTCCACACTGCCCTGTGCCTCGTGTCCTTTGTCTGAGCTCTGCTTTGGGACTGTGGTGCGTGGGCATTGGGTGGGTGGGAGGCTGTGTGGCGCTGCGGCTTGCATTTGCCTTCTGTCTTCTCCTTTCCTCCCCCTCTGGTGTTCGGCCAGGGCCTGGGCACAGCCCGTGTGGCCGATGCGGTACTGGAGCTTTTGCTCTGCCCTGGCATTGGGCACATTGCTGACGGGGGCACGAGGCACCAGGTGTAAGAGTTGACCTGGGTCTCTTCCAGCTCCCCTGGTGGGGATGGAGGGGCTGTCCCCACTCCCGCCTTCCCCAGCGGGTCTTGGCTCCACTGTCTGCCCTCCACGCTGCTCTGGAGCCTCACTGCCTTTCCACAGGAATTCAGCTCCTGCTCCTGCCCCAGGCAGCCGCCACCTCCTCCTCATGGGCTGTCCCCTCTGCTCCTCTCCAGTTTGGTGGTGGAGCCTGGCTGTGTCGCTTTGGTTTTGTCTGGAGAGCCAAATGCTGCGTAACTTGGCTCCTTGCCGTGGCAGCGCAGGGCCACTCAGTGGGGCCCAGTGTTTGCTGGACGGTCATCCTGTTGGCTTCATCTTTTGGGGGACTTTGATATTCAAGTTGTCTTTTCTGTAGGAAAAACTACTTAATTTTGGTGACTTCCATTGTCGTGTTCCTGATACCATCGGCACCCCTCTGTGTTCACGAGTGTGTGGCTTTAGGAGAAAGCATGTTGTGTGTACCTCCGCAGGAATCCGCACCAAGCTCCCTACAGCGCTGGCCCCCTGGCCTTGCGAGTTCACACTCTGTGGTTTCCTTATTGACAACGTCTTGTTCATTTACCAAATATACCCCCAGTGTACCCTGCACCACACAATGGCCGTGCCTGCTGTCTGGCTGGCGAGGTGTGGCCAGGGAGCCTGTTGCCGCCACAGATTCTCAGCCCCTCCCAGGCCGACTGAGCCTGCGGCTGCATTGGAAACAAGATTCCCAGGTGGTTTGTGGGCGTGGAGTCTGAGGTGTGCCACCTCGTAGTTGGGGCAGCCACACTCCTGGGTAGTTATTTCTGGGCCTCCTGTTGGGTTCACACATTGTCCTCATTTGGACGATAAATCATGGTCATCTCCTCACAGTGAACCATGGAGACTTCACCCTCTGAAGTCTTAAGAGTCCATAGATACACCTGTGGAGACAGGGAGGCTGTAGTGATGGTTTTGTACTAACTCTTTAAAAAAACAAAACAAAACAACAACAACAACAAAACAAAAGCGAAAGGTTTTCATCTCCATGGTCTGGAGTCAGGCTCTGTCCTCTGCTCTGGGAGGCGTGAAGCTGGAGGGGGCTGTCAGTGTGAGTGCCCCTGTAGCTGCCTGTGCATTGCTTCCCATGGTTCTGGAAGCCGGAACTCCTCCAGAGCAGAGGTGTTGGCAGGGTGGTGCTCCCTCTGCAGGCTCCAGGGAAGGACCGCTCCTTGGAGCCTTCTCTTCTATGTCAGATCTCCCTCTGTCTCTGTAAAGCACACTTGTGATTGTGCCACCCAGATGATCTGGAATCATCTCTTTAAAGATCTTTAACTTAACCATACCTGCAAAGTTAGTTTTGACATAGCAGGTTACAGTCACAGTTCCAGGGATCAGGACACGGACTTCTTGGGGTGGGGGCATTTTCCAGCCCACCATAGCCTCTGGAGGAAAGCGTGAGGAATTGCCACGTTTCCTGCCCTGAAGAGCTGATATGTACGGTCCTTGAACAAAAAGGTTGATGAGAGCTTTCATACAGACCCTGTTGGGCTCTGGGCTGTCCTCCACGGCTCCTTGCTGAGCACCTGTCTGTGCCTTAGTCCTGCAGAGCCCCACAGGTGTGCAGAGTCAGCCTCATCCTGCAGGTGGGAAGACGCAGCAGGGCCGCTCAGCGACTTGCCCCATTGTCGGGACCTTACACTGTCTGCCAAGGGGGTGGAAAGGCTCTGGCTTTCTGGCTGCTTGCCACGTTACCACACCCTGTTACAGGACCTAGGCTAAGCAGGGGCATGGCTGTGAGAACTGAAACCACCCCAAGGATAGGCCAATGGCTCCGCCAATGGCATCCGCCCATGCTCCTTCTGTGTCCCTATGATCTTTCTGCTGATTGGCCCATGTCCTCTATAAGACCGTCCAACTTCCTCAATAAACCGAGTTCCGGCATTCTACTGACTGGGCTCCCCAATGCGGCTCTGAGTCTTTTGAAGGCGGGGGAGGAGGCGTCGGGGGCCTTTACTTTCCCAGTCCAGTCTCCTCGTTGAGGTAGGCCCCTCTGGCCTCTTCTGGTAGACAGAAGAGGTCCATCCCGGGTACAGGGGGGCTAGAGACCTCAACCCCTTATAATAACCCGACACCCCACGTACCTGCAAGTGGTTGGGGTGGCCAAGTGGGCCCTGAGGCGGGGCTGTTGCCACTAAGCAGGGGGTTTTGTCTGCCCCAGTAGAAGGAGGACAGATGGCACAGGCAAGTGGGTGGTGGAGGAGGGGCACGGAGGAGGGGCTGGGGCCTCACGCTCCAAAGTCAGTGCGGAAGCCAGGCAGGAGGGCTGGGGCTCCTGACCCAACTCGAGGAGGGCTGGGGCTCAAGTCCTCTCCCTTCCTGCTTGGCCGGCGTCACTGTGAGCTGAGGCTCCGATCTGGGCATCTGTCTCAGGCGCATCTGGTTGGGAGGGGTAGGCGCCTTCTCGTGGCACGGGGCTGCTGGCATTTAGGGCCCACCAGCGTCCTGCGCAGGATGGCCGTGCTGCGCAGGTGGCCCATCAGAAGAGCCGACCCGCTGTTTCTCATCTCTGAGGAGGCTCACTGGGTTCTGGCAATTTTACAGTTTAACCCTGCTCCTCCCCCTTAGGGTGTGAGGACACTGGGGTCTCTGCTCCACTGTCCCTGGCTAATGGAGACCCCCTGGGAGCAAGGATTGGGCAGACCAGATTGGGGAGGGCTGGGAAGAGCGCCTCCGGGGCTGTTCTGGGTGCATCCCGAGGGCAGGTGCACGACTCTGCTCGGCGACTGCAGGGGCACGTTGGCTGTCCCAGGTGCATCAGGAGGCGAGGACCGAAGCTTGGCTGTGGTTTAATTCAAACCAGGAGACGCGAGGGTGGCCGGGCTGCAGGGCTGGCGCTGTTAGAGGTGCGCCCCAGCGTGGGCCCGAGTGCTGGCGGTTTCTCAGGCTGGGTGGGCACTGGACGGATGGTGGGGGTCTCCCGTCTACTGGGGAAACGCCCAGGACTTGGGGGGGGCAACACAGCCTCCGGGTGGGGGGAGTCCGGGCGCCTTGCTTCTCCTGGAGGTGCTGAGCAGGGCCACTGTGGCTTGGAAAGCTGGTGCTCAGGGTCAGAGTGCAGCCCTGGCCCGTGGCCTCTTCCCTGTGACCCCGACGGTGTGGCAGGAAGGGCGCGGGTTGCCCTGTCCCTGCTCTGCAGCCGGGCTCCTCGGAGCTGTCTCTTCGCGAGCTGGGCAGGCGCGCGGCTCCGCCGAGGATGGCGCGGGTTACAAATTGCGTAACCCTGGGAAGGGTTCGCTCCATCGCCGTGTTTTACCCTTCTCTGCAGAACGCCGGTGACTTCATTAACCTACTTGTAGATGTAGCAGCCGAAAGACACGTTTCCCAGCGCATCCCCATCTCTGTTTCAGTCATCATATACTTAAATTGCAAATTCTCATGAACTGTAACCCCACTAGTGGCTGTGGCTCTTGATTCTACATTTCCCTGTAGAGCTTCCATCTTCCCGCATGTCAGAGTAGAGTGTGCAGCTGTGAGGAGGAGGGAGAGCTGCAGCAAGCCGCACGGAGGGCCGCGCCCGAGCAGTGTGAGGCGCATGCTGGGACTCCTCCCAGCAGACAAGCTGGAGGCTGGAGTGTGGTTCAAAGCCTCCTCTTCCGCAGCGCTGCTGTGCCCAGGTATTGGGGACCGTGTGTGGCTTGGAGGGGTGTGCTTTCCATTCTGCATGCAGGACCCCATTCCCAAGCAATGTGAAGCCACTTTGCTTCATTTTATCACATCCTGGCTCCCTTCCCCATTCACTCGCTCTTTTCTCTCTCTCTCTCTTAAAACTCTCTTCCCATAACTTTACAAAGATTATCTTACAATGTGAGATTTCTTTAAAAATTTTTAGAAATGATGTGAGGACAGAAAAATCACTGAATTATGATCAAAACCACAATTGTCTGATTTGTATATGATTGTTTTCCCCTAAGAGAGCTCAGAAGGCATTTGCAAATTCCCCCCTCCCCAAATTGGTTCTTTTGAGCTCAAAAACTTGTATCATAAGCACATTTTTTATGGCTAAAAATTGGGGCTTACAAAGGGAAAATGACAAGCCTGTAATTGGCATACTTGGTATGAAAGTTTGCTTGCATACAAGAGGTTCATGTTTGCAATTTCATTTTAGGCAAACATCCGAAGCATCCGGAGAAACCACAGGAGGGCAAGGGCTGTGGGAACGCTTTCCAGAACCACCTGGCTTCAGATTTGCCCATGGAAGTGGAACCACATGCAGCTTCTCCCTGGCTCTCGGGGCCCAGGGACGTTTTCACCCCACTGGAGATGAGTCCATGGTGCGAGCCTTCGGCAGCTGAGTCGTGGTCTCCTCACTGGTCTTTGGTCTTTATTTGTAGTCTCCAGTTGTGTAAGTGCCACACTTGGTTCTTTTCTGCTCACTTGTGGTGTGCCAGGTGTCCTTGGGGCTTAACTGCAGCCTGGACAGCTCATGGACACGAAGACAGCAGTGTGTGACCGTCCAGGTCCCAGAGAGCGTGTCCTGCCCTGGGTCTGTCTGCTGCGTCCTCGTGCGCTCCTCCTCTCCCCCCTCACCCCTACTTGGTTCATCACCATAAAATTCCCACCTTGAATCTGTCCTCTCTCTTAGTTGAGGACAGATGCAAAGATTTGCTTTGACTGAAGGGAAATTTTCTTCTGGCTTTAAATCTTGTTTGGAATATTCACAGAGCAGAAAGGAGTTAACGGTCAAAGCTTATCTTCTGTCCATGAGTGGGTCCAGGGGCGCGCTGTCTCCTCACGGGCTCTGTCTGTCTCCTTCTGTCTTTCTGAACCAATCGGATCTCAGCACATGCTGGTCTGCACACCGGCCTCCACTCAGGTGGACTCAGGAATCTTCCTGGCCAGTGTGTGTGTATGTGTGTGTGCACGTGTATGTGTGTGTTCCTGATCACTGCAGGACTTCTTTCCAGGCCCCTCCTGATGGGCACTCAGGTCGTTTCCACCTTTCACCTCAATAAAATTGCCGCCCTGAGCATCCACATTTGTTGCCTCTGTGTGTTCATGAGGTTCCTTCTGCAGGATGGGTTCAGCGACGTGGGGACGGGGCTCCCTTAGCGTTCTAGCTGCAGAAGGTGACCTGCCGTGAGGATTTGAGGAGGCCCACGTGGTCCAGCGAAGTGTGGGGTGGACTCCTCCTAAAGGACTCCTTCCCGTCCCTGTGTGGTGCCGGGGCGGGAGGCGCAGCCTGCTTCTCGTACACGGTGGGGCAGGCAGGGCCAAGCTCCTTGTCTCAGGAACGACCCCAGGACGGAGCTGGCCTGGGACTGGAACCCAGGCTTCTCAGACTGCGTCCAGAGCTCTTCCTCCTGTGAAACGGGTCTCTGCTGATGGCCTTGGCATTGCGTGATCTAATCACCAAGCCCGCTGTGCCTGACTGGCAGGCGTGATGTCTGCACTGCTGGGAAGAGGCCAAGACCAGGGTTCTCTTCCAGAAGAGAAACGCACTTAGCACCCCTCCTTCCCACGCACAGATGCATGGTGGCCTAGCCTCTGGATCGACAGCTGCCCAGGGCGCCGTGGCCAGCCTTGCTGCTGAGCCGGGCTGTCTTCTTTCACAGAGCTTTCGTGGGAGATGCTCTATTCTAGACCCCTACATGGGCCTGGGCCCTGGTGACTTGTGATCAAAGCCACAAGAGCTCTGGGTTCAGAGAGGACAGTGGCCTGAGATGAGGGAGGAAGGGCACACAGGAGGACAGCTGCTTGTCCGTCAGGAATGCGCTGGTGGGGGAAGAGCCATGCTGGGTGTGGAGAATGGTGGGGGCTGACTGGGGGAGGCCCGATCCTCTGCGGGACCGACCCCGTCTGGTTAGGAGGCTCCGGGTTAGGCGCAGCCTGATCTGTCTCCGTCCTCATCCTCCCCTGTTTCTGGGACTCCTGCAGCAGAGATGAGGTCTTTCAAAGCCCTTAGTGCTAAGGCACAATTGGGGATGACGGGACTGACAGGCTGCTCTGGCTTAGGGCACGCAGGGAAGCTCTGGGAGTGAGGATCCCTAGCGGACAGTGCCCGTCCTCACTCTGTGTGGCCAGCTCCCTGGGGACCTTGCAGCAGGTGATCCTGGCTGTCACAGCCCTCCAGGGCCAGGCCAGGCCGCCTGCCCAGCCTACCCTGCTCTGGTTGGCGTAGCTGCCCCCACAGCTGCAGCCCCAGGTAGCCAGAGGCTCAGGCCAGGAGGTCTTAGCTCATCAGTCACTAGTGCCTCCCTACCAAAGGCTGCCCTTTGGAACACCCTATTTGCCGCAATCAGTTTTGGTCCAGGTGGCAGGGGCACAAAGTGGACACTATATGAGGCAGAATCAGTCCCTCAGGAGAAAAGCCCGGACAAGACGACCTGGAGACGAGAGTGATGTTCTCAGGGTGGACTCAGACGCTGGGATCTCGCCCCCGTCTGCATGAGCCAAAACTGTCGCCAGATGCTGAGGCTGGAGGACCTTTGTGCCTTCCGTTTTTGCCCTCCCTTGTACAGTTTTGGTTGAATGCCCACTTGGTGCCACCTCTGTGCTGGGCTGGGCATGCACAGGTCAATAGGGCAGGGCTGAGACCTTCCAGGGCCCACTCCACAGCCAGTGTGGGCTCCCCCCAGGCGTGGAGCCGGGGGCTACAGGAACTTGGGGACGTGGCGCAGCGGTGCTAGGCTGGCTGGAGGGAGCAGGTGACCGTGTTGACTTCCGGTTACCAGGAGGCCAGGGTTAAGGCCACACAGCTCTCCGACTAGGAGGCCTTGGCAGGATGCTCTTGAAGGATCTGTTTGGTTCTGAGAATCCACGATGCTAGCAGACCACACTCGAGTAGCGATTGGCAACGTGGACGGCGCTGGCGCTCAATAAATGCAAGGCACTCTCGCCCAGCCCTGCCCGCACTGTTGACCACGGGCAAGCAGCGGGCACAGGACCTGGAGGGGAAAGCCCCCGACCTTCGGGCTGGGCTGGGGGCAGCCTTCCCAGAGCCTGGAGGAGGAGGCGACCCCGGTGAGGCAGCTCCCACAACCCACAGTGGAGGAGGAGCTGTAGCTTAACGTGCAGAATTAACTCTCTCTCCTTCCTTCTTTTCCAGATTCATTGTAATCAAGTGCACACACATTTGCTTCTTCTCCTTAAAAAGCCATTATATTTCAATGTTTTTTTTTTTTTTGCTTTTGTACTGTCATTTCAAAGAACCAAACAATTTTTAATCATCAGCGTTAGGAGCTTAGGATAATATTGGTTGAATTTTTCACATTCAGAGGCAAGTTTCAACCTTTAATATCCACCGACTTCAATTAATTTATTTCCTCTTTAAGGACCTAAAGGCGATCTGAATCATTTTTACTGTCATGTAACATCCCCAAACAATATTTTATGAGTCTGAGTTTAGTTAGTGGTTAATAGATTCAGGCTTAGTTAAGGCTTGCACACGGGCAGCTTCTTGTTCTAGAAATGTCTGTTTATTATCAGTTTAATGCGGATGGAACTACTTATTCACTCTTCAGAAACCCTTTATGACTCCTAATTAAAGTCTTTGTCTGAACACAAAATAATTAATACATGAAATGAAGCCACAGGAAAGAAGCAAGTGTGACACAGTGGCTGGGTCGTGTGAGGCGCAGTGTTTAACCATTAGAGTCCCGCAGCGCTTGCACTTTTGGAAAGAAGGCAAGACGCAGACGTCATGTTTATTTAACACTTTGGCGAGTTCCCCTGGAGGCAGGAAACGGGTCCTCTGGAGTGCCGCAACAGTAAATCATACGTTCTGAGCATTCCTGGGTCTTAAACAGTGGTGTCATTTTAAAGCTAAATACTTTGGTGGTGCTCCGGCATATAAAACTGACCTCCTAGAACAACATCGACTGTTTATCCTGAAAGACAAGGAAAGGGAATGAAAACAAGATGTCAAACACAGTGCGGCCACGATGCCGTTTATTCCGGTGTGGTTTTGGTTGAAATCTGATGCTGCCGAGGGCCATGAGACTGGTCAGCGACGCCGGAGAGGGGCCCTGGCTCGAGCCCCGTGGAGAGCCTGGTCTCCGGTGCTTGCAGGGGCTCTTCCAAGGGGCTTGAGAAGTAGCTGGTCCCTCCAGAGGTGCAAAGGTGCCCCTGTTGAATGAGGCCTACTTCCGGGTCCTGAGGGGCAGAGGGCACATCCACAGCCGGCTCTTGCACAGGAATCGTGGTGGAAGGGGCCTGGCCTGCCCAGGGTTGGTGCTGTTGACCCCGGGGAGTTCCCTCCTCTGGGTCACTGCTCCCAACAGGATTTTGACAGACACTAAGTTCTAGGAGGGAGACTGAGCGTGAGATGCTGGGCCGCCCTTGGCCCTGCCCCCTGGTGTCTGTGCACCTTGCAGGAGCAAGGCGGCAACTTGAGTGAGGTGGACAGGGAGGTCGGTGACGACTCCTGGAGTGACCTCTGGCTGGGTCCAGGCTCTGGGTTAAGGAGCCTGGGGCTGAAGGTCAGGAAGGAGTGGAGGAGGAGGGGGAGGCCCGAGGGTCTGGCCGCGTGTCCTCTCTGTCTCTTCTGAAAGGCTCTCTGTTTCAGCTCGCCCCTGCTGGGCACCCTGGCGCTGCGCGGCCTTCCCGCCTGTCCTGCCTGTGGCGTGCTCTGGCACGGAGCGCAGCCAGCCCTTGGTGTCACAGAGATCCCTCCTTCTGGGACAGAGCTAAAGACAAAATCACCGTCGCTGTCCTCCTCCCCTACTCCCACATTGTGTTCATTCCAGAAAAGATCGGCGCACACAGAAAGGTAGGAATTGTACAGTCAGCAATCACCCTGGTGACTGGTGGGATGCCTGCGCATCTTTACCAAGGCCACCGGCCCCGCCTGCGCCCGCCTTCCAGGCCGCACAGCACATGCTGCTTTCTGTTCTGACGGGGACTTGCAGCATTTCACCGGATCATGTCATCCTCTCTGTTGTCCACGCAGCCACCCCTTGCGGCGGGAAGCTCGGCACGTCTCCAGTTCTGGGCCTCCTAGGACCCCACGCCCTGTGACCCACGAGGAGCATCTTCTCCCTCTGGCTCCTCTTTGGGGAGCCCAACTCCTACCACTGGCCTCTCTCTCCCCTCGCTCTCCCTTCCTGTCCCTCCCCTCATGACTCTTGCCTGCCATGGACCCGTCTCCACATAACCTGCTGTCACATGTTCTGGGTGGCACGGGCCCCCTCGGTCCCCACCCACACCTCCGTTTCACTGGCATTTCCTCCCACCTAAGGGTGCCGGGCTGGGCGAGTGCAGGTGTGGGATGGGGGGACACCAGGTCGCCTGTAAGCAGCGCCCAGTCTCCAGAGGCAGAGGGAAGGCGAGCCCACACCTGGGGCACAGCTGGAGGGGGCGGCCGACCGTCCAGTGCTGCTGGCACAGAGGCAGGTGCTGCTGGGCATTTGAGATGAGCACAAGGCACTTTGGGAGCAGGAGGTGGTTCCGCTCAGCTCTGAGGAATGGATAAGGATCCAGGCAGCAAGGGAGCAGGAGGGAGGCTCTGGACTGGGCAGTGCTCCCCAGGGCAAGCCCAGACACTGCAAGACGCAGGTGCTTTGAGGACGGACTTCTTCCGGGAGTTGCAGGAAATGAGGGTCTTAATCGCCAGGTGAGGAGGTGAGGTTGCTGCGGTGAAGGCAGTTCTCACCTGCTGGAGTCCACGGCGACCTAGGAAAAGGCACAGAGGAGATGGATAGCGGGACTGGCAAGGGTAGGTCTTGTCTCACGGTTTCCAGGTCTCGGCATGTGAGGACCCACGCCGCTGTCGGCCACTCAGTGCAAATGTGGCAGAGACGCCCTCATCAGCTGGGCCACGCTCCCGTCAGGCGCCTTCTCCGGAGAGACTTCTCAGGGGCTGGCTCTGGGCATGCACTGCCCTCGCCTCAGCTCTTGGCTCTGCAAGGACCACAGGAGCACAAAGACCTGGGGTTCTGAGTCACAAGTCCAGGAAGCCCAAAGGGGCTGCTTGGGGCACTTGTCAAGGCTCCGAGGAGCAGGCCACTGCCGTCTAATTACTGATCTTCGGGAAACTTGACCCTTCAGTTAACGGAGTAATAATTGCACTGTGGGCCACCAGGACCCCAGGTCGCTGGCCAGCCCTCAGGTCCACGTTCCTCGGCTTCACTCGCTGTCTGATATTTATCACTCGTGATGTGACTTCCTGGTTAATTATACAGAATCACGCAGCATCCACTTTTGATTAATGTGGAAAGTTCATACCGACTTTGTTCAAAAAGCATCTATCATGTGCGATAGATTATAATAAGCCTCCCCCGCGCCCCACGCTTTGTCCCATGTACATATGTTTTCAATATTTAGGAAATTTTCCTGTGCGGAGGAACTTCCGCATACATGAAGCTGAGAAAATTTAATAAATCAAGTCCGCCACCTGTGCGAGGTGTTTTCGTTGTGATTCGATCTTGTGGGGAGGCCGGGTCGTGACTCAGGCGAGATGATGGACGTGTTGCAGGCCAAGGGAGCCGCTGTGAATCGCGTCCCAGGCATGCCGACTGCACAGGGGCCAGCGAGGGGTGCAGCAGGCGCGCCTCTCCTCCTCGCGAGGCGTGGGCCGTGATGAGCTGCGCGACCTTGGGCAGCTGGCTCTGCCTCTCCTCATCTCGTAGGTTAATCTGCATTCATTGATTAAGGCCTCCCCAGCCTCCCGTGCAGAGCGAGTCGGAGGATCAAAGACCTGGGCGCTTGTGAGAGGGCTTTGTGCGGGACACAGCCCACCCGGCTGCGTGTGCGCTCGGTGGCCTCCCGCAGGTCCTCAGGCCGAGGCAGTGCCACTTGTCCTCTGTGGGCAGACGCTGTGTCCCGCGGAGAAGCCAGCTGGGTGGACTTCCGGGACGTGAGCGGGCTGGAGAGCGACTTGCTCCTGGAGCAGGAAGCCAGGTCTGTGTGGAACGGCTGAATGGAGGCCCAGCGCCGACAGGTCGAGGGCCTCAGCCCCCGCCTCAGGACGTGGCTGTGTGTGGACGTGGGGCCAGCAAAGGGGCCATCAGGGTAAAAGAGGGGCATCCTCGTCCACTCTGGTGTTTTGAAGTAAGGGGATGAGCACGTGTGGACGCAGAGGTCAGCCGCCTCCGAGCCAGGAGGGGCCTCAGGCGTCCAGCCCAGCCCACACCCGGCCCCCAGCCAGCCCAGAGGCACGCGGCTGCTGTGGCAGCCCCCGCTAACTACGGTGCACGTTAGCAGGACTGTCCGGGCGCTGGCTCTGGACCACGGACATGTGTAACTTGCTGGCCTCTGCTGGCCCAGGTGAGGGCTTGGTCAGCAAGGAGCCAGGAGGAGCCAGGCCCTTCTGGGAGGAGAGAAGGTCGTCCGCGAGGTCTTCTGAGCACCTAGTGCCTGTCAGGCAGGAGGGGCCACTTCCCACTCCCCAAGAAGGCCACTCCTCCCCCACACGTGCCTGGAGGAACCGGGGGCCCTGCGTGAGGACCTGCCAAGGACAGGGCACTGGGCACACTATGCTGGGGCCTGGGCGGGGGTGGCGCTGGGGGAGGCCAAGCCCCCCGTGGGGCAGCACACTCCAGAGGACAGATGTGCCACTCACCTTGGGTCGGTCTTGGGAGCACTTGTGAGCAGAACGCTCGTGAGCATCATGGGCCAGACATACTTGTCCCTGCGTGTGCACAGGGCCATCGGGGCCACACACCCCACAGAGGGATTCATCTGAACTCTTGCAGCCACAGCAAGTGGATGTCCAAGCGCTGCCCTGCGCAGCAGCTGAGGCTGAGCGAGCAGCTGTGGTCAGCGGCACCGTCCAGGCAAGCGCTCCTCCCACGCCTCCCAAGCACGGTTTCCAGCGTTGCTTGATGATGGACGTGAGCGATTCTTGTCTCCCGTCTTTGCAAAGGGGCCTTGGTCCATTCTTGTGCCAGGGGAGACAAGTGAGCACCGCACAACTCCCAGGATTCTGGGGACAGGAGGGACATCGGAGAGCATCTGACCGATCGCCTGTTCTACAGGGAGAGGGGGAGGGCCGGGGCGACCTCCCCTCAGCCCTCTGCACACAGGGGTGTGGCCACCCTAGGGCCTGTGGAGAGCCTCAGGTCACCAGGAGGAGCAGGCAATGTGCCTCTGCGGCTCCATCAATGGGAAGGATGTGGGTTGGAGCGGCAGGATGTTGTGGTTCATGGCCTTGCCGTCCAGGCAGGTGTGGGGCAGTGGCTGCAGGGAGAGGGGGAAAACCACGTGCAAGACAGAAGGACTCAGTTTATGGGAAGCAGGGAGTCAGAGACCAGGAAGCGGAAGGTCTGAGTGGAAGAGAGCAAGAGGCCAGAGGGATGTTCTCTGACACGGCCCCAAGAGGGTGGAGGCCGAGCCCCCAGGGGTGTACTTCCCTCCTCTGGCCTGGTGTACCCAAGGGGCCATCTCAGAAAGAAGAGTCCTTATTCTTGTGGGTGTCAACTTTTCATGGTCAAGAAGCAGTGTGGCACTGGAGTCGCCACGTGGAGGGGGTCCCTGGGTGCCCGCCTGCATCCCAGCCCAGCCTGGCTGCCATCTTGCCTTCCTTCCCAGGTTGGGCCCAGTCCTCTTAGAAATGGTGCTCAAACCCCTTCCTTGGGGGCAGCTCAGGCTCAGGGCCTATGGCCCAAAGGCCAATGACTAATTTCCTGAGCCACCTCGGCTATGAAGTATTGTTATTTAAAACATTTTTTGACAAATTATCTGTCAACAGTAGATGAAGTTAACATTTCTTTTGATCAATAAAATAAATATTGAGGTTATGAGCTAAACACTGCCTATGTTTCTAAGGACCCTTGCGGACTTGGTGTTCATTCTACTTCAGTGCATCTGCTTTAACAAATTTCAGCAGAACTGTTATAATTTTCATTCATAATGTATGATGGCTTTGTACGAATTTCCTCCATGTGTGAAACCTATTTAATGTTAACATTCTCAAATTGGGGTTGGTTTTAAATAATGCACCAAGAGATGCGAAGTGGTGCAAATTATTTCTTTGTGTTGTGCCTGTTAGACCAACAATATTTTAATATTTGTAAATAGTTTTGTATAACTTGGACCCAGAATATTTCTAGCAAAGGGAAAGGACTCTTTGTCTGACCTTATGTAAATTAAAAACCCTCAGCCAATTTGTGGTCAAAAAATAAATAGTAGAAAGAGCTTGCAGACAACATTTATTTTGTATGTACATTAATGGGCACTTCCATTTTTCCTGGAGGCCAGAATCCACTTTGAAATTCATGTTTGATAAATTCCCTGGCTTTCTGAGTAATTTAACTGTCTATAGGGCTCTTGATCCTCTGAGTGCATCATTGAACCTTAGGGACTTGTGCACCATTTCTGCATATCCAAGTTCAAATATATGCTCAAGATTGGTTTAAATTTTAAGTTGTTGATCTTATTTCTGATAGATTTGTTAGCTTATCCTCCATTTCATTTCTAAAACCTGCTCCTAATCCTCAAATACTCTCTTCTTAAACACATCTTTGCTAAATTCATCGATTGTGTTAGTAAAATGTATGTTGAACAGTTGTCCTGCAAGCCTGCCGGAACGCGGATATTGTCATCACCGTCTCCAAGCCAGAAGTTTGATAGCGGGGCTGTCACTTGTCACCTGCCTTCTAATTTGTTCTTACTCTTAGTAGTCCAAGAATTTTCAAGTCCTTTATTGCATTTAAGTTTTTTTTTTTTTTTTTACTAGTTCTAGTAAATTTTTACTGATTTTTTTATTCTATCAGTTATACAATATAAAATGCAGACTGAGTTCATTTAAAACAATTTTTGTCACGGTTGTTCTTGGAATTTCTGCATTTTGTTGATATGACAAGTGTTATGTTTCCAAATAAAATTGTTTAAACCATTATTACTGATTAGAGTACATAACTGACTTTTTATTCCCAGCCCACTTTTAAAGGGATTTTATAGCATTAAGAATAGGTAAAAAAAATCCCAGAACTTGGGAGGCTGAGGCAGGAGGATCATGAGTTCAAAGCCAGCCTCAGCAATGGCAAGGCACTTAGCAACTCAGTGAGACCCTGTCTTTAATAAAACTCAAATAAGGGCTGGGGATGTGGTCCAGTGGTCGAGTGCCCCTGAGTTCAATCCCGGGTACCAAAAAAAAAAAAAAAAAAAAAAAAAAAAAAGAAGAATAAGTAAACTCGTTCTACAAACACAGAAAACACAGAATACAAAGTGCTGTTGTGTCATAAACTACCTCCTCGCAGGCATATCAAGATGCCTGAAGCACTTTTTTGAAGTTGTGACCTTCCCAATCGCCTTGAACTGTGATTTGCATCTTATGGATAAGGGGACTGGCTGATGGTCAGTGGCCACTGTGTCTAAGACAGAGAAGGTTCTAGAACCCAGATGGCCACCCCCTACTTGCGATGGTGAATGGTGCTCCTTTCCGCAGCCTGCCCTGCTGCCACCCTTCTGAAAGCAGCTCTGTGAAGGGGGCGCTTCTGCAGGCACGCCTGGGAGGCTGCCCTACCCCTTCCCCTTCCGGCCAGCGCTGACCTGTGGCCTCCCTCTGCAGGGCGAGCCCGCAGGCAGCTGGGCTCCGGCTCTGCTTCTTCACAGCTCATTTCTTCTCACGAGTAGGCTAGAATCTTTCTTCCTCTTTGTTTTTTTCTTCTCCATAAGGAAATTAGTCTAAAGGAAAAAAAAAAAAAATCCTTGTGTGTGGCCTGCTCAGCAAGACTTAGGGACTTCCTCTCCTTAGTTTTCAGGCCCAACCGGACCTGCGGTGCCAGAATTCAAATTCGCAGTCTCTGGGGCAACATTTTAATAGAGTTTTTGCTGGTGTTAAAGCTTAACTCTGGTGTTATATTCATACTCCACCATGGAGGTTTAACCACCCAATTTTATTAGCAGCAAAATAAAAGTATCAGGAAAATGAAATCCCGGTGTTTGTGCCCTGGGAGGGAGCAGCCTTGCCCCCTTTTCCCAGTGGTAATTTATATCTTCTTGGATCATGGTGCACGTAAACTTGGAGAGCAGTAAAAAAAAGAAGCCATTTGAGAACATTTCTGACTTAAATGAATTATGTGTAGGAAAAGAATACCCAGCCCATATTATCTTTGCCTTTTAAGGAAATGCAGCTTTGACGGCAGGAGTATTCGATCCATTTGTGCACCTGGACAAAGATTACAGGCTAAATTAATAGCTCTGGAATATGGAAATGAGAATAGTGCGTCTCCCTCGTTTTGAAATTTCTTTTCAGATGTTTTCTCTTGTAAGGTTTTGGGCCTTCTGAGGGGACCTGGGCCCCACAGTCTGCCTGGCCTTTGCCACAGGGGTGCTTGGAAGACTAAGTGTTCACCAGTCGCCTGGACAGCTTGTGCTTTCATGCTCTTGGATTCAAAATGTGAACCGTAAACTGCAGCTGGGCTTCGAAGAGGAGAGCCGGGCACTCAGGTCCCGGGTGGAGACCAGTGGGGGCCTGGCTTCTTGGTTCAGACCGAGAGCCGGGGACATAGAGGTGGGGCTCTTGTCCTGGCTCTGTCACTAACTCTCCTAAGTCACTTCACTCTCAGTGACAGTTTCCTTTGTTCATGATGTGGGACGAGGAAGCCCGTGCCCCAGCTCTGTAGGAAGGATGGGGTGAGGTAATGGCGGGGACCGAGTGCCCTGTGTGCCTGCCTCGGGAGGGCCTGTCGTGGGGGGTCTTTGCCTGCTCCAGGGCTTCCTCCCCTGGGTTGGAAGGAAGATGGGAGGGTCAGCATTCACCTTCACGAGCAACTCCAGATAACATGCACATGTCTAGTTAAACTTGACTTTCAGATAAATAATGAGTACCTTTGGCATAAGTGTATCCTACCTATTGCATGGGTTAGACGTCTACTAAAAATCACTTGCTGCTTATTTGGGGTTCAGATTTAACTGGGCATCTTGCATTTTTTTTTTTTTTTTTTTGTATTGAGGAATACTAGGGATGCTTTATCCACTGAGCTATATTTCCAGCCCATTTTATTTTGAGACAGGATCCAACTAAATTGCTGAGAGTCTCACTAAGTTGCTGAGGCTGGCTTCAAAGTTGTGATCCTCCAGCCTCGGCCTCCCCAGGTGACAGAATCACAGGCATGTAGCACTGTGCTTGGCAGGATCCTGCATTTTTACGGGTCGATTTGGTTGTCCTGGCTTCTTGCTTTTGTTCCAGCAAGGTGCCCCTCCTTTCCTCTGGTGTTCCAACAGGACTGTTGGCACAGGCTGGGTGGCATTGAGTCCAAAGACGGGTTCAGTTACGGACACTACCCACATTAGTGCTGGGTGCCAGGTGAGTCACTTGCCCACGCTGACCCTCTGCTAAGATCACTTCACTAGGAGCCGTGGGGTAGGTGCTTACCCCCGAGGCTGCCGTGAGGGTACAAGGAGCCACTGTAAATCTGGGGAAGCTCGGAGCCGTGGGGCGTGGTGGTACTTCTGTGTGCCTCTTCGGGATGCACAGGGATATACTCAGCGGCCTGCCGTGAATGGATGGGTAGTTGCAGCGGGACAATAGTTTGATCACAAATCTTTACAATCAAAAATATGGATATGTTCTATTTCCCTAAACTGAAGCCTCTGCCAACCCCTTGAGCTTCACAGGCATTTCCAGAGAAGACTGTGTCTGGCTTTGTCCTCTGTTAGGAGCCCGTGGCTGAGGTGGTTCCTGCCACCTGTGGTTCCTCCCTCTGCCCTCTCTTGGCACCCTGCAGGTCCCCGCTGCCTGGCAGTGCTTTTCCCGGCTGCGTTGCAGGGACAGAGGTAATCTTGCAGTTCCTCTTTCCAAGAAGCTTGTGTTTTCTCAGCCATTGTGGGCACTTCCCTTTCATTTCCTGGGAAAGCAATCGCTGTCCTCTCCCAGCTGCAGCGACCCTGCCCGCCGACCGAGCAGCCTCCCCACCACCCCACAGATCTGCACCCGCACCCAGGCGCCCCCTCCCAGCGGTGCGTGGCTTCCTTCTGCTCGGGTGCAGCTGCTTGGAAGGCTTCCCCAGGGTCCTCTGAAGGGCCCGCTGCCTTCCGCTCTCTTTGTCTTCCATCGCAGCAGGCTTTCCTTGAGAGCATACAGTTTTTCCTTTTTGGTCGATTTTTGCTTCATGCCTATGAAGGGTGGAGCTGCGCCGTTTCCCACCCTCAGTGTTGGATGGCAAAGAAGGTCGTAGCAACGCTTGCAATAAAAAACCAGTGTTCCACCATAGAGAAGCTGAGTTGACCATTGGAACTAGGCATAGAGAGTGTTCTGAGAGTGTTGTTGTTGATTCTGATGACACAAGGCCCGTGACACAAGTTCTATGTGCTGCCACACGGGAAGTGGCCATGCTCACTGCAGGTTTTACCTTTTCCTGCTGTTGACTTATCAGCCTGCTCTTCTGTAACATGAAATAAGGGTACTGCAGTTCTGAGATGTCTTTCTGGAAGGGACAATTCCCATGCATACACGTGCTTATGTTTTCTAGAAAGCAGGCTCAGGATTCCAGCAGCAAAGACAAAAAGATCCAAAAGATTTTAGCCGAAATGCCTCCAGTTACTGAAACTCAACAGCAAAAGGACAGATGTCACTCAGCACCTGGGAGTGACAGCCAATCAATTCTTTTATCACCCGTGCAGAAGGAGAAAATCCTGATTTAACAGAGTGTTGATAGCGAGTAATTACTAACTGAAGAAACAGTTTTGACAGTGACTCATTTGTTCTTATTTTAAAAACATAAAGACACACTCTGTTTCTCAAACCTGTTGCCAGTTCTGCAGTTTCCTTATGGCATCATTTAGGAATTAGTTTTATTAGACTCTGCAATCTAACCTAAATCATTACAGCAGCAACGCCCCTCACCCTGTGAAAGCGCTGGTTGTGGCATGCGGTGATCTCGGTTGGTCACGCAGAGGATACTTTGGCTGTACTCTTGAATTCCTGTTTTAAAAATAAGGATGTTGTGAGTTCAATACT
This sequence comes from Tamias sibiricus, assembly GCA_025594165.1. NCBI lineage: Eukaryota > Metazoa > Chordata > Mammalia > Rodentia > Sciuridae > Tamias > Tamias sibiricus. Next base: position 168,964,042 of record CM046663.1, on the reverse strand, counting down.
TTGCTGGTGGAAAGTGTTTTACGTATGTGAGTTGGAATGAACAATGCTGCACAAATTCCCTCTTTTCGGTCAGCGTAATTTACAAATTTACTTAAATGTGTCATATTTTTTTAACTGAGCTTAATTTACAAATGCCTTCTATGAAATAACATTGCAAGCTACAAATGACAGCAAAAGCACCCAGCATTTCTTGGAAGTCTGTGTGAAGATCTGCTACCACACTGACTGTGGCTGCTTCTGTCGGTTACTAAGAAGTTGAGTTTTCTCTGCCAGTCTTCCTGTGCGGAGGCGGCTTTGGCAAATATACACATATTGCAGTTTTTCTGATCTATTAATCAAGTTTGAGTTTGCATGCATCATCTAGAAGCAGATTAAGCAAATTGTCTACCTCTTTGTTTTTTAATTGCTTTGACAACTTTTTCTCTCTTCTTTCAGTTTCAGAAACCCCCAAGATGCAAAGCATGCACTGGATAGCCCTGGTCTCCATGCCCCTCACCCCTTTTGGGGAGGGGGGTACAGAGACCAGCACCGTTTGCCACAAGATGGAGCTCTGTAGATGATGTTGTGTGAGTTTTGCTGATTAAGATTCTAATTTCTCCTGACAACTGGGGTGCATGGGGCACCCTGTTCTCTTCCAAGTCTTCCTATGCATGCTCTCTGTCAGGGCCCCTAGCTGCACTGGTTAATGTTCCACAAACAAGACACGTCCCACGTGGAACTAACGCTCTGCCCACCGTGGGAACAGCCACTTTCTGTGGCTTGATCAGCATTTCCACCTGGAAGCTCCTGCTGGTGCTGGCAGGCTTAGTCATGGGCAGGCAATAGGCGAGCTTCTGCCCAAGGCTGGTTCATCCTTGGTTCTGGTTGAGATCTTGGAGAGAGTATGAGAGTCATCAGGAAAGTCCAGAACCCCAGTCAGAAAGGGAGAAGTGAAGTTCCTGCAGCCTGAGTGGGGGGGGCTCTGCTTGGGCGTGGCGAGCTCCGGTGGGCGTCCTCGTCCATACCCGTGGTGCCCCACGTGTCCTTCCACAGCCTCTGTGGTGCACGCAGCACCCCTGGCAGGAGCACCCCACACCCCCAGGCTGCGGACAGCAGCAGTGGTCAGCCCGCGCAGGCTGGTCCAGGCTGGAGTTCCTCAGCGGCTGCCGGGGAGGCCGACCTCAGGTTGGAGGAGAGCAGCCTCAGGCCTGCCCGCCACGGGAACAGATCCCGTAACAAGACCAGGAGGAAGCAGGCGCTTGGCGCGGTCCCCCTCGGTGGGGCCTCGGGAGCCGGGAAGCTCCGCTTCTCCCTGTCTTCACGAGGCAGGAGAGGGGAGCCTTCCCTGTGGCTGTTGCTCTCCCTCAGGGGCAGATTTTCAGCTGCAGAATTTATGAGTTGCACATTTACTTGATTTGGCTTTTGGTTAATTTTTTTTCTCCTCTTGCCAACCTGCCACTCTGAGGGCAGACGGAGGCAGTCCTGCAGCAGAGGCTGGACGGTGCTCACGGGGGCGGCCTTGCAGAGGCCGTGGCGCTGCCCCGGCTCCCTCCGCTCTTCTCTCCCCTTCCCCTCGCTGCTGCCCGTTGAGCAAGGCTCAGGCAACCAGAACACGCCGCTCCAAATGAATAAATCCTGGGATCCACATGGATGTGAGCCTCATTAACATTACCTGTCAAGTCCCTAAGCACAGAACCCCCAAATGGCCCCCTGGGCCTCCCAGTAATTTGTGGAAAGCACATAAAAAAGACGATCAGTGGGTATATTTGTGGGGATCATTAGTGGGCGAGGGAAGATATGCTTATAAGTCAATAACTCTTTCTGACACTCCTTAGCACTGGTGGTGTGGCGACTCCCCTCACGGAGGGAGGAACCCATGGCCTGGGTTTTATGACCAATGCCAGGAGTCCGGGGAGGCAGCACAAGGAAGACCTTGGTCATTTTTCCCTTTTGACTGATGTGGAAGTATGGACATGTCGTCACCCCAGTGGCTACTTGCCCTGCTTCTTCTGACCACTCCAGGTTGGGAGAACTTAGTGACCCACTTTTCAGAGTGGCAAATATCCTTCAAGGAAAAACCTATGCTCTAAAAGAGCCAACAGAAAGATGCCCAGTCTGAACGCTTTGACTGGCCCAGTGTTGGGTTAATACGATTTTGCTACGTAGTGTGTATCTGAGGGCGTGAAATTCAGTAAGAGAAGATTCACAAGGAACTCTGATGAAACTTCTATAATATGTTTCATGACACTGTTTATTTGGGAGGTGTTGGTGGTTCACTCCTGGAGAGCTTTTCCTGCCATTTTTTCATTTTGGAATACCTAAGCATGACCCTTAGCGTGGCCTAACAAAGACACAGTCATTGGTGCCCAAGAAAAACAAATTGCCGAGTGGATAGGGGACAGCTTGGGATGAGACTCTTACTACTTCTTTGACGGTGTGTCATCAGTGACGGGGCAGAGCTCCGTCTGCAGGAGAGCTGATCGTGGGCTCTGGTGGGGCTCATTCAGAGAGCAGGGAACCAGCTCCAAGGGCCCAGCGATGGCCTCCGACTTGTGAGGAAAGCAGGTGTGGGGTCCAGTGCGGCACCTGGCAGCCATTCATTAGTCTTGGGGGGCCCACAGGACTGGACTTACTCAAACCGGGACCTCAGCACACAGGGAGCGCTCTGCTGGGGCGCGGGAGCTTGGGACTCGCCTTTCTCTGGTCCTCACCTTGGTTCGTAAACAGAAAGGAATTGGGTCAGCACCAGAGGCACTTCACATTCTCTCTCCCTCTCAGCACTGAAGCTGCTCCGGCCACCCTCCTCCTGGTAAGGGCCGCCTTGTCCAAGTGACGGTGGCCAACGTCTCGACAAGAGCGGGGTGTTGAGTCCTTCTGCACGGCGGGCTGATGCTCTTGCTGACCTTTGCCGACGAGGCCAAGGCAGATGCACCAGGCACCTCCAGCCTCGCCTGGCCTGGCTTCCTCCATCACCAACCCCACCCCACACACCCGCGTCTTCCCCAGCGCCCTCTCGTCTCCCGATCTCACATTTCCGCCTCTAGCGCCTTTGCTGCGGGCCTCCACCTCCACCAGTCGATTCCGTCTGTGCGTCTGTTCTTCTAGTCCCTGTCACCCTCTCTCCTCCAGGGCACTGAGCAGAGTGAAGACTGGATCTGGGTTTGGGGCTCCTGGCTGGGAGCTCTGGAGAGGTGGCCTCCCAGGGAATCTCGCCTGTCACATGGTGGTAGGAGGCTGACTGCCAGCCTCCCATTTTGGCCTCCCTGGGGATGGGCCAGCTGCTCTTGGCCATGCCAGACTTGGTTTCCCGTTCCACAGATGATCTTGGTGGAACAGAAGAATTTTGAGTTGATGATAAGCCTCCTCTATGTCCTTCAGAATTTGTTGGGGTTTTTACAACTGACTTCAGGGTTTTGAGTACAAGGATAACATTCTTGAGCAACGAGCAATAAAAGTCCAGGTCTTTGCTCAGAATTGAGGTTAACTGGGCTGTTTGGAGTGGACAGTCTCAGCTGATGCTTAACGTTTTTATGTTTAATTGCATGCACACAAACACAAGTCAAAGGGAAGTCAAAATTAGAAAATGCCATTTAAATTTTATTTTATAATTTGATTAGGGTTTCCATTTCTAGAAAGTTTGTTATGTATTTTCACTTGTTTATTTTTTTTTATTTTTTTTTTATTTTTTTTTTATTTATTTATTTTTTTTTTTTGTGGTACCAGGGATTGAACTCAGGGGCACTCGACCACTGGGCCACATCCCCAGCCCTTTTTTGTATTTTATTTAGAGACAGGGTCTCACTGAGCTGCTAAGTGCCTCGCCGTTGCTGAGGCTGGCTTTGAACTTGTGATCCTCCTGCCTCAGCCTCCCAAAGTGCTGGGATTACAGGCATGCGCCACCGCGCCCGGCTACTTGTTTATTTTAATGCAATTAATATTTTTTCAAAAAGAAAAACATATTTAATTACCCAATGGATTTTTTTTTTCAATGAAAATCTTCTCATAAGAAGTAGGAACAGATTTAAGTCAAATGGACACAGTTTCTGTTGTTTTTATAAAACAGTTTTTGGCCCTTGCAGAATAGGCCCTTTTCCCCAGCTTCCAGGCTGACACAGACCCCCGCTTCCTACACCCCCAGCATCCCATCTGTCCAGCATCCTATACGTGCAGAGCACTGCCTCTGCAGCCCACGCACTCAGCATTCTGTCCATAGCATCCTGAACCTTTGCAGTGAAGAGTGTCCTAAGTGATGTGCTTTGTTCATGACTTAATTATGTGATTTTTTTTGTTCTTCAAAACCTAACACCAGGCAAATTTACATTACTGTGCTCTTAATTAGCCAATAATCCTTAAGGATTTGAATGATACATACCCCAAGTAATTTCCTTCTTCACTAAACATGAATTTTCTTGCATCAGGTTAGGAAGAGGGGACAATGACAGGAGGCATCTTGGTGATGACAGCCCTCAACAGGTCTGTCTCCCGAGTCACGCTGCGTTAAAAGCCAGAGAAGGATTTCAGCAGCATCATGGAGCACGTCATAGGAAATCAATAAACACACCGTGTTGTTGGCTATGACGAGCTTAGCTCTTCGCCAGAAGGTAAACCCTCCCCCACCCCACCACCCCACACCCACCCCCCCCCCCCCCCCACCCCCCCCCCCGCCCCCCCCCCCCCCCCCCCCCTGCCAGCGCAGCTTCTAGCTTTTCAGTTAGGTCAGCCGTGCATTTCTGCGCCTGGGATCCACAGCCTCAGGTTGGCTGCACACCTTTGGCTGGAAGCACACACACGTCCCCCGCATGGGACCCGCGGGCAGCCGGCTGGCACCTGCAGTTGCCGCGGGGGCGCTGCAGAGCCTGGTTCTGAACGTCCCACCTCTGTCCACGCCAGGCTCTCCCACCCCGGCTGCCGCCTCCTCATTGGCTGCCCAGCTGCCAACTGCGGTCCCTCCACCCTCCTCACGGGACCAATGCATCCAGCTGCCCCTCGGGCAGGGGCTTTAGGGTAGGGCGGGTTGGTCTACGCCAGGGCTTCTCCAACGACTTCGTCAACTAGGTAGTGGATGTTTGTCCCGGTCAGCGAGGTAGTAAGACATTTGTCCAGTGTCTCAGCGAGCCCGCTGAAGTAGCTAGGTGTGTGGATGTTCAGATTCGTATCTACAGGGGGACCCAAATTTCAGTCTAAATGCCACACCATTAATGAGATCGATTTCATCAATTTCAGTGTGCAATGTGTGGTCCAAGCCAATCGTTATCTTTCCGAGCTCGAGATTGGCTTAGGCAAAAACATGCAATAAAATTCCGGCCAATAAGAGGCTGAGGGGTCCCTGGGCGGGGTTTGAATGACTGCAAAGAAGAGGGAAGCAAGGTCCCTTTCTGGTTGCTTCCATGGGGTTCCCCGAAGTGAGACTGGACGGGAGAGAGGCTCCACGGCAGAGGGCCAAGGGCAAGAGGGTGGCAGCTGGTGCCTCGCCGGCAGGGAGCCTGCGACTCACCAAGCCTGATGAGGGGGTCTCGTGAGGTCGGCTCCGCGGGTTTAAGCCAGTCCTTGGCGTCCTCTGTCCCTTTCCACCCAGAGCCTCCTAACATGCTTCTTACAGTGTCTAGGAATCAACTCGCAAGCGACTGTGGTCACTGATGTCGAGGGACTCGGGTCGCCTTTCAATTAAAAGAGTAAGATGAACTTGGAACCTGGGTGTCCCGTCAAGCTGGCCGCACACGTGTGGCGTTGGTGGCCTGTGAGGCTGGTGCGGGGACCTGACGCAGCAGCCCACTGGACTTTGTGGTTTGACCTTTGTGGTTTGGGTTCTTCATCGGTGACCTGGAAGGTCTGTGACGCTCAGTTGTCTGTCCCCTTGCTGAGCCTGACGTTGGATCCTGCGTGGCATGACTGCTTGGCTGCCGGGCTGGAGGTGCTTCTGTCCCGTGGACTGGTCAGTTCTCGGAAAGGACTCGCCCGCTGCGCTGATGGGGCGTCCCACGCTCTGCTGGCCTCACGTGCCACGCAGCATCCGTTGACCCTGGAAATGAAGAGAGTGCGGAGGAGGGGTGGGGCGCAGCCGGTGGAGCTCTGGGCCGGTGCAGGGTGACGAGCGGGCAGGGGTCCGGCTCCAGTGAAGGCGTGGTAGGAGTCACCTGGGGACCTGCGGTGTCGGCGCTTCCCTGGGGCGGCCCCCTGGCTGCGGGGCTTCACCCCGCGACAGCTGGACAGCTTCCCGCGTCTGACGTCCCAGAACCCGAGGAGCCCGTGGGCCTCACTGCCCCTGACAGGACGGCAAAGGGCTCTGGACACACCCCTCCGCGCCGTAGGTGAGTGCACAGTAGGAGGAGGGCCCGGGAAGCCATGACGAGGGCGTCCTCACGGCCGGCCTGGCTGCCCCTGCCACCGGCCGTCCTGGGTGTCGGGAGCCCTCGCCTCCTGTGGAAAGGGGGCCTGAAGGGACGTCCGGGGTGCGCTCTGCAGAAGCTAGGAGTCAGACGCAGGCGGAGAAAGTGAGCACTCTGGTGACGCTCGGGGAGAACCTGAGGATGCGTTCCGAGTGCCTGGACAGGTGCGGGTCACACGCGCTGGCCACCTGGCACGGCTCTCCTTGGTGGCTCTGCCTGGCTCACGGTCACCTGCGGGCTGGGCCTCCTGGTGACCGCTCCGAGTGGGCTGCGGGGCCTGGGACCGAATCTCCACTGAGGCAGTCGGGGCGGGGCGACGGCTTCTCCGTGCACTGGGGTTCCGCTGGGTGCACCCAGGTGTCCTCTTCAGGGACGTGGTGGAGAATTCCGGGAGGCAGGATCTGGTGAGGGCACTGTGGGAGAAGAAGAAGCAGGGAAGCTTCCCGAGCAGACTGTGTGCAGCTGCTGAGGCCCACGAGAGGCAGGCGCTGCTCCGAGGTCTGCCAAGAGGCGGTGTCAAGACCCCTTAAAGCTTGCAGGTCCCCACATGGTTTGTCCCCTCGGAAGCTCACTTGGACTCACAGCCCTGCAGTGCTCTCGGGGGGCAGGGCCCTAAGAGGTGATGCGGTCACTATGGGCTGTCCACGCCTTTCTCAAGGGGGCTGGGCTCATTCTAGTGAGAGTGAGTCCTTGCTCATGAGGTACTGGACCACTCACCTCAAAAATGGGTCGTTAACCATTGAGGTTACGCTTGTATTTTGCCTCTTCCTCACGTGGCCTTCTGCTTCCCACAGTATTAGGCAGCAGCACAAGGACCTCCTCACCAGATGTGGCTGCCTAATGTTAGATTTCCAGTCTCTAGAATTATGAGTCAAAATAAATCTCTTTGCTTTATAAATTGCCTGGTCTCAAGTATTTTGTTACAGCAACAGACATTGAAGATGGGAATTAATTACTTGTGGTCTTTAGAGTTTCTGATCTGGAATTTATCAATTGCTTATTAGCAGATATATGTAATGCTTTGGTGTCATGTTTAAATAAATAAAAGTTAATGAGATATTGGTTATTTGATTTTGAATAGGAAAATCAGCAATTGTTCCCCTGGAGGTAAATCCATTCTTTGAAGAAACCAGCTGGCTCCCCAAAGCAGGCTCCCAGTATTTCTGCAGGTTCTTGGTATGTTTTGCATCTTGTTGGGCCAAAGGCCAAGACAGAGCATCAAGACGTGCTGCTTACCCTCCTCACCTCCGAGGGCCGCTCATGGGAGGTGGCCAGCTGCGAGGTCTCTCACCAGCAAATTTCAGTTTGTTGAACATTTTTTCTTCTGATGTCTGCATTTTGAAATTCCTGTGAAAACTCCCGGTACCCCCCTGAGGTGTTACTTATGTTATAAAGTTATTTGCTTTGGGGAACTTATTTCATTTATTCTTCTTCCAGAACTGAACTGCCAGAATCCAGAGGAGATAACAGTTGAACATAAAGTGTTTTGCAAGTGCCTCGTCTGAAACTTAGAAATGTGTGCACAAAAGTAAGTGAAAACCCCGGGAAAGCTGCACCTTTGCAGCTTAAACCACCCTTTCCTCAGCCCGAAAGGAAGCAACGTGCCAGGTGCCTTTGCTCCAGGACACAGTTGTGTCTCTCGAACAGGAGAGGGAACTTCTGGACATTCCCAGGGGTTCTAGAATAGCCTATGGGTATGGTTCTCGGTTATACGTTTGTTAAGAATGGTAACCACGGAGCCCGATGTTTGGACCCCAAGTCCTGGTCATTCTGGGATGGAGATGACTCCTAAAAACCCAGATATCCTGGGAGCTAGACACTGTCCCCCAAGTTCCAGCCCTATCAAGTTTCAGTCCTTCCAAATGACAATGTTGCCATTAGCAGCCACATTTACTGCAGAAGACAGCGGCTTAACTGGATGGAACCTTAAAAATCAAAACTGGCAAAACAATTGTCATTGACTGAAATGGAAAGTGAGCTGTAATCTGGAGCTAAATTATTGATGAGCGTCGCTGGTGCCACGCCTGCTGCGTGGACAGGGACAGTCCCCTCCTCAGACATCTTGCTAAGCAGGAAGCCTTGCAGCGTCACTCAGTGTGCTCCGAGGAGCTGTTCCAGGGCTTGCAGCAGCTAGATGGCTGGTGTGCAAAACAAGAGAAGCTGAAGTCCGAGGGGCAGCTTAAGAGCGTGATTCAAAAGGAATCTGAACCACACGAGCAACCCTCTGTACGGAGATTATGATTTTTTGTTCAAAATTCAGGCAGACGGCGGGCAACATGTAATCATGTTTTAGCATGGCCACACGGCATAAGCGTGTGAGAAAGCTCTGTGATGGTAATCATGGAGTGAACTTGAAACCACCCCTAATTAAACAGCCTGCCTCCCCCAGCATTTTCCTGTAATGATGTCAAACCGCGTAGCAATTAGTTGCACCTCCGTGAATGTAAACACTGTTTGTAAATCATATAAACGCAACCTGGTTTGCTTATTGAAAATCTCCTAAAAAGGAATTAATTAGCTTTGTATGTTTTGGAATTTCAGTTTATGGGATCATTTTGGATTCTTCCACTGAAGTCCAATGAGTCTCTTTTCCTGAGATCCATCAGATGGCCTCTCCCTTGCAGAGGACTCCGGGGCAGATGGAGCCCGCGTCTCCTCGTCTTCCTTGTATTCTGCAACGACTGCCCCAGTGTGGGACCTGGGACCCCGCTCGACTGAGTTCACCCAGCTCGAAGGCATTTTTCTCAAGAGGAAGGTGATTGTCACGGGCAGGCTGTGTCTTTTCTGTGTTCCCTGCTCCCTCCAGCCAGCCTGGACGGTCCCAGGCTCATTTGGATGTGAGGTGTGTGGGCGTGGAAGCAGGGTTTATGTGGGCACTGTTGTGTTGGGAGACGCGGTCCCCGCCGTGTGGCTACGGCTCCGGAGCAGTGGCAGATTACCGGGGAAGCGGCCAATTCCGAACAAAGAAATCGAACAAGCAACACAAACACTCAAGTGTTCTAACCCAGTGATCTTTCCTCTGCTGACATGGAGCACAAAAGAAAAGGGAGCCAAGTTCAAAATTTAGCCTGTCTTTGTTGCAATTTTCTTGCTGAAACCTTGGGCCCCGGTGGCGGGTGGTTTACCTGGGCCATCAGCTATACAGCACATTTATGGTTATTGTATTTTACAGGTTGATAGATTTTTTATATTCTGTCCAAGTCAGGATCTTACACCACCTGGTTTATTATTTAGTAATTTACAGTGCAGTCAGGCATGTTTGGCTTAATGTAGGATAAACTTATAAATCTATTGTTCCTCCAGTTGCGGGGCTGGTGTGCAATGAACTACGGAGCCCGATGCGTACATACATTTCAGCTCTGCTTTTTCCTTTGATAGGGAAGCAGGCAATAGATAACACAGTGACAGTAGCATCCCAGGGGACGGCAGAATGTGAGAGCAACACCACGTCAGGTTAGCAGGTCATTATTGTATGAGCCGTGAACCATTAATGGACTGCTACGCCCAGCTCAATCTGTGTCAGATTATAGCTGTTGGCAGGAGAATTGTTATCTAATAGCTAACTTTGCTTCCTCACTAGCGTCTTATTAGTTCCTCTGATAAAAATGTGCACAGGTATCTATTAATAGGGGCCTCGTTGGGAGAAGGCAAGATCTCGGCTGCTGCCCCCACTTCTGGAAACAATACCCATGTCAACCCCGCAGGGTGGAGCTTTAGAGAATGGATTTCTTTCTCAGGTATTTTCGGACCTCTTACAAAACACAGAGACAAACACATAGGACTAATTGCTGCAAGGACTCTGGTATTGCTATGTTGTGTTGATGATGCAAAATGAAGGACTAGTGGGAAGGAAAGGAGAAGGTAAGGGAATGTTTCTTCTACCTCCACCCGAACTTCAGCCAAGAACACTGACATACTTTTAAATTACAGGAACAAAGCTCGCCTTTCTTGAAATAATATGCCCCCCCCCCCCAAATAAATGTAAATGACTATGTGGCATTATATAGTTTTTTTATTATTTGTAAAATAGATAAGAAAAGCATGTAGTTGGTGTGGCTCCGACATAAGCGTGCATTTTTAGGAAGAGTACAGGAATCCCTGGTTTGTGAGCTGTGATGGTAAGGAGTTCCTATTGTATTTGGGGGCATCTATTTGGGAAATAACAATCACGGCAGTTTGTTTCTTTCTTTATGAGCTGGTCAGCTTCTTTGCTTCTGTATGTGTCTGTCCCCAGCGGAATCGCCGAAGGATTCCACGCTCTTTTCCAGGAAGGATGAAGAGGCGGGTGAGTTTAGACTGAGATCATAGCCTGAAATCTCCGCGCTGATTAAGCAAATCATTTTTGGAAACTCCATATAATGTCGAGACTGTGAAAGGATATTGATAACAAATGCCAGAGACATTCTTTCAGCCCGCTGGGCGCAAGCAGGTTAGTGGAGTTGACTGTGAAAGGAAGAAGATAGGAGGAGCGTCGGCAACGCAGTCCTGGCCTAGAGTCAGACTCAGCAGGGTGCTAGATCGACCCTTACTGGTGTGGCTAGGTGTGCGGAGAAGGAGGAGCCCAGGCCGCCACATCTGGCTCGTCAGGGCTGTCACTTCCCCGCACAGAGGCAGGAATGGGTGTTGAGGGAGCCACGGCTTTAATCTGCGTGTCCTCCAGGCTGCCAGTCTCTCGCTGGTTGATGAAATGCTCTTGTTCGGTAAAGCCCCTCATGGTGAGTTAAGTCTTGGATTGACACCCAAACCCATCCTCAACCAATGCGGGGCCCTGCGTTGCTGACAGGTGAGCTTGTGTGGCTGTGGTCACATCTGAAGGGGATGTTCTTGTCCCCCTGCCCCACAGTAGACCTGGAAGGACGATCCACAAGGATTTCTACTCTGACCTACGACCCACCTCCAGCCAGGGTCCTTTATCATCCCCTTTTAACTCAACCATGGATCTGAGCATGATAAAATGTGCCACATAGAGCCTTATGAAGCACTACATTTCATTCTAACCCTAAACGTCTTTTGGTTCCTGGTTTTATTCTGCTACCACCTGAACAAAACCCTACTAGTGGTTTTTAGTAGGCATTATATTTAGTAGGCTAAATGAAATACTTCTCAGTAATGAACAGCTCCTTCTTTTCTTTCTTAAATAAAAAGCACTAGAACCATTACAAGTTATTGTGAAAGCTTACGTCTTAAGACATCAAAAACATGGTGAATGTGTGAAGAGTCATGTTACCATTTTGTAATCATCTTTTTAAAAGCTATAGTCCAGGGGCTGGTGTTGTGGCTCAGTGGTAGAGTGCTCACCTAGCACATGCACAGGCCAGGCGCGGTCCTCAGCGCTATATAAAAATAAAGGCATTGTGTTAACTAAAACAAATATATATAGCTATAGTCTAAAACAAATATATATATATATATATATATATATATATATATATATATATATATAGCTATAGTCCATTTCATTATGAGATAAGGGGAATTTTAGGAGTCAAATCTTGTTATAGGAAAGAAAGCAAATGTGATTTGGGAGACTTTAAAATTTTGATAAAAGACAGAAATGGCTAGAATTTTTAAGTTGACAGCACCAAGTGTTGACAAAGACACGGAACAACTGGAATGCTTTCAGATTGCAGGTGGAAATGGAAAAAGGCACAGCAATCTTGTACAACAGCTTGGCAGTGTCTTATCAAGCTAAACCCAAAGTCCAATAATCTCATTCCTAGGCATTTTCCTCCCCAAATAAAAACATGTGTCTATACAAATGACTTGTACATAGGTGTTCATGGCACATTATAATAGCTCCCCAATTTAAAATATCACACTAAAATAAAGGAAAACCAGAAACCCAAACCAGCAACACTGCAAACAACCAAATATTTTTCAAGAGGTGAATAGATAAACAAATTTCTCATAACCATATCAGGAATGCTACTCAGCAATAAAAAGAAAAATATTGCCACACACAGTTCTATGGATAAATATTTAAAATCTTACAGTAAGTGAAAGAAGCCAGACACAAGAGAAAGAATATATATTGCATAATCATTTGCAGTAAAATTCTAGGAAAGGAAAATTATCGGAACACAGATAAGAGGTTGCCAGGAGCGGATGTGGGGGCCGCGACTGCAGAAAGGCACAAGGGGAGCCCCTGGCCTGAGACAGTAGAAGTTGTCAGAACTCAGCCAGCAGAACAGGGAGGACGGGGGTTTTATTAGACATAAAGTCACGGCTCAACCAAACTGGAAAGGTAGACAAGATGGAATATGTAGAATCAAACTCTGTCACCGCCTGAAGCGATGGCTGCTTGGAGCAACAAAGCCGCGGGAATAAGTTCAGAGGCAGACTGGAAACAAACAGACTCTTTATTCTGCCAGCTTCTCTCTCTGGCTCCAACAACACCCCGACACGCCGTCCACGCTCCTCCAACAACCACAAAATGGCACCGACCCGATCTACAATCTCCCTGCCAAGTCTCGCGAGATCATGCAAATGGCGCCAACCCGATCTACAATGTCCCGGGCCAAGTCTCACGAGACCATGGAAGGTGATAATGCTTATGGCTCACAGCTAACCGCAATCTTAGCTATCTCCTTAATTAGGGCTCCTACAAAACTCACCTTCTCAAAGGATGGAACTGTCTGGAAAGATGGGCGGGGCATCAGGAGCCAGGATGGAGTTGAAGGACAAAGCAGTGACCACAGGAGATAGCATCTTTCATTTTAAAACTCCTCTTACAGAAAGTTAAATGGACAGAAAGCCATCAGACCAGGAAGTTGACCTGCAGGAAGAAAAGTAACCACAGCAGCAGCTGAGGCTGGCTGAGCACCTCCTGTCCCTCCAGCACCTGCTATTCCAAGTGCTTTGTACTGTTAATTGAGGCATAATTGACATCTCATGAACCGTACATGTCTAAGGTGTAAAATGCAATGAGCTCCCACAGGCCATGCCTGTAGCGTCATCGCCACATCACTGCAGTGAGTTCCCACCCACTTGGTACTTCTTCCCTCCTCCCTAGGGACCGCCATCCCCAAACTACCACTGCTGTGCTTCTGTCACTAGATACCAGTGTGCTAGAAGTTTGCATACGGGGGTCATCTAATAGGGACTCTTTCTTTCTTTGTCTTCTTTTGCTCAGCATGACTATTTTGAGATTCATCCATGTTGTGTGTACTGCAATAGTTCATTTCTATCATTTCAAAAAATAGTGTATTCTTTTTTGCTGCTAAATAGCATTCCATTAGATGTGGATGCCACAGTTTGTAATTTATTCACCCACAGACAGAAACTCAGTTCTCAGATATTATTAATAAGGGGCTGTGAACACTTTTGTGTGCATTTTGTATGGACATGTTTTCTTTTCAGTAAATGTTTAGGAGTGGAATAGCTGGGTCATATGGGTAGTTTCTTTGTGAAGAAACTGCCAAAATGTTTTACAAAGTTCTTGCAACAGTTTACATCCCCACCAGCAGCACATGACAATTCCAGTTCCTTCAGAATCTAGCCTTGACCTGGTCAGTCTTCTAAAGGGCAAACATTCTATTATGCATGTAGTAGTAAATTATTGTCTCTTTAATTTGCATTTCTCCAGTGAATGATTAAATGAGCATCTTTTTATGTGCTTATTTTTCAAAAGGATATCTTTGGCAAAGTATATCTTCAAATCTTTTGCCTTGTTTAAAAACTTGAGTTTTTTTCCTTGAGTTCTTCATATATCATGAAGTCTCTGGATAAAGTTCTTTATCTGATAGATGCTCTGCAAATCTTCCCTCTCAGTCCCCAGCTTGTCTTCTCATTGGCTTAACAGTGTCTTTAGCAGAGCATTTTTAATTTTTCCCAAGTCATTTTCCTCAGGCTTCTGGTGTAGTATCTGAGAAATCTTTTCATGACTTAAGGCCACACATATTTTCTCCTATGGTTTCTTTTAGAATTTTTATGGTTTCAGCTTTCACATCTGAGTCTTTTCTCTGTTTTGAGTTGACGTTTGTATGTGGTGCAAGTTCCGCGGCTGGGCTGTGTGTGTGGTGGGGGCTCACAGGGACGTGCTCTCCAGTGCACTGCCTTACACATCTGTGACAACTTGTTGCCTGTGCCTGCTGCTGCTGCTTGGGTGCTGCACTGGCCACCTGCACCCGGGCTGCGCTACCGGATGATTGTAGCGCTAACTAACTCCTGCAGTCCGGAGCCTGCCCCCTTGTCTATGTTAGAAGCTTTCTAGTTATTCTAGTCCATTTCCATTTCCATATAGTTTTTAGCGTTAGTTTCTTCATTTCTAGAAAAATGTCCACAGATATTTTGTGTTGAGTCCATAGATCACTTTTGGAGATAACTGATCCCTAAGGAATGTTGGGTTTTCTGATGCAGGAGCACATTATGTCTCTCCATTCATTTAAACCTTCCTTGGTTTCTCTCAGGAATGTCATTGGGTTTTCCAAGAATGGATCTTGTGCATCTTTCCCCAGATTTACCCCTGGATAGTTCATGTATTTTGATGCTACTGTAAATTATGCTACTGGTTCAGATTCTGATAGTTGCCAGTATATAGAAAAATAAGGGATATTTTTGTAATTTTGAATCCTATGAACCTGCTAAACTCACTTATTCATTTTAAGAGTTTTTGGTAGAATTGATTGGATTTTTCAGGTAGACGATCATGTAATCTTTGAGTCAAGAGAGGTTTGCTTCTTGCTCTTTGTCTGGCTGTCTTTTCATTATTTCTTTTCCTTGTCTTACTGCCCCTCGTGGAACCTCTGGTGAGATGGAACAGAAGTGGAGACAGTAGACATCCCTGTCTCCCTGCTGATCTCAGGGAACACAGTTCAGTCTTTGCCCACAAGAACAAGGTTGGCTGCAGGTCTACACAGATGCCTTTGATCAGAGTTAGGAATCTCTCTTCTGTTCCTGTTTTGCTGAGTCTCTATCAGTAAAAATGCGGGATTGTTTCACATGCTTTTTGTGAGTTTTTGATTGATCGTATGATTTTTCCCTTTGTAGTTGATTTGTATGGTGAAATACATTGATTTTCAAATGTTGAACCAACCTTGCATTCCTGGGATGAGCCCCATTTTGTCATGTCGTGTTGTTGCTTTCTTTATATGCTTGCATTTATTTTTTTCATTGGATTACATAACAACTCTAAGTGGTGTGAACAAAGTCATTATTCCTATATCTTACATGGGGAAATTAAGGCATAGTCATCTTTGTCTCTTAAGGAAATCATGTAATTTTTAAGAACTCAGATGTATCTAAGGTGGTACTCTTAAGGAAAATTGAACTCTCATTTCCAGAATAGAAGTGCAAATGCAAACTAGAATATCAAAGGCAAAATTCCCCTGCCTGAAGAATAATGATTAGATACAGTAACAATATTTAGTGCTGGTAGGGGGGTAGAAAGATACATTGATATAAGCTTTCAGGGGAGATTTAGGTTATATATCTCAAAATGTAAAATTTGTACTAAGGTATTTCAATATATGCACAAAGGTGCACGTGGAGTTTTCTTTAATGCAGCCTAGGAGATTTTTTAAAAATTCGGAACATGAGTAGAATATTAAGGAACTATTAAAATTATTTTCCCATTTATTGAATACTATGAAAAAAGTAGGTTTATAAGCAAGTGTGTATAGAACAATCCAATTCCTATAAAGTAAATCTATGTATTTATTCCCACACGTTGAGTTAAGAGAGAAGACTGGAAAGATTCCCCTAATAAAGTAAACACAACACAGCTGTCTCTGTGTGTAGTGGGGCGGGGGAGGGGGGGTGAAGGAGAAGCAGCGCCCCCAGCCTGGAGGAGCAGAGGAGGCGCCGCGCATGGTCCTGTGGTCTGAGAGCCCTTCCCTGTGCCGACCGTGGCTTGCAAGGGAACTAGAGCCCCACCTTGAGTGGCACTGCAGCTCCTGGGGCCCAGGAGTCACGAGAGAGGAGCAGCAGGGCTGTTAGAGTAACCTTGCCCAGAGCCCAGGGGATGGTCACCCTGCTTTAGTGGTGGCACGTGGAGCCTCGGGCGTGAGGAGTGTTCCCAGAGGAGCACGTTCCATCCCATGACCTCCCCTGGCTCCTGCTTGACCACGCTAGCCACCAAGGCTCCCCTCGTGTGCTGCAGACAGGCCCACTGCTCAGCAGCTGCCTCTGGCCTGAGGGACATCTTCCCTGCATCGCTGGACTCTTCACCCTGAGTCTTTCACCCGTGGTTGTCGGAGGGACCCATCTGACAAAACTTCGCCCAGCCGTCCAGGCCCTACTCCAGCTGCTCACCCTCCTCCCATTGGTGCTCACCCTCCTCCCGTTGGTGCTTACCCTCCTCCCGTTGGTGCTCTCAACGCTCTCCTTGCTGTGGCTTCTGAGCCCTTGTGGCCACAGCTCCTCTCCTAGATGGAACCCTGTGTTTGTGCTCAGAACAGAGCACAGAGCTCGGTCACCACCCGGGACATGGGGATCCCGTCACCTGATGCTGCTGAGCTGGTTTCCCATGTCTCTGCCCCTCAGGCTGTGGGCTCCTCGTGGACAGGGTGTGGGGAGCCACAGGCCTCTGTCCTGGGAGCTCCTCCAGGAAGCTCCTCCCCCTTGGTGGACAGTGGACGCAGCTCCGCCTTCACGCCTGGTCCTCACGCTGTTTTGATGTTTGCTTTTGGTTTTTCTCCAGGTTGCAGGTGTTGGCACAGGTCCTGCCTCTGAGGAGGCTGCCTCTTCACGTCCTCGGTTGATGGAGTTCCCATTGGCCGTGTGCTCTGCACCTCAGAGCAATGCCCTGGGCAGGCGTTCTTCCCAGAACACCTAGCCCTTATTTTGTGCACATGGGGACAACTGTTTTGTCACCTGTGAGTTCAGATAACTTTGTATTCAGCAGGATCTCCCTCTAGCCACACCAGAGCCTCCATGATGGTCAATGCTTCCCAAAGCCAGAGCACCTTTGCCTGAGAGCTCTCTGGTCAACTAACTGGTGGACACACTCAGGTGAGGAAATATGGCCACCTCTGAGTGGTGCCCAGAAAGTCTGCGTAAAGCCCTCATCCAGCTGTGCTCCTCTTGGCCATGTCCAGGCCCGCAGGTCCTGTGGCCCACCAGACCACCATTCCCCTCAATGTCCCAGAGTCCAGCTTGCTAAAGTCGGGGCAGTTGCCAGCCTTTAGGGAAAGAATGGAAGTATATGGTCTTCTCTGTACTGATTCCTAAATGTGCAGATCACTTGAACAGAGAAAGCATCTGAAAAAGTGACTGCTTTTCAGTGTTGAGATCGAGGACAGGTAAGTGTTTCCCATAAAGGGCTAGGGATAAACACGCCAACCTGTGCAGGCCACATAGGTTTTGTTGTAAGTACCCAGCTCTACCGTTGCAGTGCAAAAGCAGCCTCAGACAGTGTGCAACACGTGAGCACGGTTGTGTCTCAAGAAAACTTTATGTACAACCACAGATGGAGGGCCAGACCTGCTCACTGCCTAGAGTTTTACCTGCTTCATATTCAGTTCATGGTTTCCACACATAGAGACATAATCCAAATCTCAGTTTCAAAGAAATGACCTGAGGGTGTCCGGAGGCCCACCAGAATGAGGATCCTTGGCACGTGGCTTTTTACCTTCTGGGTAAAGCCCTTCTAAGACAGACATATGTATGCATATGCATCTGAGTAGGGTTTCAGAGATGTCGTGTGAAGGAGCCCCAATTAGGAAGGGCTGTTGCGGCTAGCTGGAAGCCATAAGTTCCACCTGATATGTATGTGACGCACCTGTAGGCACCCACAAAGCTGAAGGTATATAACCGGGTGAAAGTGGTCCGAGTGAGGAGAACGAAGGAGAATTCATTCAGTCAGTCGTGCAGTCGCTCGGTCGGTCAGAAGAAGAGTTCGGGTCGGAGAATCAGAGCGGCTAGAACGTAGGCAGAGTGGTTACAGAAGAGAAACCAGAATTGCTGGTCAGAGTTAGGCCGAGGCTCCCGAGGGCTGGTCAGAGTTAGGCCGAGGCTCCTGAGGGCTGGTCAGAGTTAGGCCGAGGCTCCCGAGGAAGAAAGAAGAAAGAAGAAAGAAGAAAGAAGCTCTAAAAAATAATCTTTCTCTAAGCTAAGCTCTATCTTTCTTTCTCTCTAAGCTAAGAAGAAAAGAAGAAAGAAGAAAGTAGAAAAATCTTTCTTTCTCTCTCTAAGCTCTCTCTAAGAAAGTAGAAGTAAAAGTAGTAATAGCTTTACTCTGCCTCCGAGTTTTCCTCCCGCGGCGCTATGGCTGGCCATGACAGGCAGCCTACAAATGGTGGTCCGTCCGGGGCTCGGCAGGCAGAGAAGGAAAGATAAAAAATTAGAACAAGAAGCTAAGATAGTGAGGAGAGCAAAGAAAAAGCATAGCCTCAGACTCAGTTGAGACCAGCAAAAAGAGTAACAAGAGAGCATAGCCTCTGACTCAGTTGAGGCCAGTTAAGAATTAAGCCGAAACAGAGTAGCCAGTGAAAAGCCGAAGCAGAGTAGCCGGCCAAAAGCCATAAAAAATAAAGAAGCCAGAAAAGCCATACAGAGAAAAAGCCTTGAGCTTTAGCAAAAAGCCATAAAGAAAAAAGCCATGAGCTTAAAAGAAAAAGCCATTGAGCTTTGGCAAAAAAAGCCATAAAAATAAAGAAGAGACAAGAAAATAGAAAAAAAAAAAAAAAAAAGTCAAAGCCGCTTATGCAATTGTGCTTAACAAAGTGCGTTAGCTGCTCCTCAGCAGTAGGCTTCCTTAAAGCCGCAGCACCTTCTCAAAAAGGGCTCAAATATCCACCCTTTTAAAAACAAAAGGTGAAAAGCTAGGTAGGGACAAGAAAATAAAAGAAAATAGAGAAAATAAAATAGAGAAAATAGAACTAAAGCACCTTTTTAAACTAAAGGGGAGGAATATGAAGGAGCCCTAATTAGGAAGGGCTGTTGCACCTAGCTGGAAGCCATAAGTTCCACCTGATATGTATGTGACGCACCTGTAGGCACCCGAAAAGCTGAAGGTATATAACCGGGTGAAAGCGGTCAGAGTGAGGAGAACGAAGGAGAATTCATTCAGTCAGTCGTGCAGTAGCTCGGTCGGTCAGAAGAAGAGTTCAGGTCAGAGAAGAAAAGAATCAGAGTGGCCAGAACGTAGGCAGAGCGGTTACAGAAGAGAAACCAGAATAGTCAAGAAGTAATTGCTGGTCAGAGTTAGGCCGAGGCTCCCGAGGTCAGAGTTAAGACCGAAGAAAGAAAGAAAAAGAAGAAAGAAGCTCTAAAAAATAATCTTTCTCTAAGCTAAGCTCTATCTTTCTTTCTCTCTAAGCTAAGAAGAAAAGAAGAAAGAAGAAAGTAGAAAAATCTTTCTTTCTCTCTCTAAGCTCTCTCTAAGAAAGTAGAAGTAAAAGTAGTAATAGCTTTACTCTGCCTCCGAGTTTTCCTCCCGCGGCGCTGTGGCTGGCCATGACAGGCAGCTTACAGTTGTGGACAAATTTCCATAACTGATCATTATAACTGCTCTGTGAGAGTTAGCTTATATGAAGAGTTAACACATAATGACTAATGCTTAAGGCTTAATGCTTTTCCTCATACACACACACCACCACCCCCTATTTTATCTTCTTTTTAATCTCTGGGGGTCTCAGGGAGCCTTTGACTGGAGCCAATACATGTGGCCCTGATAAATGCTCCTTTGCCTGCTCCATGGTAAGATTAATGCCAAGAAGATGACATTGTCATGGGTTTTAGCTTTGGGGGAAATTGCTATTGTCCCTCTCTCTGGTGGGGTAGAACTCACTAGCATCACTTTTCAAACTTTTCATTTAATTTTTTTTTGAAAATGTATTTGTTTGCTTTAGTTGTACACAATGTGTTTATTTTTACGTGGTGATGAGGATCGAACCCAGGCCGCGCACGCGCTAGGCGAGCACTGTACCGCTGGGCCACGACCCCAGCCCTCATTTAATTGTTATAAGTACCCTCTGCCTCTGCTCCATAGCCCTGTAGGGATGAAGGTTGGTCAAAGCCATGGGTCAGGGTTGGCCACACACCCTGAGGCTCAGTCCAGGTCTACAGGATAGAAGTCGAGGCGAGCCAGGGCCCTCCGCAGCTCTGGTCCCTGATCGCCCTCCGTCCCCTGGCTCCCTCTTCAGTGCGGGCCTGTCTTAGGAGTTCAGGTTCTAAGAGAGCTTTGGAGGACAATGAGCTTTGTGGGTGCTTTTGCAGACTCCCAGCCAGGCCTACCTGGCTCTGTGAGGCACGTATGTGTGCTGGGCCCC